>CM056612.1:1789247-1819247 GCA_029721355.1 Tegillarca granosa | reverse complement strand
GAATAAATAAATGAATGAATAAATAAATAAATAAAACAATTAAATAAATGGACGGTGAAAAAGATACATATGTGATTTTTTTCCAGCAATTTACATTAGAGATTAATTGTATATATGATAATAATGATAAAATATATCATTCGTTAATGATAAGGACTTTAAGTGCAAAGTCAATAAATTAAATAAATTAAATAATGATAAAGCTAATAATAATAATTAATTTGAAATAATAATATATTTTTAAAAAATGATAAAAATAATAAATAAATAAAAAAATTAATAAATAAATGAATAAATAAATAATAAAGATAAATAAATAGATAAATAAATAAATAAATAAATACCATTAAATAAATGGACGGTGGAAAAGATACATATGTGATTGTTTTTTTCAGAATTGCATAAATTTTTATATTCCATTATGGAGCGGGATTTCAAAAACAAAAAACTAGACTTCTGCCATCGCACTTTTAATTTAGTCATTAAATGTACCTATACTGGTAAACATCAGGTGTCACAATCCTAATCTGTTAATCCCATGTCATCATCAGATACCTGGCTTCAATACACAACGTTCAAAACCTTCTCAGTACCAAAACAAAAGAATGTCGAACAAACAGAGTTTTATTTACACACATTGTCTCCGAGATCGGCCAGACTCCAACACCTGTCATCAAACTTTTGTTTTAGAAAAAAGTCGTCTAAAACGCTGCAGAAACTTGTTCACTGACACTGTTGATATATGAATATTATCTTCTCTACTAATTTTCCTACTGATCTCTCTTTGACTTACTCCAGAGTTAGATAATCTCACATTTTTTTCTCTAAAATATGCGATATACGCGTAACTGCAGGCATGTTTAATCAACTGATGTTTTCTAGATAACGATCGAGGGGTCGAGTGGCCGAAAAAGTGCCGAGCAGCCGAGCGGCCGAAAAGATGCCGAGCAGCTGAATAAGTGCCGAGCAGCCGAAAAGTGGCCGAAAAACAGCCGAGCGATGGACAGTAGCTGCCGAAAAGGTGCCGAGCTGTTGAATACTATTGGCCGAGACATAACTGCCGAGGGGCCGAGAAGAGTTGCCGAGTCGGCACTAATTCGGCACTAAAGTGCCACCAGTTTAACTTTCGACAGGCCTGTTTGGTAATCAGATAAATTCGTGGTTTATAGGTGTATTTATAAGGTAATAAGATTTAGTTTAGATGCATTTTAAAAAATTTATTTATGATATTTTGCAAATAAACACTGGTTTGATTCGCATGTCTATATAAAGTTTATCAATCTTGGAGATTTGGACAATGCTTGATATTTTTAGCTATAGACTTTATATTTATTTACACGATTTAACATACACATGTACGTATGCATGCAAAATTGAATTAATCTTAAGGGTTGGATGGTATTTTTGCAACAAGTTTTGTACAAATTGCGTCAATAAATATTTTATGACGAGTCTATAAATCTATACTGTGTCCACATGAATGTAATTTTTTTCAAAATTAATTTATTTCATTTTATTTCTTTATTTATTTCTTTATTTCTTTCTTTCTTATTTATTATTTATTTTTATTATATTATTATATTTTGTTTTTTATCTTTATTTTATTTCATTTTATTTTATTTATTTTTCTTTATTTTTTTAAACGAAACAAATTAGCCTTACCAAAGAAAAGTATGCAAATGTTGGCACTAGAACATAATTTTTTCGGGCCCTAGTGCCTTGATGATTTTTACCCTGTTTACCGGGCCGCCTAAAAGGGCACGATAAAGATCCCTAATCCTTTTGTTTACAGAACAGGCGTTTACAGGGGCAATAGTGTACTCCTCTTAATTTTTCTTCCCTTTTCGGTACTTTTTCATAGAGTCCTTTATTAGGCAAACAGGCTTCAAATTACACCATTCCAACAATTCTTTCATAGAAATTCAAAATTTTCTCTTTGCGTGCTCTACAGCGCGTCGATTCTTTCATGCCTTGACTGCCTCTTGCCAAGTGCTTCCTTGTCGCTTGGCACTCCCTTCTCTTCTACTTACTTCACCCTCTATCACATCTGTCATCAATCTCAATACATAAATATCATCTGTCTGCACATTGGCCTCGGGCCGAATGTAGACGTATAACTCCTTCATCTCGTCGTAAGGGATGACTTTTCGAAATGTACCTTGTGACTCCAAAAGTCCAAAAGAAGAAGCAACGCCACAGGTTTTTTTTTTTTTTTTTTTTTTTTTTTTTTTTTTTTTTTTTTTTTTTTTTTTTTAATGATATTCATTCAAACGAAATTTCGTTAAAACGAGGAAACATACTAGGTCATGGATTGTTATTGGTATTTGATATGCTGATATGCTGATGATTTTGGTATTTGGGTATTTGTTTCTTTAACACCAATTTCGCGATATGATTTATTTAATATCATTTGATGTAAAAGTTTGTATACATAACATTTAAGTTATCCAGTAGAACTGCCGCTGCTCCTTAACACAAATCATGATATATCAAATATATATAAAGAAGATTAACATCGGGGAGTAAAACTTCTTATATCGTACGAGAGAGAGAGAGAGAGAGAGAGAGAGAGAGAGAGAGAGAGAGAGAGAGAGAGAGAGAGTATTGATTGAAATAAAATATCACATAGCTTTAACAGGTATTTGTGTTATATATTTACTACATCTGAGCGGGTACCGCTGCTAGTGGAGTAAAACTCCTCAAGGGTATCCATACCTCAGTAAATAGTACTTTATGCTGTTAGAAAAAATACAATTTAGCAAAAATTCGACCATCTTAAGTTTTGATTTTAAAAAAGGTTTGTTCCTTAGCTGGATTTGGATACATTTCATTTTAGACCTTTAGATTTATTAATTCTCAACCGTTAGTATTACGTTTTTTATCTATCAAACTCTTTTGCCCCTAGTGTCACTGATGAGGAATGGTTTTCCGAAATGTGCACATATGACACATCAAAATTTAACAGGTATTTGTGTGATATAAAGCACAAAAGGTTAAACATCGAGCATATCCGGACCAAAATAGTTTAATTAGCATGCATGTATAAATATAATATATATGCTAGATATTTTGGAGTTTTATATATAATTATTATAGCTAGTCACTTGTCATTGGATCAAATAAAAAACTTCTACAAACTGTAATAAATCATGTCTCCTTTCAATTTTTACAGTTGTTTTGGAATAAGAAATACTACAAACAATTACTAGGGATCCAATTCCAATATTATTTTTTATCAGAATAAGAGTGATTTCCATATAAATGGGGAGTATGATACATATTGCTTCTTAAAATAATTCAGCTGAAAAAATGGTTCCATTTTAAGCGCAGAAATGACCAGGAAGATCAGTGTCGTGTGAATGTTTCTAAGGGGATCAATAAACAGAACATATAGGTTATCTCTCTTTTTTGACCTTCCAAACACTTCTGTAATCAAGACAAAAGACGATCGAGCACACTTATCGTGTTAATGCATATAATATATAGACATTAAATCAATTTATTCAAAGATATTCATAAAACAGATATCATACAATGACAGTTGTGATTACAGTCGTAATATGTTCTCCGAATTTTGTTTAAAATATGTATGTATATTGTCGATTTGAACGCTATATATATATATATATATATATATATATATATATATATATATATATATATATATATATATATATATATATATATATATATATATATATATATGTTATTGACAGAATGAGATGAGATGCTAGGTCAAGGTTATTTTCAAAGCAACATGTATTTAAAAGTAGATAACTTAGGGATTACACTCGAGAATTCGTCCAATTTACATAAGATTTGGTATATACAGTTAGACATTTGATAAAAAAAAAAAAAAAAAAAAAAAAAAAAAAAAAAAAAAAAAAAAAAAAAAAAAAAACCATCAAGGTCAATTACAACCATACTTAATTCTTTAATTTGGACGTTATCTTGAAATTTTATCATTTGATCTTCATGATCTAAATTTTCAGATTTGATCAAGAAAACAAAAGAAAGTACAGTTGAAGACGATGTTAAAAAGTCGTAATATGTTTGATTTAGAATAATAACAAAGCCTATGCTTGATTTTGGCAGCTTTTGATCCAAATTAAAAGTATGATGCTTTTAGAGCACCCAAATAAAAATAAATAACATAAAACAATGTATCATTCCTGCAAAAAGTGTAAAAAGGTTAAAAACACATCGAGTTTTAAATGGAAAAACTTCAATAAATCGTCTCATGATGTTTTCTTTATTAGCTAAGACATATTGTAATCACTACAACTTTGATTTGTTGAAAGTAAGTGTGGTAAGTAATTATACTAATGACTCATTCAGACCCACAACGATGTAAAGTAGTCCTAATGGAATAATGGTAAAATTGTGAAATAAGACATTACGACTATGTACCTGTCAGCGTGTACTTCATCTGTGAATGATGAGTCTATTGTGATTGTTTTATTAGAGTTGCTTTAGAGAAACATCTCAAGTGCAAAAGCACTAACAGGTTAAAGTTTTAAATACTAGTATTTCAATTTTCCAGAGAGAGAGAGAGAGAGAGAGAGAGAGAGAGAGAGAGAGAGAGAGAGAGAGAGAGAGGCAGATATAACACTTCATATATGCACGGTCACAAGCACTCCATGGTAACGATGTGACGTGATCATGACATTGCCTAATATATAATATAAACATTTAAACTACGAAATATTCTATTCATATCTGAGTAGTATGGAGGTCAGTAATTGTCATCCTGTCTAGGCTGTTTCAAAGTTTTACATTGGATAGTTGATTACATTATAATTTCAAATTCCTACTATTTTACACTTGTAATAGTTCTTGGTATACTTGGATAAACAATACGAACATCACAACGAGACATGGAACTTAATTAATGACAAATTTAGATTTAGCTTCTAATGCGAGTAGTCGTGGTTTGAACCCCCGACCTCGTCTGACCAAATCTTGTAAAAAGGTGATCACATTTCTTTCGCAAAGACTCGACATTTAGAAACGAAAGTCACGAGGTCCTCGGATAAGGCCTTGAAAACGAATGTTCTGTGTCACGGCAAGCGTGGCATGTTAAAGAATCCTCCCAGTACATTGCCCTAAGCGCGCTGCAAGGTCAAAATTTCAACTTCACTTCAGCTATAGATAGTGGTGTTTCGATATTAGTGCAATGTTCTTCGCCTGGACGTAAAACCTATTTTAATCATCAATCAATCAGTCAGTAAGCCAGTCAGTCAGTCAGTCAGTCTGTCAGTCAGTCAATCAATCAGTCAGTCAGTCAATTAATCAGTCAATTATATTCTTTCAGTAAAACGTTAGACACCGTTCCTTGTTCGAAATTTTTGTTTAACCAAATATTCCAATTTTTCTCTCATCAATATTGAAAAAATTTTAAGTTTTATGAGACAATGTTTTGTTTTGTTCAACAATACTACACTAAACAATTTTAATATTACACCAGATATTCAAGTTTTAACTGTGTGATGTCTTAGAAATTGACATTGAAATAATCTCGAATTTGAGTTGAGTGTACACTCAGTTGAGTGAATGATTGTGAAACTGGGGCCAAGCCTTAACAATTCTAAAATAAAGACTTGGTCCCAGTTTAACAATCATCCACTCAATTGAGTGTACACTCAACTCAAATTACGGAATATTTCAATGTCAATTTTTAAGACAATACACAGTTAAATAAATAACGAATGTTATATCTAAATTGTATAGTGTATATTTGTTGAACAAAACAAAACATTGTCTCATAAAGCATAATTTTAAAAAAATATTGTGAAATAAAAATCGGAATATTTGAGTTGAGTGTACACTCAATTGAGTGCATGATTGTGAAACTTGGGCCAGGTGTACAATAGGTACTTTTTCCATTCTCTTATATTTAAAAGTTTATCTCAATGACACAAATTGGTCACCATACATTTCGTTGATCGTCTTACATCAGATTAGTTATTCATTCTATAAAAAATCATTTGTCCTTTACTTAACAACACAAGGATAAATATGAAAGCACTGACTTTAGATACTTTGAACATCTTCACGGTTTTTATAGACATTTACTATAGATGACGTCTAACATTTCTTTTTACGATGATTTTTGTGGCTATTCCGAGTTGTGGGTAAGACACATTTTCTTTGATTTCAAAATTTGGTTCATAACATTCAACTTACAGTGTCTGGAGTTATAGCACTTTTAACCAAATAAAATGGTTGTTTGGTTAAACTTTATGGCGATTTTCATCTTCATGTGCGATGTATATCAATAATTTTCAATTAATTAAAAAACAGACATCCTTGAACTTTTTCTCTTTCAAAAGTTATAGTGCATTATAAAACATTAACGTCCTAATATGTACGATTCTTTATGCATTAGTGAACCGGTATATGTTAGACTCAATTAAACATTATCTTAATATTGGAATATAATATTTGGATTGTACAGCTTTTACAACATTGAATGAATCCGTACATTAAAATAGTTTAGTCTGTATTAAAACACCAAGCTTTACATTTGAATTTACTGCCAGTCATTTCAGGTATTTTTCAAATCGAAATACCAAACATATATTTTATCTTCCTCTATTTCAGAATAATGAAGTATTTACCAGCTCGGCACCAAGATTTACCGATTGTTTCCAGATTACACTACTGGCGTATTTCCCTTTAATATGGCTTCTGATTGTATTGCCTCTCTATATTTACAAACTTACGCAGAAAGTCGTGGCATTTCCGCTTCCGCTTACAACAATAAGTGTCACAAAATCAGTATGTGTGCATGATTTAAATTTTATATTTTACAATAATAGTTTAAAAAAAAAATCTATTTGAGTAAGCGGTGGACGTGCAGACCCCCGTGCTACGTGACTGCAATGGCCATTGTTAATTTTGATATCAGCAGCTGATGTGCAGACGCACATGCCTCGTCACTGTAATTACCTGTGTTAATTTTGATGTCAGCAGCGGGCGTGCAGGCGGCCATGCTACGTCACTGTAATGGCCTGTGTTAACTTTCATATACCTTCATAGATCTTTTCTACCTAGTAAATAAGATTTTAAAAACAGAAAAAAAAATTTGTTTGTAATAAGTTATATTATCTTTATGGGCAGCTAGCGCTTGATATGTTTAACTATTAAGCTATTTAATTAAAAGATAGTCTAATCCACTTCCGTATTTTTTAAATCTATAAACAAAATTGATCTGCAGAAGATCAACTGACATATTTATGACATCTTTTATGGTAATGTACGCTTGCTTGCCGAAGGTAGTTTTCTCCGGGCACCCCGGTTTCCTCCGCCATCCCAGAACTGACCGCCTCGAAATAAGTGAAAGAATTTTGAATGGGGCTTAAAACACCATTACACCACACCACTAATCCACTCTTTGTTTCAGATAATTTGCCTTCTTCTATTGGTTTGTCTTCTCCTTGAGCTCTGGTCAGCGCATTACTATGGCTATAGATGTAATACGGAACTACGACCACCATCTGCGTATTACTTAGCAACAGCTTTATATGCATGCGTATATGTAAGTAAAATTTAAATCTTTTTATCACACTTATTGTTGTAATTTTATCAGTTATTAGGTAATTTTAATTGTGACGCATCAAGCGAAAACCATAATATTTTTTTTGACGTTTTCATAAATGACTTCAGAGAGCTTTGATAAGTTTTGAAAAGTACTATTAATTTCTTCTTAACAAACCCAGTCAAAAAGATTCGTTTTGTGTTTAAAAATAAAGAAAGCCCAACCATATTGAGATCTGTCCTGCCTGGCAACAAGTACCATCCAGTTTGAGACTACTGAACACAGTCTAATTTTGCAAAGAATGGTATCCCCAACTCATGTGATACGTGCTAAATGAAGTTATATAGAAATTTGGTGCAGAAGTGATCGAAACCAATCCGAAATTTAATCATCAGGTTGCCTATTAGCAAGTAGTATTAAATTCTAGACTGTTGAAATCAGAATTTAAATATTTACATTGTATTTGTAGTTAATGTTTTATATAAAGCCGCTCCACTCCATGTCTTTTTTTTTTTTTTTTTTTTTTTTTTTTTTTTTTTTTTGTAATATTGTTAATTGTTCTTGTACTGTGTTTTGCATGTATGTATGAACATTTTAATTGCCAACATTGTCTTTTTCAGATATTTATGTCGTTGTTCATACAGTATTTAAGAGCTAAGAACATCGTTAGTTCGGCGATCGTGTTTGTATTCTGGATGTTTGTTGTCGTGTGTGGAATTATACCTCTACAAACAAAAATATCTTATCAGGCAAGTCTGAACAATCGAGTTAAGAAGTAGTTGAGTAATGGTGTTTAACGTCCAAGTCAAGAATATTTCACTTATTTCGAGACGTCGCCAGCTACAGACAAAAGTGCAGAATTGCGTTGCGCTGATGACATTTAACTTTTATCGTGCCACGCCTACCGTGACACGGGGCCTTGTTTATTTTAAGTTCCTATTCGAAAGAACCGTGACTCTCACTTCGCAATGTCGAGTGCTTGGCGAAAGAACAGTCACTACCCAATTTCAATTATTGGGTCAGACCCGGTCGGGGTTCGAACTCACGACCTCCCACTTACGGAGCGAGCACTCTAACAACTGAGCTACCGCAGTGGTCCTGAAAATTCGAAAAATCCACTTTGTTTCACAAAACGTTAGAATCAAGTTATACAATCAATCAAATTACATCTTTGTTTTTGGATTTTATTTTATGAAAAGGTCAGTGTGGGTTCCAGCAGTTGGTTTCATACATTTATCAAAACATAATTACATTTACAATAATAATGCTTTGTAATTCACATTTTACCTGTATTCATTGTTTGTAAGGGATTTATGTACAGTATTTATAGTGACCCTATATACCAGTAAATGAACTAATAAATTTGATTATTATATTTATTCTGAAAACACATGAACGAGAAATAATCGTAGCAGACCTAATTTAATTTTGCAGAGATTAATCATATAATGCTGGTTATTGGAATAGTAACTGATGTGGCGATTAATTATATGCGGCCCGTCAACCAAATGTCAATTTTGTTTTCTATTTGTATTTTAGGCTGATTGTCCAAGTAGTATTATTTACTACGTTTATTATGGAATGGTTTTTATTCAATTTGTACTCCATTGCTTCGCGGATAGAGCCAGACCAAGTGGATACCACAGTCTGGGAATGGTATTTATATATTTTTTTTTTTTTTTTTTTTTTTTTTTTTTTTTTTTTTGCCAAGTAGGCATGGGGTTTAACACCGAATTATTACATAAATAAACGTGGTAAAAAAGTAAATATCTATATGGAGAGTTGCGATTTAATTGGATTAAAATAAATGATAATAATGATCAATCCATTACAAAAAATATTGCTTTACACCAGTTATCAATCGGAATCGGGGATTCAATTGTAAGGAATGTATCGTGGGTGGTAATGATATAAAACTCACATCATTTTACATTTTGCTTAAATATTCAATTTTGTAGAAATCTGTGATAAATTCTGAAATATCCCATTATGTAATTATGTTAAATATAAAAGATATCACAGCATAATTTGATAAAAAGTAAAACTTCAAGTAATTTCACATTTAGATAAATTTATATTGAGATAATTTAAATTTCGTTTTAATTTTGTACTCATTCATTTTAAATAGTTTCTATCTTGCTTGCAGTTTATTGTACGACTGGGTTCAGAACAAACTTCAAATTTTTCGTTGGCATCTTCAAATTATATTTATAACATTGCTAGGGACGTCGAGTCAAATAACTGTGTTTGGCACTTTGAGACATTCTCTGAAGACTTCATCATGACTGACTAGATGAACATCTCCAATCAAACTTCAAACTAATAATGACAAAATAATGATAAAGGTTTTAGTGGATATATTTGATGACACGTTCTGCTGATTAAAACAATTGTAAATATTTAACACCTGTTAAATATTGATGTGCGATATGTGCACATGTTAAAAAACCATTCGTCATCAGTGACACTAGGGGCCGAAAAGTTTGATAGATAGAAACATTAGCCAAACAGTTGAAATTTAATGAATCCAAAATTCCAAAATTATATGAATCATGTAAATGTGTCATTTACTGAATTTTGAAAATTTTAAATATTTCATTTTATATAAATTTGGTTTATCAATAATACATAAATTGTAATCAGTATATCGCAGACAGGTCAAAAGTTTAACCCTGAGCTAGTGGTATTGAAAAAAAGAGTTAATTTTCTGCTGCCGAGTGTGGTCGAGATATGGAAGGTTCATAGGTGCAAAGAAATATACAGCAACTACCGAAAAAGTTTCAGAATTCAAACTCAGTATATGTATAACACCTTTACTATTATTTTATTATTTTAGCCGCAGTGTCCTGATGCAGAAGCATCAACATTTAACCATATTATTCTGTGGTGGTTCAATCCGTAAGTATAACATAGACAATTAAAGCTTACAACATTCAGTAACTTATTTCCTAGTAGCCATATATATATATATATATATATATATATATATATATATATATATATATATATATATATATATATATATATATATATATATATATATATATATCAGTATATATATAAGAAAAGACATACTCGATGAATGAGATCACTGATTGTGACATAATTGTCAGATTCGGACAATCGGACAAGCACTTGATTTATTGATAAATAAACATGGAGTAATGCAGTGTTGTACTGTAAAACGGGTACAGCTTATTTAAATTATCAAGAAAAGTTGACAAGATTCCGTTTTGATTCATAAGTAAACATAAACCTAATGTTGACATTTGCTACAAAATTTCAGCTTTCGTAAATGGAAGAGTACCAGAGTACTAGAGCCACTAAGTTACATGCCACAATAATACACACTCTGACTTATCAACCTTAAAACACCAAATAAAGACTATGTTGATGGGAAAAGTCACTTTTTCATGAAAAGTTCGGTTGTCTAATGAAAACATTGGTGCCTACCGAGTAAAAGTAGTTGGTTCGAATCCAAAAATGGCATTCTTTTTTTTCTTAAAAAAAGTGAAGGGGGAAAGTCTCTGAAAAAACGTTGTTGGTGACACATTTAGAATTAGGAAAACAAAAGGAATTGATTACAAAAGAAAAGAAAAACTACCTTGCAATATTTAAAATATCAAAGTGACCAGGCGAATCTTTTATTCTTTTAATGTATTATATTTACAGAATTGTAATCATGGCTTATAAAAGAAAGCTCAAGTTACACAGTCTATGGGAGAACACGGTATCTTTACAGTTTGATAATGTCGTCCGAGATTTTAACAGGGAATGGAAGAAAGAAGTAAGACGCTGTATAAACAAACGGTAAAAAGTCAACACACTTCCTCTTACTTTTCTCCCTCTTCCTCATCGTATCAACAGTACGACCGCAATCTGTCAACGTCTTCATCATTGTCATCCTTGTAAAGTTTTTTTTTCTTATTTTTTCATCAATACCTGCGTAATTTACTTAATCATTTTCACGGTTGTCTTACGTTGTTTTCGTTGTCGCCCCTTATCCTGGCTCTACAAACTACAATATTACCAGTCCCGTCGTTTTTAACATCTCCAATGGAAGCATTAGCAGTAGTCACGTGTAACCATATTTGCCATCACCATGTTCTCCAAATGTAATTGTCGTCTTTTTAAAACATTTTGTTCATCATCATTCCCGCCTTTAAAGGCAAACCATAGCCACTGTGCCCAATTCTCTATAAGTTATTACCTATGTTAAAATCAACACAGATTCTCTTTGTTCAGATAAATCCTTGAGATTTATGAGACCTTTAGAATTTCAGTCTTTAAAATGAAAGGGAAACCCCTTATTTTGTCAATAGTCTGCAACCGCGTACACGAAACTAATGACAATAAAAACCGAAAACAAGACGCGATTAGCATATTAACCCGAATAAACATCTACGTTGTGGAATTAATTTCGTCGTATTATATAACATGTTTCTTCCGCTGTAAGCTGTCCAGTAAACAGTTTATTTGTGATATATTGTATATAAAGCTTGCATTTTATACCTTTATACCGATTACAATAAAGTAAAACAAAAATCACAGAATGAATAATAAAAACCCATGTAGTGTTTCGTCCTGTGATTGAAAAGACGAAACTGTTAAATGTACGTGAACAGTTTTAAAAAATTCATAAAAAAACAGATTAATGCACTTATCACGGTTAATCAATCCGTACCACGACATTGATCATGTGATCACATAACTCGGTGTGTAATGGGTCTATGTAAACTTTGACATTGACCAGGTGATCACATAACTCGATGTTCATTGATCTATGTAAACTTTGACATTGACCAGGTGATCACATAACTCGATGTTCATTGATCTATGTAAACTTTGACATTGACCAGGTGATCACATAACTCGATGTTCATTGATCTATGTAAACTTTGACATTGACCAGGTGATCACATAACTCGATGTGTAATGGGTCTATGTAAACTTTGACATTGACCAGGTGATCACATAACTCGATGTTCATTGATCTATGTAATCTTTGACATTGACCAGGTGATCACATAACTCGATGTTCATTGGTCTATGTAAACTTTGACATTGACCAGGTGATCACATAACTCGATGTTCATTGATCTATGTAAACTTTGACATTGACCAGGTGATCACATAACTCGATGTTCATTGATCTATGTAAACTTTGACATTGACCAGGTGATCACATAACTCGATGTTCATTGGTCTATGTAAACTTTGACATTGACCAGGTGATGACATAACTCGGTGTGTAATGGGTCTATGTAAACTTTGACATTGACCAGGTGATCACATAACTCGATGTTCATTGGTCTATGTAAACTTTGACATTGACCAGGAGATCACATAACTCGATGTTCATTGATCTATGTAAACTTTGACATTGACCAGGTGATCACATAACTCGATGTTCATTGGTCTATGTAAACTCTGACATTGACCAGGTGATCACATAACTCGATGTTCATTGGTCTATGTAAACTTTGACATTGACCAGGTGATCACATAACTCGATGTTCATTGGTCTATGTAAACTTTGACATTGACCAGGTGATCACATAACTCGATGTTCATTGGTCTATGTAAACTTTGACATTGACCAGGTGATCACATAACTCGATGTTCATTGATCTATGTAAACTTTGACATTGACCAGGTGATCACATAACTCGATGTTCATTGGTCTATGTAAACTTTGACATTGACCAGGTGATCACATAACTCGATGTTCATTGGTCTATGTAAACTTTGACATTGACCAGGTGATCACATAACTCGATGTTCATTGATCTATGTAAACTTTGACATTGGCCACGTTATCACAACTCAATTTTCACTTGTCTGTGTATACTTTGACATTGACCACGTTATCACAACTCAATTTTCACTTGTCTGTGTATACTTTGACATTGGCCACGTTATCACAACTCAATTTTCACTTGTCTGTGTATACTTTGACATTGGCCACGTTATCACAACTCAATTTTCACTTGTCTGTGTATACTTTGACATTGGCCACGTTATCACAACTCAGTTTTCACTTGTCTGTGTATACTTTGACATTGACCACGTGAGCACATATATAACTCTATGTACACTGTACATTGTATATTTTGCAGCAAAAAGCTTCAGAGAATGCATTCAAATAGAAATAGTCGGAATTACTACACAGAATCTACCGAGGACACGCCACTGCTGTCAAGCCAGGAATCCTTCTACGTACCTCTGATGTCAAACTCGTTTCAATCCCATAAACCATCTATATTTATGACGATATGGAGACTACATTGGATCACATTTTTATGGACAACGTTTGTGTATGTTATTGGTGTTCTAAGTGCATTATTACAGCCATACTTACTTCGGTATGTTCATTACTGATTAGTGATCGCAGAAAAGCAATATTTAAATACATGTAATGTTTACACTTCAAAGTCAAAATCGTGTAGCCCGATGGTATCAGGGTTTCGTAATAGCGTATTAAATCCTTACAATGAATTATTCTGTTTTAAAGATACTATAAGGTATTTAATGTGATCAATATCATGAACGTATTTCAAAGAAACAGCTGTTTGGGTTAGAGTTAGATATACACTTCGAAATACAAACCCATTTGTGAAAAATAAATATAAAAATTCTAAAAAAAAGAACAAAAAACTGTCTAAACTGATATTACATCCAAGATTTTTATATGTATCACATTCGAATCAGAATACAAAAACATTACTAAGAACTTCTCGGAAAAAAGCATTTAGACAAGTGTCAAATTCCGCCTTCCTTGGAGATAAGCCACAACTCAATCAAATGTTTAAAATATCCAGTCCAGAAAGACCCCAAGGATCCTGGTAAATTACAGACATCTAAAACAAATCAATCCCTACCCTTCCTAACACAGAGATTGGGTGTGGTCTGAGTCTACTATTGATTGATAAATAATCCGCAACGATTTTCACTGATTTAATCTACATTTACTACCTGAAGACTATGTTATATTTCTATATGTTTCTATTTATAGACATGAAAAGATTGTCTTAACGAAATAAATGTTAAACATTTAACAGATGCTGAAAATAAAATTTTACTGTTTTCTTTTCAGAATTCTAATAGATTTTATAGAAAACAGTTCCGAACGGAATTATCCGAAATGGACAGGATACGCATTGGCTGTTGCTATAGCAGTAGCAGGGGAAATGACGTCATTGTTCTTCACGCATAGTCTCAACATATGTATGGTGCTTGGTCTCAGAATTCAAAACTTCGCTGACAGGAGCAATATACCAAAAGGTCGGGGTTTTTATTATTACCAGCTTGGAAGTGAATAGCAATTTATGATTGAATGAGTTAGTGCGTGGATGAGTGAGTGAATAAGTGCGCGAGTGAGGGAGTAAGTGAGTAAGTGAAATGAAGTTTAAAAGCCACATTAGCATTTTTTCAGTTATTTGCTGATATAAAGATGTAAAAGACACAATACATGAAAAGAGAAATGTTGAAATTAAAAGTTTAAAATAACAAAAACTATAAACCAGTAATACCACAAACATAATTTGTAATTGAAAACGTGAACTCGGCGAATGCAATAAAACTATTACAAAATATAAGCAATATTCAAAACAGCCAAAAAGACAGAACGACAAGCGTAAATTATTGCCTGGTCAATACCGTAGCTAGACCTACTTTTTACAGTGGCATTTTTAAAGGGATCAGTCCGAAATGCAGTGGCGGTCTTGGGACATGCTACCTCTGATTTTATTTAAAAGAAATAGTTTTAAATAATGCATTCCGATACCATTTCTGTCAATAATTTCTTACTATATATGCTTATTATTTTGTACCCGTCTGTTGTTGAACTTTTAGATGTTTGATTTCATGAACATTTTTGCCATGGCTGATTGGATGAACATCTCTAATAAAACTTATCATGATTTTACCAGCAGGTAGACAATAAGTATTACTATCGCCAGTGACTTTTGACCGAGGAAACTGCCTCAAACGTAGCTATGGTAATGCTTGTTATACATTTCTTGTTTAGGACAGACAATAGTGTTAATACTAAGTAGTCTAAACCACTACGGTAGCTCAGTTGGTAGAGTGCTTGCTTCGTAAGTGGAAGGTCGTGTGTTCGACCCCCGACCGGGTGTGACCCAAGACTTGAAAGTGGATAGTGACTGTTCTTTCGTCAAGCACTCGGTATTACGAAATGAAAGTCGCGGTTCTTTCGGATGGGAACTTAAAATAAACGAGGTCCCGTGTCATGGCAGGCATTACACGATAAAGAACCCTGCTGTATAATGCCATCGGCGCAACGCACAGGCAAAACTTCTGCACTTTCGTCTATAGCTGGCGACGTTTCGATATAAGTGAAATATTCTTGACTGGGACGTTAAACACCATTACTCAACTCAACTCAACTCAACTCAGTAGTCTGGTATAGAAAGACTTATAACACATTTTCTTAACTGAAAATCAAATACATTAAAAATAGCCATCAATTATCAATATCGTATTCGGTAACAGCAATTAATTTAAAAAATCATATTTCTAATTGGAGCCTGTCGTTTGATTTTATTTGGGAAGAAACTTATGTTGCTTACTTTGCTATTCCGTTTTTTTAAAGGGAAGTGAATTTATTTTGCATACCACGGTTTCATGCGACATCCCAGAATTTATCGCCAATCTTGACCATGGCGCAAAATGAAATTTACTAACTCCATTCGTGATCATCAGTTTAGTATAGTCTGTTTCAATTTTTCAGACCCTAACAATGAGTAATTCATCGAAAGGAGATTACACTACGGGAGAAATAGTAAGCCTCATGTCCGTAGATTGTCTTCGTATCCAGTATGCATTTCAATTTGCATACGGACTAATAGGATTCTGGATCTTCACTGCTGTTGGTTTATGGTTGCTATGGGATTTTATGGGTATAGCTATGTTAGGAAGCGTCGGCGTTGTCATAGTGATTGGCGCGCTGAATGTTTGGTTCGGTAAAATACAACAGCACTATCATCAAACCATGTTAACTATGAAAAGTACCCGGATTAAGGTGCTGAAATGAAGTTCTTCAAGGAATTAAGGTAAATAAAATAAATAAGTAAATAAAACTAATTACCTGTTAAATATTCCGAGTCTGTTTCATCCATAATAAAATTGTCTTCATTTCTTCAAGCTTTCTTGTTTGTTTGTATGTATACATAAACACGTTCCATCTCACACTTGTGCACACACACATACACAGACACACGAGAGAGAGAGAGAGAGAGAGAGAGAGAGAGAGAGAGAGAGAGGAGAGAGAGAGAGAGAGAGAGAGAATTGAAATAAGACCATGCGAAATATATAAAGTCTTTGTAGGAGAAATAATCTTTAAAGTCCATAATTTATTAAAGAAAAAAAAAAGAAAGAGAGAATTTTATATAACAGAGGTAAACAAAAGGTATAGCAATTTTTATCATTTCGTCATTGATCGGAGTTGTTCATCTAGTCAGTCATCATAAAGAAATCTATAGGTACTAAGTTCCCTTCACTTTACACCCATTTTAAGATAAAGAAATATCCTGCATTATTATTATTATTATTATTATTATTATTATAGGTTATAAAAATGTATGCCTGGGAACCTTGGTTTTCGGAGAGGATCATTTCTATAAGGAAGAAAGAATTGAGATGTTTGAAGTTGATAGCTGTAATTGTAGCATTTTCCATACTCTGTTCCAATCACAGTCCATTTTTTGTAAGTCCGGGGCGTAGGGGTTACTGTATCGATAAACGTTTTCTTATCGTTTTGGATGGTTCATGGTCCAAATATTATTTTGGATAATATGTACAAATTATCTACCTTTTGTTATAAGAACCGAAAGTGATTTGATTGATCAGAAATATAATCTCTAAACAATATTTTGTACAAGATATGACGTCACAATTACTCTGTGTTATACAGCAAGTACTATTGTTTATCTATGATTATTTTAGCCAGCAAAAGTTGTTGCATGCCTTGATTAAAGCGCGTTTTCGTTCGTTCGTTCGCATTTATCAGTGATCAAATCGCGCTTCATTCGTTCGCTCACATTTATTGACCGATCAAGTTCTATATACATAGCAATTTTACATTGCTGTTATGTGCTACTTTTTATTTTTTTTTAAATAATGCATTTTATAGTAGCACATAACTAACGGATTTGGAAATATTGTTATTTTTATGTGTATTGAGTGGTCCATCATAAACGATAATTTGTTAGTTGGTTTGTTGAATTGTTGTTTAACGTCGTATCAAATGTTGTTGAATGTCGTATCAAATGTTGTTTAACGTCGTATCAGTAGTTTTTATCTATTCGTGACAAGAGGAAGTTTATTTAACTCTTAGGATTAATCTAAACCAATACGTCTGTGTATGCATGAGATATTCCAGTGTGTATGGTGGTCTGCTTTGTAATGGCGCACACTCAGTAAGAAGTCTGTTTATTAAGATTCTAGCTCACCGAGTCAGTATGACGCAGACAAACATACCATTTCCTCAGTCACACAATCCTGGTACCGGAATAATCTGTCTTCTTAGTGCCGAGCACCGGGCGAGAAACAGTATTTCAAGTATGGCCTGGCCAGAGTTCTCTCCCTCGACCTCCCGCTCTAAAGAAGAACCCTTTGTTACCGATGACTGAGATAAACAAGTATAAAAATTTGGATGTGACAGCAGCACAACATGTCTGTGTAATAATACATAATACCATTTTATTCCATGGTATTTTTTAAACGTAATTTTTTTTTCAGATGAATTACTTTATGTTCCTGATTTACATATTGACGTCGTACAGGAAAGGTTTCAATGCGGAGATTGCTTTTGGTTCATTGTCATTAGTTAATATTTTACGATATCCTTTGTCACTTGTTCCATTTGTTATACAAGGGTTCGTCCAGGTTAGTATATATTTCACATATGGCAGTATTACAAGCTATAACTAAATACACATTGTATTATAAATAAATAAATAAATCAATCAATAAAAATAAAAACTTAATCGGCTTGGTACTTACTGATTGCATAAAAGGGACTCGTCAGAATGATTAATATTCCTCTACTGCAGTTGTACATTTTTTTTACCTTACAATGTGCATAAAAACAGTTATTCTAAATTTTAGTTACAATAATAAAAAAAATAGTTTTAATATAACATTTTTAGAAACAGGTTTAAAATGGAAAAGGTAATAATAAGATACTGCTTTCGATTTTAGACAAAATTTGTTTTAATGTAACTGACTATTTTTTTATATAAAAGGATAGTCAGTTACAATAAAAGGATAGTCAGTTACAATAAAAGGATAGTCAGTTACAATAAAAGGATAGTCAGTTACAATAAAAGGATAGTCAGTTACAATAAAGGATAGTCAGTTACAATAAAAGGATAGTCAGTTACAATAAAAGGATAGTCAGTTACAATAAAAGGATAGTCAGTTACAATAAAAGGATAGTCAGTTACATAAAAATAACTTTGTCTAAATTATTTTATGTTCGAAAGTGATTACAGCTGAGGTACTTTAAGTATTTTTCATTCACTTTGTACAAAGGACAGATACAGTGCTCAGATTCGTTTTGATATCAGTGACTAGAGAGCTTATTAAGGTTAATAACTTATCACCAGTAAGAAAATGGGTCTATTACCAATTTATAGGAAAGAGTACTAAATATTTTGTAAAATAGTTCAAATTCATTAAAATGTAATATTTTTCAAATATTTTTCAAAGGAAACGTATAATGTTAATTACCGTTTTAGGGATACGTCTCAATTTCACGTATTCAAGCTTTTCTTTGGAAGGAAGATGTTGATAAAGATAATGTTATTTATACAGAAGAAGGGGGTAATTATAGCAATCCATATAGAGATAGATACACGACTTTATAATTTATAAATTTATTGTTTTAAGGTTATAAGGTTAATTTAGAGACCGTTATGGTCGATTTGATAAGAATTTGGTTTAAGCGCTCCCTCTCTCTCTCTCTCTCTCTCTCTCTCTCTCTCTCTCTCTCTCTCTCTCTCGTTTGAAAAAAAAAAAAATAAAAAATAAAAAAAAAATAAAAAACATAAAGTAGGTGATCTCAATTTCTTAACGAACTGAAAGAAACGCTAAATTACATCTGCATTTATAAATTTGCCTTTTGGTGATTGTAGAATTAAGATAATGATTTTTGTTCAGCAACTGGAAAAGTTCAGTCATTACCAAATGTGTCCGTCCTCAGTATGACCACTTTTCTTCCGGTTCAAAATAAAACAATAAACCAGGTCCAGGTCTAAAAAAATCAAATTCCAGTTCCCTAATTTCCAACATAAGAATTTAAACAGAATTCGTAAAAGGATAATAAATATTAAATAGAATGCTAAATGCATTGAATTTCGATGAATTTATTACATTCATATATCTATTTCAATAGATTTTGCTGTTTCAATAGAAAATGGCGTATTTACTTGGGACACAGAAAATCCAACTCCGACATTGAAAGGGTAAAATTATTTTTGCATTTTATGAAATCAAGAAATACTTAGCGTAATACTTTTGTCTTAGAGTTAATATAAATTGTATTTAAATTTGCAACACTTTCGTTTCAGTTAGAATAAAACTGGCGCTTAAGTAAAACAAGTACCGCGCCTTTACGATCGCCAGATTGTCTGACAAGTACCGCGCCTTTACAATCGCCAGACTGACTGACAAGTACCACTCCTTTACTATCACCAGACTGACTGACTGACAAGTACCGCGCCTTTACAATCGCCACACTGTCTGACAAGTACCGCGCCTTTATGATCGCCAGACTGTCTGACAAGTACCGCGCGTTTACGATCGCCAGACTGTCTGATAAAATACCGCGCCTTTACGATAACCAGACTGACTGCCTGAAAAATACCGCGCCTTTACGATCGCCAGACTGTCTCTCTGACAAGTACCGCGCCTTTACGTTTGCCAGACAAATACTGCGTCTTTACGATTGCCACACTGTGTGACAAGTACCGCGCCTTCACGATCACCAGACTGGCTGTCTGACAAGTACCGCGCCTTTACGATCGCCACACTGTCTGACAAGTACCGCGCCTTTACGATCGCCAGACTGTCTGATAAAATACCGCGCCTTTACGATAACCAGACTGACTGCCTGACAAGTACCGCGCCTTTACGATCACCAGACTGGCTGTCTGACAAATACCGCGCCTTCACGATCACCAGACTGGCTGTCTGACAAGTACCGCGCATTTACGTTTGCCAGACAAATACTGCGTCTTTACGATTGCCACACTGTGTGACAAGTACCGCGCCTTTACGTTCACCAGACTGGCTGTCTGACAAGTACCGCGCCTTTACGATCGCCAGACTGTTTGACAAGTACCGCGCCTTTACGATCGCCACACTGTGTGACAAGTACCGCGCCTTTACATTCACCAAACTGGCTGTCTGACAAGTACCGCGCCTTTACGATCGCCAGAATGTCTGACAAGTACCGCGCCTTTACGATCACCAGACTTGCTGTCTGACAAGTACCGCGCCTTCACGATCACCAGACTGGCTGTCTGACAAATACCGCGCCAGACTGTCTGACAAGTACTGCGCCTTTACGGTCGCCAGACCGATTCTCTGACAAGTACCGCGCCTTCACGATCACCAGACTGGCTGTCTGACAAGTACCGCGCCTTTACGATCGCCACACTGTCTGACAAGTACATCGCCTTTACGATCGCAACACTGTCTGACAAGTACCGCGCCTTTACGATCGCTAGACTGATTGTCTGACAAGTACCGCGCCCATAGGACTGACTGTCTGGGATTATTTTTTTGTGTCTATCACACTTCAAACATTTGTCCAATTCAGTTACCTTACACTCTAAAACTGCATGAATTAAGACAGCCAAGTCTACATGTGAGTCTTGTTATATATCTTTAATAGATAGTTTGTCTCAGTGACCGAGTGGTCTAAAGTGTCTGCTTACCGTTCGGAATGCTTTTCATCTCTTTGTTTCGAAACGTTTTTAATTTTTCATATCATTTTCCGGATATTGTGGTTTTCAGCACTTTTCACTATCCAAATTGTTTAGATGGGGGAGGGGTTAAAACAACATTATTTTCGTTTGTTCAAAATTAGGGGATATTGGTGTTCGTTTATATTGTCTTTTGTCGACTGTATTTAGGATGAATTTAAATGTTGAAGAAGGTAAATTATATGCAGTTGTTGGACAGGTTGGATCTGGGAAGTCTTCTGTTATATCCGCTATACTTGGTGAAATGGAAAAGATCCATGGCAACGTAAAGGTCAAGGTAAATAATATTAAATCAACGGATGAAAAAGTTTGTGTGATTTCTTATTATGTTCGTGCTTCTTCCCAAGAGAGCCTTAGCGAGCCTCGGGGTAATTATTTCACCCCACGGTTCAGATAAATATATTTATTTAATATGCGCGTGATCCTTTAAAACTTTTTCACGCTTACGATATATTTCAATATGCAAACGGTTAGGGACAGTCTAGTCGCTTAATATAAGATGGACATGACTGTAATAAGATATATCTCAATATGCAAACGGTAAGGGACAGTCTAGTCGCTTATTTTAAGATAGACATGGCTGTATAGCAGATTCTCACTAATTAATTATAGCCAATGATACCGGGTAAGCTATTTGGTTTATATTTTTAGCTTAAGTTCAATTACAGCAAATATTTTGCAGACCCTTCTTACTAATATTTCATATATTGCATTTAGGGATCTATAGCCTATGTTTCACAAGAAGCGTGGATACAAAACTTAACACTGAGAGATAATATTCTGTTTGGTAACAGATATGTGGAACACAAATATAACAAAATATTGAAGTCATGCGCACTGTTACCGGATCTTAAAGTGTTGTCAGCGGGAGATATGACAGAAATTGGAGAAAAGGCAAGACTAGTTTTAGAACGGACGATTTAAGAATACCTTCTATTTATTGGTTGCTCTCTCTCTCTCTCTCTCTCTCTCTCTCTCTCTCTCTCTCTCTCTCTCTCTCTCTCTCTCTCTCGCACGCACGCTCGATCTTATTTTTCTTTCCTTTTCTTTTTTTTTTTTTTTTTTTTTTTTTTGGGGGGGGGGGGGGGGGTTTGAGATGATATCGAATGGCACATTATATCTAAGTTTACTTGTATATTATTAATGCACCAATAACCTGTAAAATTTGTTCATTTCTGAGACATCTGGATATGATTTTTATGAACACATGGATATTAACAATTTATTTAAAAACAGTTCCTAAGAGCCCGACAGATCACGTGATAAAATCAAAAATAATCAAAGAATAATCTACAAGCATTGTCCAATCAAATTGTTTTATTGATTACAATTTAACTATTACCAAATATTTATATTTAATACTTCAGGGTATCAATATCAGTGGAGGTCAGAAACAGAGGATCAGCCTTGCTAGAGCTGTTTATTGTAATGCAGATATATATCTACTGGATGATCCGTTAAGTGCTGTAGATTCTCACGTTGGAAAGGATTTGTTCAATAATGTAATAGGACCGGAAGGACTGCTTAGGAAAAAGGTATCGAAATTCTACGTACCCTGCACTAAAATGATTTATAAGTAAAATAAATTAATTTCCGAACAAGACATTGCTGTTTATAATATGTATTAAAACAAACATTAAACTTCGAATTAAGTAAAATAAGCATAATTTGTATTAAAAATTAATAACACCCGATTCTTTTCTCATTTTCCGAGGGGGTGGGATCGGGCGAACCTTAAAAAAATGTTGCGAAAATTGTAAGGGTATTTGTGTAATTGTCATTTGCCACCGGGTCGAGAATACCTCATATATTTCGTATCGAGGTGGACAATTGTCTTCTTCGAAAATCTTCTACCATTGACAAGAAAACTGATAAACCTTCTCACACTACGCTCCCTCCGGTGGAATTAGTACTGTCATGTAGACGGGAAAGACTCTGGAATCTGCAATATATAACTTGACTACAGGTATCTCGTTAAAAAAAAAACTAATAAAACACATAAAATATATTAAAAATTTACTGTTAAAAGTAAACAATGCGCATGCGCTTATATTTCCCTTAAGAATAATATTTTTTACATCAAAGAATAGAAAGGGGTTTAATTCCATAATCTCTTAATAAAAACGAGTTCTTCTTTGAAACAAAGATTCATTAATTCAACATTTCACCGTGATTTTCTTTTAATTCCCCACTGAGTTGAATAAGGGAAGTTTACCTAGGTACCCTCTAGATAGCTAAAGTTAATGTTTACAAATTCCAAAAGCAACACCGACCAACGATTCGTTAGCTTAACAATAATAATAATAATAATAATAATAATTGAATAACATAATGGGCCGAGTCGGAAATCAAAAACGGGATTTCACGCATTAATATTATTGTGTGTTATTTGTATTTAAACTGACCTGCCCAGCCCCCTACAAAATAATGGATTCTATTTTTACGAGAGGTAAGTTTGTATTGATAGTGCAATTGCGTTCTATCTAATTATTGTAATTTGATTTTGTCAATTTCCTACACAGACGAGATTTTTGGTAACACATGGTGTACACTGGCTACCTAAAGCAGACGTTGTCATAGTGATGGAAGATGGCGTCATATCAGAGATGGGTACCTATGATGAACTTCTCTATCGTAAAGGGGCGTTTGCTGAGTTCTTAAAGACTGTTCTATTACATGAAGCAGAAACAGACGACAGTGAAGATCCAGAGGGTATATCCATTAAAACACGAAACTGCCATGCATGTTAAATAAAACTTTAAAGTTGTCGTTATTTTTACCTATTAAAATTGAATAGAAACACTGAAGACGTTGATTGGTTGAAAGTCGTTTTACTATGCATCAGCAAAATTAATGTCTTCCACGGATCCGGACCCTAAGATGGATGACCTATTTGTATTATCATGATGTGAAATGAAGGCGAATTTGTTTTTTATGAAATCAAACGGTGTTTTATATCTATAATCATTAGTTTCAGGATGTAAAAGTACTTGTTTCCCATTTTCTTATTTTTGTTGTTCGTTTGTGCTGTAGTTTGTGTTGGCAAGTACACGTTCTCTAGTTGATACTACATTTATCTATTTTTTGTTATTTGTATTATCTTCAATGATTGATATAAGTTCATTAAAATGTTATTGGCTTGTTTTAACAATGTAATGAAGCAATTTTATCTGATAAACTCGTAAGTATTTCCCGAACATCTCTCTCTCTCTCTCTCTCTCTCTCTCTCTCTCTCTCTCTCTCTCTCTCTCCCCCCCATATTTGATGAATTACTTTGCTTGTATTTATAGTTGCAAAAATGAAGGATGATTTGTGGGAACAGGTGGAGAATGCAATGTCTGATGGATATGTATCATCTGATGTCATGATGTTTGATGGATTGTCAAGGAGGCAGAGCATGAGGTATGTTTTGTGTGCAGAAAGATTAGCTTTTATTTTAAACATTATGTGTTAGATAAGAAACAGTAAAGAATGAACCAATCGTTTCACAAATAAATAAATAAATAAATAAATGAATTAATAATAAATAAATAAAGTAATGATAATAATAAACTAATGAAATTAAAAAAATCGGTTTGTATATTATCAATTTGCATTATTGTTGCTAAGAAGTGAAGAGTATAGTAACTAAGAGGTATCTGTTCTGCGTGTAGAAAAATCCCACCGTATTATACTTTCGCAATTAATATCTACCTGGCGACGCTTGCTTACCAGCAATGTTTATACCTGTTGAGTCAGATATTTACCAATTTATCAATCCGATTCAAATGCAAAATAATCACAATAATAAGTAGAAACTGAAGATTTCATACATTTTATATAATTTCTCCCTTGTATATATGCATATAGAACATCTCAGCTGTAAGCCTAGAATATTAAGCAATGGCTAAATCAGTTATATATCTTCATTTAGAATACATAAATGTGTTTAATTTCTCGTACAGAAAACAATCAAAGCGAGACCTGGAGAGTAGTTTTAGTGATCGATCAACAATATCTACAAGGTCAAGGTTTGATACATCCGTTACCAAGGAGAAACTTCAGACGAAACAAGAAGATTCTGATAAAAGATTTGGTCAGCTGACAACAGTAGAGCAGTCACAGGAAGGAGCCGTATGTAAAACTTTAATCGTTATTATATATATTTTTTTCACCTTCTAATTAAGTTTCTCGCAGAACAATTTCAGGAGCGTAGATAGCAACCAAATATAGCCGAGACGAAATATAAAGCACCGAAGGAGTTTCAAATCTAGGGGCCCGGGGGGGGGGCATGCTCACCACAAAAAAATAGAAAAAATGGCGTTAAATTATTGCGACACCTGAATCTGATATTTGCTAAGGCCGTTTGAATAATCAAGTCTGTGCTACTAAGAACAAAACAATTTTATATTTGTTCACTATAAATTATTCTTATCCGTTTCTATTTTCTTCGTATTTCTGTAACAAATTAAAAAATAATACGATCTGATTTTTACCGAGACAGTTGCCTCGGTTTCCTCATAGAAAGCTACGCCCCTGGATTACTAGAAGTTAACTTACCGGGGCACAGAAACTGCCAGTACATTACCTCACGCGATGCTTACCGGTTAAAGGGGAGTAAATCGCACGAAATATAAAATCCTGTATGCAAGCATCATAGCAGAACATTTTATGTTGATAAGCTTCACAAAATTCTTGGAAGTTGAGCTTGATTATATTGTTGTTTAACGTAGCATCGGCAAAGTTAAACTATTCTTGGCGAAATAAAAATATTATTGATCCTTTATGATTAATTTAAGAACAAATTGTCGTGTGAGACTGGTCAACTTGGTATGCGTGCTAACGTGCTAGGTCACACAGTCATTACGCCACGGACAAGTACATCATACACAAGGTACCAGTTACACAATCATTTCTTAACTAAGATTTTCCTTAACTCAACTTTAGAAAATTTGCAATCTTCATTTTATCAATTAATGAGATAAGCAAGAAATCCAAATATCAGAAACGTCAATTTAAGCATTTAGTTTTGTCAAAAATTGTGTCATCATAGTTCCAAAAACTTGTCAAAGTTTGCCAAATTTAAGTTAAGGAAATTTTAATCAAGAACTGTACTTCGATATAGGGGCCAGCCTTTTATACTGACACGAAGTGAACAAGACGATACCTTGTTCACTTAATACCAAACGCTAGGCGGCCAAATAGAAGTTTTAGTCTTACTTCATGACCTTCTGTCCTTGAGACGGGCGCTCTACTACTAAGCCACCGGGGCGGTGATATTTAAGAAACTTACATCGTAAAAGCCCACAACTTATATAAAACTCAAACCATATACAAATTATTTTAATTATCTGTCTCATGATTGTGTTTGTTTTATTTCTATTAAGATTAAACTATTTATGTTGTTTTCAGATTAAATTTGACGTAATATGGACATATGTCAAGGAAATTGGAATCATTTATTCTTTCTTGATTTTCATCTTTATCTGTGGATATTATGGCGGGAATATGGGCGGAAATTTTTGGCTGACGTTTTGGACAGAGGATGAATATCTCCAGAACATGACCTTAGTAGACACACCTGAATATTACGATGGAAATATATACTATTTGTTAATATACACATTACTAGGAGTTATACAAGGTAAAATACTTGTGTCTATATCAACGGTAAATTAATAATTCCTTAATGACCGTATTAAAACATGAATGTTTGAAGTATGATACAAATGTAATGCGTATAAACATAATAATATACTTCAATGTGTAGAGCTACAATGGAACTCGCCAGCGTACCACGTGATCAATACCTCTTAACGTTTGTGAGGAATGAAATGGATAACGTTTACGTCAAATATTCCCGAAAAAACGTCGTTATAACGGGAAAACGTCACCTTATGCGATTCCATCGCCAATTTGAAATTATTTTCCCGCACAAACGCTATGAGGTATCACGTGGAGCTGTGGGAGATTCCATTAAATCTATGATCATAAATTATTGCAAAATTATTTGTTGGAGTTGCAGATTGAAAAAAAATCAAAAATAGATGAGATAACACAATTATACTAACGTTTTTTCGTGCATTAATAACAACATACGCCAAATTGTATGGCAAAATAATACTACATTTTAAATTATTGTAGAATTATTTGTTGGAGGTGCAGAATAAAAGAACTAAAGATGATAGTTAAATACTGCAGTTAAAAGTTTTTAGTTTTGAAATGTGGTAGTCGTGTGGACATTAAACGTCATTTAAAAACAGTTCAATTGTTACATTCCGATTATGGATAATTTAATAACCATTTTGCTCCTAAAATACTGAAAAAGAGACATAGGGGATAACACAGTCACACAGTCATGGAAATACCTATTTTTTCTTTACGCTTATTTCATAAAATGAGCTCGACTCTCTCTCTCTCTATCTCTCTATCTCTCTCATATTACTTAACATTAATCTGCATATTTTTTATATGTTTTAAGGCGCATGTCTTCTGCTTTTTGGTCTGGTTGCATTTTTTCGAATGGCAACAGCAGGTGGTCAATTGCATGCCAAAATGCTTCGCTGTATTTTACGATCACCAATGTCCTTCTTTGACACGACACCTGTCGGTAGAATGATGAACCGTTTTTCTTTTGATATTGATGTTCTTGATGACAGAATGCCGAGGATATTCCGATTGTGGAGTTTCATGTTTTTCGGATTACTCTCTATCGTTATTGTGATATCTGTAAATACGCCGACATTTATGATTGCCCTCGTTCCTATTGGTATTCTTTACGTGTTGATTTTGGTGAGTTGAGAACATTTTAATAATAAAATGGTCATGATAAATCATTTATTTTATTTTAAATTTTAACGAAATTTTACAGTAGCTTTAAAAATTGGAACGACATGAATTTAAAATTGTCAAATTGTATTTTTCGAGGAATTACCCTATGTAAGTCTTTGCATATCCGTTTCACTTTGTATCAATTATTGGCCAAGAATAATAAACAGGTTTTCCCTTCCTTCGATTTCAATTGGGGGTTGTAGATGTAAAACTATTTAATAGTTATTTCCAAAAGTTTTCAAATTATAAATAAATTAGAAGTCGACATATCAAATGTCAAATAAGTAATCACCTGAACCTTGATATATTCTAACTTTTAAACAAATGTTATTTATTTATTTATTTATTTATTTATTTATTTATTTATTTATTTATTTATTTATCATTTTAACATGATATTATTTTTGTTTAATTAATTTTTTTTTTTTTTTGCAGAAATTTTATTTGCCCACTGCACGGCAACTCAAAAGGATCGAATCCGTGACGAGATCTCCGGTGTTCAACCACTTTAGCGAGACGATAGCCGGAGCAAGTGTCATCCGGGCATTCCGTTGTGGAGATAGATTTATAGAAGAGTGTGCAAGACGAGTCAACAAAAATTGTTCCTTCTTTTATGCTGCAAATACATCTGCTAGGTAATGGAATTAATCATTAAGTTAATATTAACACTGACCAATATAAAATAGCAATGAGTAAAAACAAACTAAAATCATCGCCGGGTCCTTTGTCGAATGCTAAATACATGTATGCTATTAAATATATATATATATATATATATATATATATATATATATATATATATATATATATATATATATATAGATAGATAGATAGATAGATAGATAGATAGATACTTAAATGTCCATATAAAAATACTTACAAACTTTATGTTATGTTATGTTATTTATTTATTTATAAATTCATGTATTTTTGAAAATTCAAAAATGGATTCTCATTGTCTCATTAGCATGCTGTAGCATTTTATTTTCGCTAAATTTTGACATTATTCATAGATGAAACCCCTTCGAAATATATATACTTATATATCATTCGATAACGAGTTGGTTTTTGCATTGAAAACAATAATGTTATGAAAAAAATTAAGTTAAATACCCCCCTTCCCCACAAAAAAAAAAAAATAAATAAATAAATAAAAAAAAAAACATAAAAGACTTTGATTAAATTCACTTTGATATTTTTATTGGCCTCGTGTAGAAATGAAACAGGACCGATGGTTTGGGTAGTAGATCCATACCTATATTTTTAATAATACTAGTATCTTACTTATAAGGACTTTGTAGCTTTATTGGTCTTACGGTTAATTAAAATCGTGTCAAACCGAGCTCAAACCTAGCTGGAACAGATCTTAAAGGTAAAGATCGATTTGTAAAGGGAACAACAGATTCTTCCACATTCCCGCAACTGCTACATTAGTATTAGAAAAGTCAACTTTCATGCCTTTGTCATGTGCTGATTTTCAATGCATTATATTAATAGAAATTCAAAAACCAGCACATGACACCGTTTCTCAAACGTTGTTACATGTATTTTAGGTGGATGGGATTGAGACTAGAATTTTTAGGAAACATACTTGTGTTTGCCACCGCATTGATATCTGTATTGTCACCTGAATTAAGT
>CM056612.1:1738245-1789147 GCA_029721355.1 Tegillarca granosa | reverse complement strand
TGTTTTTTTATGATACACGTGTCACCAGAATTAAGTAGTGCTGCTGTCGGTCTGTCTCTCACGTATTCTTTACAGGTAGGAGAATTATTTGTTTTTATGATACACGTGCACCTGAATTAAGTGGTGCTGATGTCGGTTTGTCTCTCTTTATTCTATACAGGTAGGAGAATTATTTGTTTTTATGATACACGTGCACCTAAATTAAGTGGTGCTGATGTCGGTTTGTCTCTCACGTATTCTATACAGGTAGGAGAATTATTTGTTTTATGATACACGTGTCACCTGAATAAAGGTGTGCTGATGTACTGTCTGTCTTTCACGTATTCTATACAGGTAGGAGAATTATTTGTTTTATGATACACGTGTCACCAGAATTAAGTAGTGCTGATGTCGGTCTGTCTCTCACGTATTCTATACAGGTAGGAGAATTATTTGTTTTATGATACACGTGTCACCAGAATTAAGTAGTGCTGATGTCGGTCTGTCTCTCACGTATTCTATACAGGTAGGAGAATTATTTGTTTTATGATACACGTGTCACCAGAATTAAGTAGTGCTGATGTCGGTCTGTCTCTCACGTATTCTATACAGGTAGGAGAATTATTTGTTTAATGATACACGTGTCACCTAAATTAAGTGGTGCTGATGTCGGTCTGTCTCTCACGTATTCTATACAGGTAGGAGAATTATTTGTTTTATGATACACGTGTCACCTGAATAAAGGTGTGCTGATGTCGGTCTGTCTCTCATGTATTCTATACAGGTAGGAGAATTATTTGTTTTTATGATACACCTGTCACCAGAATTAAGTGGTGCTGATGTCGGTCAATCTCTCACGTTTTCTATACAGGTAGGAGAATTATTTGTTTTATGATACACGTGTCACCTGAATAAAGGTGTGCTGATGTCGGTCTGTCTCTCACGCATTCTATTCAGGAAGGAGAATTATGTCGCATGTTGCATCACAACCAATCTCTCAACATTGATGTACAAACTATGTCGAATTTCGCATCATTGTCAATCTTTCAACTTTGATGTACAAACGATGTTGCATATCGTATCACAGACTCTCAACATTGATGTACAAACAATTTCGCATGTCGCATCACACTCTTAGTATGTATATACAAACTTTGTCGAATGTCGCATCACAATCTTATTATGTATATACAAACTTTGTCGAATGTCGCATCACAGACACTCTCAGCATTCATGTACAAACTACGTCGCATCACAATATTAGTGTTTATGTACAAATTATGTCGCATGCCACATCACAAACACTCTCAACATTTATTTGCACACCCTTATCCCCTGTGTTTGTTTGTAATTAGTTTTTAAAATTTATCTAAAAATAACTTTGATAATTTTCGTAATTAAAAGGTTTATATTTTTAAGAGAATTTATCACGAGTTACACAACCAGTAACCAAGACAAAAGAACAAAATGAAAAAATACAAAAATTAAGCAATTTTGAAATGTTCCAAAAACAAACTAGATTATATTATATAAACATAACCAAATTTTGGAAGTGTTTTTCAATATATTTATTGATTGTGCAAAGGTTAAATGCATATGAAATTTCGGGAAATTAATCCAATAAAATTCGCTATTATATCTTTGTTTTTTATTTTAATAGATTGTTTCCGTTCTAAACTATATTGTTTTGGCTGTCAGTGAAATGGAGATGAATTTTGTATCTGTTGAGAGAATAAAAGAGTATACTTCTTTGTCATCAGAGGTAAGCATAAAGTAAATGATCACAAATATATATAAAGTAATGATCTTTGGTAGTGTTTGTCACATTCTTGCTTTTCACAGGTCGGTAAGTTTTATGTTCTGATAATTTTCAATGTATATGTTCTTTATCATTGAAAGTATCAAATAACCTGCGGATTTCAAGTCATTTAATGCATCGATAGTTTTCATTTTCTATGTGACTATGTGTTTTGCCACTGAACGTTGTTTAAGAATATAGATTTTTCACCATGGAAACCTGTTGATAATCTCGGTTTCAAAGTCATTTTAGCACCGAACATTCTTTGGAAAACCTGAATATTTTTCATCATGGAAAGTCTGTCATGAACCGAGGCTTTATAAATAATTTTTAAAGAATGAATTATTTTAATTCTAAGTCAATGTGTGTTGCAACAAAACACATTTCTTAAAAATATTTGTTCTCCTTCGTGTAATTTCTGTTGTGAACCGCAATTTCCAAACCAATTTAAAAAATAAATTTAAGTGAAGGTTTGTTGCAACAAAATGTGTTTTCCTATTCCCAAATGCAGAAAATTTTATTTGAATTTTATTCGTTAAACAAAGTCGTCTATTAAAGAATATGATGGTTTATCTATATATGTATATACTTATCAGGCCGAATGGGTTTTACCTTCTGCACGACCTCCACAAAACTGGCCACATGCTGGAAATGTTGTATTCCAAGGATATGCTACAAGGTACAGGGATGGCTTAGATCTGGTGCTCAAAGGTATACACTGTAACATAAGCAGTGGTGAAAAGGTAACTAATAAAAAAATGGTAGGGGTGGGGGGTCGTTGGTGTGTCAAGTGGTCAGTGTCCCGTGTATCAAGTGATCAGTGTCCCATATCATTTATCAGTGACATAATTTATAATAAATGTTTTAATCGCAAATTACCCGAATGAAATCGTTTTATTAAACAAATTTAAAATTCGGACTTTGTCTTTGTAAATGAAAAAAACATCAATAAATATGTACTAAATATACATGTACTTATGAAGCAACATAAGTAATTTATGATAAAAAATTCAATATACACATGTATATTAAAACCACTGATTATAACCCCTCCTATGGACAGGAATTGTGTTAAATGTTAAAATAGCATCGACTGCCAATATTGTATTGTTAACCAACCATTTCAATTATATGTTTAAAATATACACAGTTAAACATTTTAATTATTGTGGATTCGTTACATAATCTGAAGTTTTGTATAAATATGTTTTGTAAGAACGTTTATTGTGACTTTATTTCAGATTGGCATTGTCGGTAGAACTGGAGCCGGCAAATCATCTTTAACACTATCATTGTTCCGGTTAATAGAGGGCGCTGGTGGAAATATATACATTGATGGCGTCAGAATATCAGATCTAGGTTTACATGACTTACGATCACGCATCACAATCCTTCCACAGGTTTGATGATGTCCAGTTTGATTTTTAGTTTGAATACTTGATATATAATTAAAATTATGGAAATAAAACAAATCTGCGACAAAAAACGTGCATTGTCCTTGTGAGATTAATTGCGTTGTCAAAGTTTTAGAATGAAAGCATTTTTTATAGATACCACATTGCTAAAATAAATCTCCACTTGTTTCGGTCACTTGTTGGATTCTTTATAGGGTGACCACCCCTAAATAGGTTAGATTGTGTGTATTATAGTATAAAGGTAAAGTTTGCAAGCTAGAAATATTATGAAACGCATGCTTGCATGTTATATATATGACATAACATAACCGTGTATAAAATGTAACTGGACATAAGCTTTGTTTGTTTCTGACGCTTAATTATTATTATTACAATTATTGAAAATACTTTCTCCTTTCTATAAATCGTGGAGAATTTGGTTTGATGTGTACTACACATTTAATATAGATATCAGTTTCAAGTATGGAAATATTTACAAATTTAGACAAAATTAAATCAGTCACGCACGTTGTTATTAAACTACAATAGACACACTAAATCTATTCTGCATATTTATTTTAAGGAACCAGTGATATTTTCTGGAACTCTGCGATCTAACTTGGACCCTGAAGATAAATTTACTGATGAACAGTTATGGAGGGCCCTAGAATGTGCTCATCTGAAATATTTTGTAGAGAGTCAACCTACCGGTTTATCTTACGAATGTGGAGAAGGAGGGCTGAATCTAAGGTGATACAGACAGGCCCTTGTTTCACAATTATTCCTACACTAAGATTTTCTTTCACTTAAATCTTGCAAATTTGAAATTTAAATAATTTGGTTAATTGTTAAGATATTCAAGAATGCAAAGTTTCATTTTGAAGATCACTTCAATCTTATAACATCGTGTGATTAACGGTTCTTACAAAGGTGAACTGGCGTGACTTGACGGTTCTCACGAATGTTAGCTGGTTTGACATGATGGTTTTAACGAAGGTAAGCCGACGCAACAATTCCCCGATTAACATAAGTTTAAAATAAAAAATTCCCCTTTCCGATGTTGAATTAATCAATAATTTAGAAAAAATACTTTTGGCATTGAGGAATTTGTTTTCTCCAAGATTTTGGGGGTTTTTAAGTTTAACATTCCCAGAAATGAATTGAGCAATACAAAAGACTAAAGCCGTAGATCTGCTAACATTTATAAGAACGCGGAAGTTAGAGTTGTTCCGATGTAAATTTCATAAATATTTATGTCTGGTAATTTATTGTTTATTTCAGCGTTGGTCAAAGACAGCTGGTATGTTTAGGAAGAGCCTTGTTAAATAAAACAAAAATTTTGATATTAGACGAGGCCACTGCAGCCGTTGACATGGAAACAGATGAGTTAATCCAGAATACAATTAGAACAGAATTCAAAGAATGTACAGTTCTAAGTATAGCTCATAGATTAAACACCATTATGGACTATGATAGGTATGACAAAACATTATTTATTTATTTATTTTTTATTAATTATTTATTTATTTATTTATTTACGTTTAAAATAAACTGTAGCATTTGTTTATTTTCTTAAGACTTAAAAATTTGAAATATTGCTTCCTCGCCTAACGCTCGACGCTGGGAGGATGGAGTATCAATTGGATCATTTTGTGCAAGGATATTGGACTATGGGATTGATGTGAGGCACATACTGTTTCGGTGAGATAGCACGTAACCACGTGCCCGAAGTGCGTGTTAGTACACGACAGATCATAATATAAACTCGCACATAACATCCATTTACATTCTTAATAAAACATAAATATACCATGTCCAAATAACAAACCTCCCTCCCCCCCCCCCAAAAAAAAAAAAAAAAACCAAGTAAACAAAGTAACAAACCGTGAAAACTGGTCAACTCAGTAACACACTTGAACTTCGATTCAAGGAAGTGAGGCCGGGTGCTCCGGAAAAGTAAATGCCTCCTGTATAGCAAGTTACACTCGTCACGTGCAAAATCAAATATGAGAATGAAAGGAACATGGAATCATTGGAAGTCAAATACATGAATATCCAGTATAAATGAATCCATACAGAAAATAACCTTGCTTTCATCGCAAATAGCTGAATCATTGCTGATGTGACGTTAAACAACCTCACAACAACGGGGGTCTCTGAGGTATCAGAGTATACAGGGTTTAAACGATGTTTTGCGATATTTTCACCAGACCCTTAGATGAAGACCTGTTGTATTACAATGCAATGAGATATTAGAACCTAACTGCTAGTGTTTCCTTTTTCGTCATGTTTATGAGTCTTATTATAAATTCATATTTTAATTAGTTTCTTTAAATGAGGTTTTGTATCTTATGATTATTTAAGCATTAAACTTTGTTTGTAATCGAACTATGATGGTTTAGAACGAATGGCTCTCGCGCTAATTTGAAAAACCGCGATTAGAAACAAAGTTAAATGCTTATATTTACAATCCGTAGCTTACAACTTACAAATGTTTGAAATTTGATTAATTCATTCATGATTTTCGTGGAAATTCCTTGTGAATACCGAACAGGTTTCAACTACATCAAACTGGGTTAGCTCCGCCCAACCGTACTCAGTTACCAATGTATTTATACTTTCCCGTGATGCAAAACCATGACGTCAGAATACGAAAGGTCGCACGTGAAGCTTTCGGTCTATGCTGTGATAGATCGAATCACTCTTCAAATAGTTTATTACAGAGAATTTGATTTGGATTGTAAATATTAAATAATAATGAGTACTTCTTTATATATAATAAGTTGTTAAATTTATGACATAGTCTCCTTCTAAAAGCACTTCAACTGTATCATAAATTAAGATATTGTCATTTGATCCATCAGCCGTATGAAGGGCAAATTTTTATTATCAATAAAAACGGTGAGTTTCTCACACGTCATTTCTATTGGTTTAATAACTATTTTATTTCTTTCTGAACTGGTGCGTGCGCAACAATGACCATTCGGGGTACAACGTGATATCGTAAATACTTGTCGTTAAACCAGATCTCATTCGGTATGTTGTATTTTTATTGTTGTCATGTTACCTGTATACCTTATTAATATTTATTGTTCCGTGTTCTTTCTTACAATGACTTATGTTAAAGTCTTACAATCACTAACTTTATTTTTGCAGAGTGATGGTGTTAGATAAAGGTAAAATCGTGGAGATGGACAGTCCAGCTACATTACTACTTAATCCACAAGGTGTCTTCTACGGGATGGCTAAAGATGCTAGATTAGTTCCAGATACTGTGTGAAGCTAGTTGATGATATAACATCGTTACGAAATGTACTGACAGCAACATACAGATGATTTAAATCATGGGATTCACCAATGTACCACGTGATGCCATAATATGCCAATAATATTTACGGAAAATCTGTACGTCATAATTTCACGACTGACGTCACTTTTTAGCAAAACGTCCAAGACGTAATCTGCAATTTTATATCGATCCAAGAAAACGTCACGTGTTGATGATCACGTGATACAGTAGTGAATCCTGTTACAAGGAAGCTTAAAGCGTTAAGTCCGATGAATTAATGAATCTCGCCAGCGTAAAACGCGATTAATATCTCTGAACGTTTGTGCAGAATGAAATGTAAAACGTTTACGTAAAAAAGTCGTTACTACAGAACAAAAATCCACTTAAATTTATTATTTCATTGCAAACAGAAATTAACAAGCGTTATGAGGTACTACATGCAGCGCTGGGAATTTCATTGCTCAAATGTTACCATCTAACGTTATAAAGACAAATTTTAGGACTTTGTTAAATATGATATGATACTGTTTCAGATTTCAGCTTTGTCAGATAAGTGATTGAATGTGACATTTATACAATGTTTATTTTATCCAGTACATTAAATGTTAAATACTTAAGTCAATTCAAAAATGTTTTTGTTGCATTATTTTTATATAATTTGCAAAAAAATGTTTGAAAGAAAAGAATTTTCAACTTAAAAATAAATATTTTGTAATTACATTAGACAATGTAATATAACCTAAACATATCAATCCATGTCAGAACAGCTATCACAAAAACAAAGAAAACAAGAATAGAATTCCTGGGTCCCCCGCCGGTCAAGCAGTATACTAGTATACTGAATATGAAATTGCAATATTTTCAAACATTCAGGGCTGTTCCAGAATTAAATGTGTGGGGAGGTTGGGAGGAACATTTTTTTACCCCCACCACCCATTTTTTTTTTTTTCTGTTTTTCCTGTCGCAAATATATCCAAAATACTACAATCTAAAATCAAACAAATACCTATTAACATATATAAGTTAATCTACAATGTACGAGACAATATCACTGTACAGTTTTTTGTTTAAAAATCATATTCAAGTTTCATACTCTGGTTTACATACTGTATAAAATCACATACTTTATTGCAGAGATATACATGTAAGAAAATGATCAGAATAGGGGACAGGAAAAACACAAGATGATGCCTCGTCATCTGTTGTCAATATCTGGTCAAGATTGTTCCCATGAAAATGAGTTGCCTGATTGTAGGCATGAAAGCACTTTCAAGGTCAATTTTTGATATAATGAAGTAATTATTGTGGTCAAAGTCCCATAACTCCAACAAAAAGTATCGACCAAGGCTGATTTAGGAACTTGACCAAGGTATTAGTGGTATAAACATTTGGTATAAATTTCATGTAAACCCGTCAAAATTTGTAGGCATGAGAGCGCTTACAAGGTCACAAAGTCCCATAACTCCATCAAAAAGTATCGACCAATGCTGATTTTCGAACTTGACCAAGGTAATAGTGGTATAAACATTTGGTATAAATTAAATGAAAATCCGTCAAAATTTGTAGGCATGAGAGCGCTTACAAAAAAGTGTGATAAATCTGTCAAAATCTGAAGGCATGATAGCGCTTACAAGGTCAATTTTTGGATAAAACAGAGTCATTATTGTGGTCAAAGTCCCATAACTCCAACAAAAAGTATCGACCAATGCTGATTTTCGAACTTGACCAAATTATTAGTGGTATAAACATTTGGTATAAATTTAATGAAAATCCGTCAAAATCTGTAGGCATGAGAGCGCTTACAAGGTCACAAAGTCCCATAACTCCAACAAAAAGTATCGACCAATGCTGATTTTCGAACTTGACCAAAGTAATAGTGCTATAAACATTTGGTATAAATTTAATGAAAATCCGTCAAAATTTGTAGGCATGAGAGCGCTTACAAAAAAGTGTGACGGACGGAAACACGGACACACGGACGGACGGAAGGAAGGACGGACTGACGCCCGGCATTTCTATGTCCTCGCTATGCGTTGCGGCGGGGGACAAAAATTTGAAAATTGACAAGTTGAGTTACACACATGGACTTCAATCAAGGAAGTGAGACTGGGTGCTCAGAACTTTGAACTTGACATGATACATGTAAGGAAGACATTAATGAGCAAAGACATATTTCGACCACTTATAATAATATAACTGTTTTGGGTGCATAAAATTAATAGCAAAACTTTTGATGTATATTAGTTAGGGGTTTAATTATATAAAATCCATATTTTGGAATATTTTCCTTTGGGGTCACTCTTATTTTTACTATAAAACTGGTTATATATCCTATATTCGTATTTTCAATTCGTAAAATGGTATATTTTTCGAATTTGGGAAGATTTGAAAACAAGAATATATATATTCCTCTTATTCCCTTATTTTACCTCAATTCACAACAGTTGTCACTCTAATGTAATACAGTGGAATTTGTCACGATTCAAAACGTTTATTTATTATGCAAATTATGGCCTGCACAACCAAAAAGACTTATTGGGGAAAAAAGAAATTAAAACACCAGCCTCGTTATTAATGTTAAATGAACTATACGATTGTACATCTATTTAAGTATATTATTATCTTCTAACTTAATATACTAAGAAAGGGAAAAATTTCAGTTTTTTTTCAAGGGTCTTAACGAGGGTCAGTTTTTGGATGGTAGAGTAAACCGGAGTGTCCCAATTTAAAATTGGCGGTAGGACACACTTTGAATGTAATCGCGTTATTTAGACAACTTGGACACCGGGACCCCCTATGATTATATTATTATTATTATTACAGAAGACTTTATTTAGGATGGCATGAAGTCTATACTTTGTCATGAGCTCTATACAATTTCACTATATTTGTAAACATACAACGTGTAACTATTAGTATTATGTCAAGCTCACGTTCATTACTTTCAGTACTTTGATTTTTTTGTTTAAAATGCTTTTTGATATATTGATTTGATATGATATAATGTGGTTTAATTCCCAGTCAACAATAATTGACTTATTACGACACGTTACCAGCTATAGATGATGTGGTAAAAATTTTTACCATTGCGGTTCACTTAGGGCAATGTACAGGGAGTGTTAGCATTTTTAAATTTTTGGTCAGACATGGTCGGGGTTCGAACCCCAACTGCCTACTTACGAAGAAAGAACTCTACCAATTGAGCTACCATAGTTGTTGTATTAATGAATAAATAGCATTATGTCGCTCTCACGTTTTTTACCATTAGGATGTCGATTTCATATTCATTTCAAAATACAAAAAAAAAAAAAAAAAAAAAAAACAAAACAAAAATATAAAAAAAAACAAAAACAAAAACAAAAACAAAATAAAAAAAAAAAAAAAAAAAAAAAAAAAAAAAAAAAAAAAAAAACAAACAAACAAACAAACAAAAAAAACAAAACATTGGTATAACCTTTTACATTTTTTTCCAATTATAAAAGCAGTCAGTCGTTCAGTGGTAAGAGTTTTTATCTGGCCCCCAGCTACTAGACATACAAATTAACATATCTTTCACATTTCAAGAGTAAACAATGACAAGTACTAATATATTATATATATGACATATTTACAACACATGAATATCAATAATATCCCGTCATTTATTATATGGCACGGGGGAAATTTTAACAAATGTTACTGTGTGATTGTGAAACTTATTTTTTCTTACCTATTTTTATTAATTTATTTATTTATCAATTTGTTTGTTTTATGTTTATTTATTTATTTATTTATTTACAAATATTTATTTATTTGTTTATTTATTTATTTATTTTCAATTGAAGCGAAAACAAAAAGGTTTAATCATTTATTGTTACAATTTTCTCAATATTCATTGAATATAAAATTTCAAATCAGTCAAAGCGTGTATATACTAAACTTAAACATTACACCGCTGACAACTACATACAGATGATTACAATATAAAGGCCTTATTGAGAGAGAGAGGGAGAGAGAGAGAGAGAGAGTGTGTGTGTGTGTGTGTGTGTGTGTGTGTGTGTGTGCCTTTTTATCAGTTATGTTATGCGGTCGGACTTGCATCTGTTACATAAGTAAATAGAAAAAAATGTCATAAATTAAAATGTAACACTTACCGCACGATTTAACATATTTTATAATACCTTGCATTGAATAATGTATATGAATAATATCGTTGGCTGTTAAAAATTTAAATCATCATTTTTAAATACCACTTATCAGCGGTTGTAATCTGTACAACATCATTGGCCGACCAAGTCACGACAGTCTGAAATTTCTGTCGTTCGGATCAGTAGTCTCGTGTAGTTTTACATAGCTTCATAGGGATCACCACGTGGAGGTTTAACACATTGTAACTGGCTTCCCTGATTTTTATACGATAAAGACAAATACATGATATAAGGATATATATAATGAATGTATATATTGTACAGCGAGTAAAGGTGTGTTTAGTGTTCCTTACTCTCGGACTTTTCTTTAATCACGGTAAGTAAATATTCACAAGGAAGTAGGTCCATTGATGAATTAATAAAGTTTTTATGTCTACTCCATCACTAATTAATACACCTTGCATTTTTAGTGAAATTAAAAAAGGAAAATAGATTAAATACCAAAAAATTCAACGAATGTAAGATGTATATTTTATTTTTCAATACACTGAGAAAGTTGTTGTTTGCATTTTTAACTATCTAGGGCGGTGTTGAAGTGAAACTTAAATACTTTTATATCGGGGTTTAAATGTCGTCATTGTTATTACCTCTCGATTAATAAAAATTGTCAATGACGTTGACATTATGTCGCTGTCGGTGTATTAACGTTTTCGTTGTCATTTCGTTTCCGTCTTCGCTGTAATTTCATTTTCGCAGTCTAGCCACTGTAATACTGTAATACTAGGTTGACAATTCGTGCTGAAACAACGTCCTTGTCGTCGTTGAACTTATGTCGCTGTCATCGTTGTAATTATGTTTCCACAGTTTTTTGTTATTTTTACCTCCTTTATCGATGTAATTATATCGACATCGACCTTGAAATCTCCTTCCCGTCGTCGTTATAAGTATGTTGTCATTTTCGTTGACATAACATCCCCGTCATTATTGTTCATTATTATAATAAGGCCGTCGCTGTAATTACATCCCAATAATTGTTATGTCGCTGTCATATCTCTAACAACATCCCAGTTCTCGACGCTTATTGCATCCCAATAATTGTTATGTCGCTGTCATATCTCTAACAACATCCCAGATCTCGTCGCTTATTACATCCCAATAAGTTATGTCGCTGTCATATCTCTAACAACATCCCAGTTCTCGTCGCTTATTACATCCCAATAAGTTATGTCGCTGTCATATCTCTAACAACATCCCAGTTCTCGTCGCTTATTACATCCCAATAAGTTATGTCGCTGTCATATCTCTAACAACATCCCAGTTCTCGTCGCTTATTACATCCCAATAAGTTATGTCGCTGTCATATCTCTAACAACATCCCAGTTCTCGTCGCTTATTACATCCCAATAATTGTTATGTCGCTGTCATATCTCTAACAACATCCCAGTTCTCGTCGCTTATTACATCCCAATAAGTTATGTCGCTGTCATATCTCTAAAAACATCCCAGTTCTCGTCGCTTATTACATCCCAATAAGTTATGTCGCTGTCATATCTCTAACAACATCCCAGTTCTCGTCGCTTATTACATCCCAATAATTGTTATGTCGCTGTCATATCTCTAACAACATCCCAGATCTCGTCGCTTATTGCATCCCAATAATTGTTATGTCGCTGTCATATCTCTAACAACATCCCAGTTCTCGTCGCTTATTGCATCCCAATAATTGTTATGTCGCTGTCATATCTCTAACAACATCCCAGATCTCGTCGCTTATTACATCCCAATAAGTTATGTCGCTGTCATATCTCTAAAAACATCCCAGTTCTCGTCGCTTATTACATCCCAATAAGTTATGTCGCTGTCATATCTCTAACAACATCCCAGTTCTCGTCGCTTATTACATCCCAATAATTGTTATGTCGCTGTCATATCTCTAAAAACATCCCAGTTCTCGTCGCTTATTACATCCCAATAAGTTATGTCGCTGTCATATCTCTAAAAACATCCCAGTTCTCGTCGCTTATTACATCCCAATAAGTTATGTCGCTGTCATATCTCTAAAAACATCCCAGTTCTCGTCGCTTATTACATCCCAATAAGTTATGTCGCTGTCATATCTCTAAAAACATCCCAGTTCTCGTCGCTTATTACATCCCAATAAGTTATGTCGCTGTCATATCTCTAACAACATCCCAGTTCTCGTCGCTTATTACATCCCAATAAGTTATGTCGCTGTCATATCTCTAACAACATCCCAGTTCTCGTCGCTTATTACATCCCAATAAGTTATGTCGCTGTCATATCTCTAACAACATCCCAGTTCTCGTCGCTTATTACATCCCAATAAGTTATGTCGCTGTCATATCTCTAACAACATCCCAGTTCTCGTCGCTTATTACATCCCAATAAGTTATGTCGCTGTCATATCTCTAAAAACATCCCAGTTCTCGTTGCTTATTACATCCCAATAAGTTATGTCGCTGTCATATCTCTAACAACATCCCAGTTCTCGTCGCTTATTACATCCCAATAAGTTATGTCGCTGTCATATCTCTAACAACATCCCAGTTCTCGTCGCTTATTACATCCCAATAAGTTATGTCGCTGTCATATCTCTAACAACATCCCAGTTCTCGTCGCTTATTACATCCCAATAATTGTTATGTCGCTGTCATATCTCTAACAACATCCCAGTTCTCGTCGCTTATTACATCCCAATAAGTTATGTCGCTGTCATATCTCTAACAACATCCCAGTTCTCGACGCTTATTACATCCCAATAAGTTATGTCGCTGTCATATCTCTAAAAACATCCCTGTTCTCGTCGCTTATTACATCCCAATAAGTTATGTCGCTGTCATATCTCTAAAAACATCCCAGATCTCGTCGCTTATTACATCCCAATAAGTTATGTCGCTGTCATATCTCTAACAACATCCCAGATCTCGTCGCTTATTACATCCCAATAAGTTATGTCGCTGTCATATCTCTAACAACATCCCAGATCTCGTCGCTTATTACATCCCAATAAGTTATGTCGCTGTCATATCTCTAACAACATCCCAGTTCTCGTCGCTTATTACATCCCAATAAGTTATGTCGCTGTCATATCTCTAACAACATCCCAGTTCTCGTCGCTTATTACATCCCAATAAGTTATGTCGCTGTCATATCTCTAACAACATCCCAGTTCTCGTCGCTTATTACATCCCAATAAGTTATGTCGCTGTCATATCTCTAACAACATCCCAGTTCTCGTCGCTTATTACATCCCAATAAGTTATGTCGCTGTCATATCTCTAACAACATCCCAGTTCTCGTCGCTTATTACATCCCAATAAGTTATGTCGCTGTCATATCTCTAACAACATCCCAGTTCTCGTCGCTTATTACATCCCAATAAGTTATGTCGCTGTCATATCTCTAACAACATCCCAGATCTCGTCGCTTATTACATCCCAATAAGTTATGTCGCTGTCATATCTCTAACAACATCCCAGTTCTCGTCGCTTATTACATCCCAATAAGTTATGTCGCTGTCATATCTCTAACAACATCCCAGATCTCGTCGCTTATTACATCCCAATAAGTTATGTCGCTGTCATATCTCTAACAACATCCCAGTTCTCGTCGCTTATTACATCCTAGTCGTTATCTTATCACCATTACATTATTGCTTTAAACCTTTAAGAGATAAAATATTAAAAGTTACGTAATAAAACGCGTTAGGAGACTGAATGCAATATGGAAATAAAGAGACTTTTACTATTGTTCGGTTTTGGTGAGAGAGAGAGAGAGAGAGAGAGAGAGAGAGAGAGAGAGAGAGAGAGAGAGAGAGAGAGAGAGAGAGATGTTGCAAATTCTTGGTTGAAGCATTTTAAGCACACTGTAGGTAAAGTTGGTATTCGTAAAAAAAATTATCATTTATAGCCAGGTAAATTTACATATCAGCATAGGTAAATGGTTTGTCTGAGCTCTCTACAATGATTTTTTTTAATTGAGTAGATTTGTATATGGTTAAGATTGCATCTGATAATAAAGTTATTCTCTCTCTCTCTCTCTCTCTCTCTCTCTCTCTCTCTCTCTCTCTCTCTCTCTCTCTCTCTTTGAATCTTTACTAAATTTATATCCTGAAGGAATTCGAATTCGAATTCAATTATATATATTATATTATATATACTCATTCTTTTTTTGGTATGATATATAATAATCAATCGGTTCATCCAGGTAGAAAAAAACATTGAGTTTATAATATATATATTAACCTACAATCTGATGCCACCAAGAGCAAAATGATTCTAAATTCTTCAAATGATATCTCCTAGTTTTTAACAAAAGCACGTTTCTTCTTAAGATGAAATAAAAATTTTAAATATGATTTGAATCATGGAAACCTACACATATACAGCTACTTGTATATGACACGTATCTGATCGGTACAGGTTTGTGCAATGATACAAATAACAAAAACTACTTTGATGTCTCAAGTAAAATAATATTTATAATTTGACCTCATAAATTGTATGTTGATTTACATAATGATGTGAATATTGAAATAAGTATGCTTTTAAAACTGTTTGATGTTACATTATTAATTTTACACACTTCAGTATCTCTTAAATTCCCGGATGTCGAACGCCGTTCCCAAAATCCCGCCACGAATTCCTACGTTATATAGTTTAGATAGTTTTATAATTAATTTATCAGCATAAATGCCGATTGTACCGAGCGAAATGTCCACCTAACATTATATACAATGTACATTCATTTATCAACATATAAAATTTATGGTCATTTGTATTTCACTACATAAATGTATACAGTACAAAACAAACGGTTTAACATAACATTGCAGGCTGGCCAATTGGTATATTTTTATCGCGTGACACTGCTTCGTAGGTACAGTTTTTAACTACAAACTTTAACTTTTGTTTTCGGCAACTTGTTCGCCAGTTAAGCGATACAGGTCCTTTTAAGCCTCTTGTTTTCAATATAAACAATACGGGAAATAAAAAGGCTGTAGTTTTAACTATAATTTAATTATAATTTTTTGGACTCAATATGATTAGTTTGTAAACTTGGTTCACGATCATCTTCTAATCAGGATTTTTGTTTTCGGCATAGTAACGATGTTAATTGTCTATACAATTAAATTAACAGCTGTTATACGTTTAAACCACATCCTAACTTCATGAATGATTTTTAAAAATTTCAAAAGTGTTTTTACATTTTTATTTAACTAAGCAAAGTGTTAAATTTTCCAAGTTTCAGTTAAATGTTCAGAAACTTGAAAACTTTACAAGATTTTTTTTAGATTTAAAATTCCCACGTTTAAGTTCAGAGATAGCTTACTTAACCATTAGATTGTAAAACTTGGGGAGGATTGTGAATCTTGACCCAGCACATGTACTTTATTTCTCATATGTTCTTGATTGACCTGCATTTGTCTATGTTAAGGTATCCAATATTTACTTTAAACATGGAGGTCATTTACTACAATACACATAAAACGAACCCATAAAAGTCCTACAGCACTATTCAATGGTAAATATATACTGATCAAACAGTTGTCTATATCTGCGAAGTTTATTAAACAAGCGATAATATAAAATACTTCTCTCTTAAAAAGAGCGTGAATTTATATTGACCTGGGTTGTTTTCTTACCGTCGACAGACTCTGTGTGTGTGTGTGTGTGTGTGTGTGTGTGTGTGTGTAATTGAGACTGTTTTATCTATATCTCATTTTATGTTAATCGGCTTAAAATGTAAAAATCAAAATTGGTTAAGATGGGCTAGTATGATTAGCGGACTGCATCAATCAATAAAATTTCCTTCTTTCTTTAGTTTTTTTTTCAGAGTTTTAAAAGTTTTTCAAAGAATCATTCCATACACAATATTCAAGTTATTTTCACAAATCTTATAATACTGAATTTTATTAAATATGTTCTGTTACAGAAAAACCATTTTAATAGAGTACAACTGCGAACCTTGCCTATAAGCAAATTTTTACTAACAGTGCAACATAGAAGTAGAATAGTAAAACACAAAATGGAAAACTTCGAGGATACAAGACGTTTATTTAGTATTGTTTGCTAGTAGCCGATTTCCGGTTCGTTTGTCGGTAATGAGTTTTTTGACATTGTATTCAGTATTTTTTTAGTTGTTTTTGGACATGTACAGTGAAATAGATTAATACTGCTTAAATACCAAAGCGAATATATATTTACTTATACCGAGGCGGTTAGTTAATACAGAAAATCAAAATCCCGGAGAAGACAACTGGCCCTCAGCAAACGATATGACACGATAATCTGCCTGAGGAAAATTCAAACTTAGGCGGTAAGAGGTATTTAGATCAGTAATCCCTCGCTTAAAACCACTAGGCCACCGAGACCCTTGTTTAGACGGAACAGGACATTTGCTACAACAAGATGCAATACAAAAAAATGTTTTTGTCCTGTAGTTGTCGTCTTGGTGTTTAATTCCTTAATTCGTTTGATTCCTCAATTGTATTGGCTTTGAAGATTCTATGGCTTTTAGCAAGTTTAGAACCATTGTGGAAATTAATCAAGCTTAAAACAGCTGAATCTTATGTTGTTGTTGTTGTTGTTGTTGTTGTTTTTTGTTGTTTTTGTAATGTTGTTCGACGTCGGATCACCATTTTTCAGCTTTTTGCCACAAGAGCAAGGTTTTTATCTGTATAAATTAGTCTAAGTAAGTAGGACGCCGGACGAATCACGTTGTTCAAAACAGCGTACTAACCATTCTTCAATAAATGCTGAAATGTTCATCATTTCAATCACATTTAAAAGTAAACCTAACTGCAACCAAATCGAGCGACTGACAAGTTGGATATTATCGTTGCACTTTTTAAATATCATTAAGTAAGCATACTGTCAAAACATACCGCTACAAGAAGTAGTACGCTAAAACATCTATGTATGTTATAAATCGAGATGAGATGAATGTTTACCCAAGACAGGTAACGTTTGTTTGTAAACATTTAGGTTATTTTAGGTATGTTTTTGTTGATTTTGTAAAAAGAAGCAATAAATATATTAATCAAGTGTTAAACTTCAAATATTCTTCCTGGTCACAATGTAGGCCTATATCAGTTTTACTTTGTAAACAATCTTTAGTGACTGTACATAATGTGTTGATGATATATTGCTGTGACAAACAAGTACTTTGTATACCGTAATACAAAAAATTTGCTTAACCTTGATGACCTTTTTGAACGCGTGTACTTGATTTGATTTGATTTCATTTCATTTCATTTTACTTTATTGTATTGTATTGTATTGTATTGTATTGTTTTGTATTGTATTGTATTGTAATGTACTGTATTGTATTGTATTGCATTGTATTGTATTGTATTGTATTGTATTGTATTGTATTGTATTATATTGTATTGTAATGTATTGTAGTGTATTGTATTGTATTTTATTTTATTTTAGGGAATGGAGCCTTTACACAAGAAAGTCTAAATGACATATCTAGAACGCTTGAGATAAAAGTGAATGTTGTGGACAATTTAGAATACAACGGGGCAAAACATTTATTTCAATTGAGCTTATATAACTCCGGAAGTAATGTCATTCCAGAGTCTGGTTGGACAATATATTTTTATAGCTTTTTTATGATAGAGTCCGATCATCTTCCGAATGATGGGGGTTTTGTTTTAAAAAGCCAAAACATACGATTAAACCATATACAAGGCATGCTGTTTTCACTTGAACCGGTTTCTGGATTTGGAAATATAACTTCAAAAGAAACAAAAACATTGTATTTTTATGGACAAAACTGGGCTGTTTCTAGAACAGATATCCCTCCAAACTGGTATATCACATCACCCGGTCTGCAACCGAGGGTCTTAAAATCCACGACACCAGATAATCCCCGCTTCGTGTCTAATTTTGAATCACCAAAGCAGTGGAAACGATACAACTATGATGTCTATAACCCATACACACCGGAAGTAAGGTATAACAGATATCACGTGAGAGATCTGGGAAAAGTAGGAAAATATATAATACCAACGCCAGAATCAATTACAGTGGATGAATCAAGTCACGTGATTCTAGATTCAAATTCATGGGGGATAAGTGCGGAGTCAAACTTTGTGAAAGAAGCAGAATATTTAGCAGGTACTATTTGTTATTTTATTTATTTATTTATTTATTTATTTATTTATTTATTTATTTATTCGTACATCTGTTCATTTATTTTTTATTTATTTAATCATACAGCCGTCGTTTTTTTATTTATTTATTTATTTATTTATTTATTTATTTATTTTTATTTATTTTTTTGTTTTTATTTATTTATGTTTATTGATATTAAAGTACTATTTCCGAGAATTATAAAACAAGAAATAGTAAGTTTTTGTTTCAATCAAAGGTTGATTGGCTGATTAAAAATTATAACAGATCGGCAACAACTACAACTACAAAAAAATCGAGTACAAGTCTCAAACGTTATTGTATAAATGAAATGGGATAAAATATTCAAAAATTTACAAAGAAATTGTTTTCAAACATCTTTTTTGTCATCATTAATAGTTTATTTTATTTATTTTAATCATTTAAGGTAAATCGGGTTTACACACGGAGACAAATAAGAACATAAAAGCAAAAACAATATCCTTATTAAAGAACAGTTCATTAGCTAATGAAGAATATTATCTAGCTATTGATCCAGTAGGTAATCACATCGTAATAAAGGCTAATACAGGACCAGGAATGTTTTACGGCATACAGTCTTTGTTAAGTCTTATAGATGGCAGCACAGACCGGAAGTTACCTAAAACGGAAATCAGTGATAAGCCTCGATTTCAATTCAGAGGTATGCACTTGGATGTGGCTCGAAATTTTCATACTAAAGAGACTGTAATGAAACTTTTGGATGTTATGGCGATGTACAAAATGAATAAACTGCACTTCCATCTGACAGACGACGAAGGTTGGCGAGTCGAGATAGCAGGGCTGCCTGAGCTAACGTCTGTAGGTAAAATTATCATTATAAGCAAACATATAAGATTTATGTAAATTTATTACGTGAACCTTAAAAAACTTGGAACCAGGATTTGACAAATGCTATGTAGATTATTATTGAAACAGTTAACGTGAATTCGAAAAACAGTAAAACTTAAATATTTCAGTCCACTTCATATAAGGGGTTACTTCAAGCAGAAGTGAAGGCGTATCTCTGTTTACATTTCCAACTCGTATTTATTATAAAACACTTTTTGAAGTTTTATGAACCATAGTTGACAACCGATTTTTAAATTTCCAGATTGCTTCAAAACGATGCCACGACCTAAAAGATGAAACGTGCTTGATCAGCCAACTCGGTTCCGGCCCAGACAACAGTACTTCCGGATCCGGTTTCTACACACGTGATGAATACATTGACATAGTAAAATACGCAGCTGGTCGTCATATTGAAGTTATACCGGAAATAGACACACCAGGACATGCGCGTGCTGCAATAAAAGCAATGGAAGCAAGATTCAAGCGATTAAGTGACGCAGGTCAACCCAACCCAAGTGCACATCGTCTTATTGACCCGAGTGACACTTCCGCTTACTCGTCAGTACAGATGTTTAATGATAATGCTGTCAATCCTTGTATAGAGTCCACATACAACTTTATTTCATCTGTTATTGACGATTTGAAAACTATGCATACAGCGGCAGGACAGCCACTGAGAGTATTTCATTTTGGAGGAGACGAGGTTGCAAATGGCGCCTGGGAAAATTCTTCAGCATGCATTGCTTTAAATTTCAGTTCTTCTTTAACAGGGAGAGAGAAATACAAACTTTATTTTGTTCAACGTGTTGCAGATCTAACAAATCAAAAAGGATTAAAACTGGGAGGTTGGGAAGATGGATTAATGGACGCCAATAAAAACCCGTATGCAATCAATACGTTGGCCACGTCTGAAGTAATCGCTAACCCCTGGGACAACGTTTGGGAATGGGGTGTGGCAAAACGAGCATATGCTTTAGCAAACGCTGGGTACAAGGTATCGTAAGTTTTGTCTCAAACGAAATGGTTTTAAAATATAAATGTCATGTGCAGAATGTTTAATGTTTCTTCAGATTAAAATTCAAAATTTTACAGATGACAAAAGACTTTTAGAACAAATGTTATTAAATGAAGTTGTTTCTACTGCATTGTATTACATTGACTGTAACTTTATGATGAATCTTGTATCGCTTCTATTGACACATTTAAAATCAGTTAAAAATTTTGCATTATCTTTCATAAATATTGGAAACATCTTATTTATCAAAATACCAAAAAACGGAAAACCTTCAAGAATGAGTTAGTTTTAATACTCATTTTTTTTAAATAAAGTAGGTTGGTCTTTTCCCATGTTAATTGTATGAACAATGGTCGTCTGTAGATTATATATTTATTCATTCATTTTTATTCTGTTATTCATTTATTTCTTATTTTTTATTATTTATTTTGTCATTCATTCATTTATTTCATGATTTTGTAATTTATTTATTTATTTATTTATTTCTACATTCGTTCGGTTGTGTTTTTTTTAAAATTTATTCATTCATTTATCTTTTTTCCGATTACATACATTTATTTTATTACTATTTTAAAACAATGTTTTATTCTTTCTATTTATTTATATTTTTTTATTTTGTCTTTTTCTTTTAATAGTTGGTGCTTTCTCACGCTACACACTTGTACTTTGATCACCCGTATGAACCTGACCCAGAGGAACGAGGTTTATATTGGGCTACACGGTTTACAGACACATTCAAGTCGTTTGGGTACAATGCAGACGACTTGTATAAAAACATTGACGTCAGACGATCAGGTCAACCAATCACCAAACCGGAAGTATGTACGTCCGATAACTCTGGATGTCCACCTCTTAATAAACCCGAAAATATCATAGGTAAGATTTAAATATATAACGAGTTAATAAAAGTGGGAAAAATTTTTTCAATTTTTCCAAAAAATAAACAAATAAATAAATAAATAAATAAATAAATAAATAAATAAATAAATAAATAATAAACAAAAACACCTCGGTAGCTCAGTTGGTAGAGTGCTCGCTCCATAAGTGGGAGGTCGTGGGTTCAAACCCCTGCCGGGTCTAACCCAAGACTTGAAAGTGGGTAGCGACTGTTCTTTCGCCAACACTCGGCATTACGAAATGAAAGTCACGGTTCTTTCGGATGGGAACTTAGAATAAACCAGGTCCCGTGTCATGGCAGGCGTGACACGATAAAGAACCCTGCTGTATAATGCCATCAGCGCAAAGCACAGGCAAAATTTCTGCACTTTCGGCTATAAGTGAAATATTCTTGACTGGGACGTTAAACACCATTATTCAACTACTCACTCTACTCGATCAAAGTTTTAAAAAATTGGAAAACATAATGATGACAACCTTACACCTTTAAAGCTACATTTTCTTACTTTCTTCAAAATAATTAACACGTTCTTAGCTGTGCTTAAACTTGAGTGTGCAAGGTTTACTGTTTTACGTCAAATATTTTTTAATTTATTTTGAGTTTTATTCATTTTTTTAATTGAATCTAGAGGAAGTGAAAGGAGAAAATCACTGATCCTTGTCAAACCATAGTGCAAACCTAGGCGATTGAGAAACACTCTCATTTATGATCCTGCACTAAACCACATGACCACCGATTTGTAAAAAGGGGGATGAGCAAATGAACACATTTTAAGACATGCATATTTTCAATTAAACACCATTAATGACAGGTTCTGTTACTTAAACGCGATTTGTTGTTTTCAGATCATATAATAATAATTGTCACTCATTTCTTTCATATTTAAACATTATTTAAGGTATGCAGGGACATCTATGGAGTGAGACGGTCCTATCAAAAGAAAATTTTGATTACATGATTTTCCCGCGAATACTGTCAGTGGCTGAAAGAGCTTGGCACAAAGCATCCTGGGAAACAGTTGAGGACAAGGAATCTCGGGAAAATCAGAGAAATCAGGATTGGGAATTATTTGCAAATACCATTGGCTACAAAGAAATGAAACGACTCGAAAACATGGGCGTTAACTCCCGATTGGCCCCTCCAGGAGCCAAGTATGTATATCCCTGTCATGTATTGATTTTTCAAAATTTCTAGTAAAATGATGCAATTAAAATAATGTCATGTGCTGATTTTGATTGAATTAAAAGTGAAAAAGCGTAAAACGCCGTTACTCATTTCAAATTTAATATTTTAATAACAATGAGCAATTTTTTCTCTAATTCTGTAGTTTTATCCAGTCATTTCGGATTTCTTCCCCCTTGTTTTGTCTCGAATCCACCTGGTTTTTAGAGGTTTGTATTTCTAATTGTTCTCTTAAAGCTACATCAAGTTTTCCTAGAAAAAAACTCCAAACGGTGCTGATCTCATTTATGATGTTCCTAATGAACAATGTTACATTTGGTTCAACGATAAAAGCTTGTATAAATACAGAAATAACTGTAATTTCCCAGCGAGATGTAGCCTGTGGGATCTTATTTCAGAAAATAATTACGTCATAAAAACAAGGTCATACAAAACGATTAAATACGATAAATTAAACACAGAACTTTATTGAATTTGTGATTTGTGAATTAGTAAGGGATACATTACATGGGAATAAATTTGAATATTATGACAGCCAATTAATAGAATTTGTCAGGTTTCACTTTCGATTCATTGGAGTCCCCGTACATCCGTGCGCATGCTCCAAGCTCATGATAATTATCACTTTTTAAACATTGATCAACCCGTTAGGAGATTCCGTTTATTCACAGCTAATACGAATAATATTTTTTGAAAATGAATCTCACGGATCAAAAAAAATTCAAAAAATTGAAAACCTTAATGCAGCTTTTAGTGCGTGGTATTAAAGAGTGTCTGATGCACGTAAACATCCGTAAATAATACTTTACCAGTGGCGAATCCCCTTTTTATACGCCCGTCTATGACGGGACGTATTATGGTATGGCGCAGTCCGTCCGTCCGTCCGTCTGTCCGTTCGTCCACACGTCGTACGCTAACTCGAGAATGCTTTGAGCAATTTTAATGAAACTTTTGTGAATTGTTTGTACCTAAGACAGAAAGCTCCCTTTCGTTTTTGAGATTCGTATGTTTTCTCGTTGCGGGGTTAATGGCCTTTAATTGTCAAATTTGAGGCATTTGTTTGCATGTTGTACAATAACTGAAACTCCCTTTAAACTATTTTAATGGCTCTTTTGTGTTATATTATTATCCATGACAGAAAGCACCCTTTCGTTCTTGAGATTCTTTTTTTTTTTTTTTTTTTTTTTTTTTTTTTTTTTTTTTTTTTTTTTTTTTTTTTGTCACTGCGGAGTTATGGGACTTTGATTGTCATATTTAAGGCATTTTTCTGCATGTTGTATAGAAACTCGAAAATGCTTTGAACAATTTGAATGAAACTTTTGTGTTATATTGGTATCTGTGGCAGAGAGCTCCCTTTTATTTTTGAGATTCGTATGTTTTCTTTTTGTAGAGTTATTGGCCTTTAATTGTCAAATTTAAGGCATTTTTTCCATGTTGTAACTCAAAAATCATTTGAACTTTTTTATGCAACTTTTGTGTTATATTTGTCCTATAATCAAAAAGGTTTGTGAATAAACATTGAGAAATAAATTTGCTACTTTTGTTTTAAAAAATATGTTTCAGCTAAATGTCAAGTTGTTTAAGACATTAAAAAAGAAGTTTGAATATCTGACGGGCGTATCATGCGCTCCAGGTGCAGCTGTTTCTTTATTTTCTTATGTGGTAAAAAGGTGAAAAACCGGCACACCGAATGAAAGTATTTTTTTTTCTTTGATGCAGAAAAATGCAGGGTTTGTGTCATTTTTCCCAAAATTTCACAAGAGAGCCATTCGGAACCTCTTAGGAGGTTTGAGCCTTTAGTCCACCCTATCTCCCCTGTAAAATATTGGATCCTCCTCTGTCAACTATAGCAAAAATTAAAGAAAATGACATCAACATTATTAATTAGAGATATCAAATCACACGTGGTACCTCATTAAAATAACAAGTTGATAAAATTCCTCAAAAATGTGACATGAAATATATGTAACTTTATTTTACTTTACACAATATATGCATGCGATTGTTTCAAAATTTCTGTACTAATAGTGTTAAATTAATTAATTAATTAATTTATTTATTTATTTATTTATTTATTTATTTATTTATTTATTTATTTGTTTATTTTATTTTATTTTATTTTATTTTATTTTATTTTATTTTTATGTATAAAAACACAGGTTAATGAATCACAAATTAACAGTTAACACAGAATTTCCAGGAATGCAAATAGAATACAGTAAGGATAACGGATTAACATGGAAAAATATTCCGGAACAATATGAACCTAATGACAACTTTTTACTTAGATCAAAGTAAGAACATAGTTAACAAAATATAGGTTTAAGTCCGTACGGTCTGGCTATCTACGTTAAACTTGTAATAAAATGACAATTTACACACGTTGTAACATTTGAGATTCAGCTTCAGGTTGTAAAAGTTAATTTCAAACATTACTTCCGGTTTTAGTAAAGTCTTTTGTTAAATATTTATTTTTCTTTTCAATACAGCATTAATTTGCCAAAATCTGGACTCACATCAGCTCAACAAGATCAAAATGATGTCTAGATTAGCATTTTAGGTTTTTATTATTGTAAATAAACTGTTGCCATGACAGAAAAACGATATTTAACAATATGGTCGACATTAGCTGAAGTAAACTAAGTGTCTCGATATAAATAAACAAATAAATTTTTCTGTCGTTATATTTAATTTTTTTTTTTTTTTCGAATCTTTGACAAATGTTGCTTTTTGTTTCAGGTCTCCAAACGGCCTCCGTGTAAGCAGATTGACAAAGTTCACCTTAAGTATGTTATTAAAATACGTGTTTAATTAATTGTTTTATATTAGAGTCCAATATAATAAATATATAATAACCAAGTCCGGTAGATCGAGGTTTACCCATCATACTATATAAAACAAGGCAAGGTAGAGGCGCTTCGCCAATTTTAGAGTCAATGATATCTGTAAGGATTGTGACTTCGAAGTGACAATAACACGTCGTGAGTTAAAATAAATATACTAAAGGAAGTTTTAAACGTAAAGTAACATACAAATTGGAACATGTAAAAAACTCACATTCTGTAAAATCACGAAGTAAAACAAATTACACTTACTTGTCGGCCTGTTGGTTGATTTTATCCGCCTGTCGGATGATTTTGTCGGCCTGTCGGATGATTTTGTAGACTCGTCGGTCTGTGGGATTATTTTATCGGCCTGTTTACTGATGCCGTTGGCCTATAGGTTGATTTTGTTGGCCTGTCGTCATGGTGGTTGATTTCGTCGGCCTATTGGTTGATTTTGTCGGCCGGTCGGCATGGTGGTTGATTTTGTCGGCCTATTAATAAATTTTGTTGTCCTGTCGGTCGATTTCGTCGGCCTTTTGGTTGATTTTGTCGGCCTCTCGGTTATTTTCGTCAGTATGGTGGTTAATTTTGTCGGCCTATTGGTTGATTTTGTCGGCATGGTGGTTGATTTCGTCGGCCTTTGTGTTGATTTTGTCGTCCTGTCGGTTGATTTTGTCGTCCTGTCGGTTAATTTTATGGGTTTAAAGATCAACTTTATAATTGTATATATTGTTACTTTTACATTTATTATATTTTGATTTTTTTTTATTTAAACTTAGCCACTGACCAGTTGTTACTTAATTACATCGCTGACCATCTTGAAGTGAGAGTAGATATAGTTGATAATTTAAACGACAACGGACAAACTTTCACGCAGAAGATCCGAATTAAAAATTTGGGAACCAAACCTATTCGGTCTGGAACTTGGAGCATTTACTTGGATATTATCCGGCTTGTCGAGCCTTCACATTACCCATATCCAGACGGATATTTAATACAAGGTTCTGGAATGCGCATATTCCATATCGGAGGAAGTTTATACAAACTACATCCGGATCCGGACACTTATCGGTCTATCCTTCCGAACAAAGAAATCGTTTTAGAATTCCGATCCAAATATTGGCAAAGTGCCAGGACAGATATAATGCCTAATTGGTATATTGCAGCAGAAGGATTGCAATCACAGATTATACAAAATACAGAAGGGGAAAGTTTAAACTTTGTTGGTCCTTTTGATACAGTCAATAAATGGAAAAGATTTCCGAATGATAAGTTCAACCCGTATACACCATCAGCAAGGTACGCTATTAATGGAATTGTTCCTGATCTAAAACTCCCAGGAAAACATTTATTACCAACACCTTATTTAATGACTCTTGATGAAAGTTCAAAGGTCACTATCAGTCGAGGATATTGGGTTGTTCTAGATTCAGCCGAATTCCAAAATGAGATCAAATACTTAACAGGTAAGTGTTTAACCAGATTTTATAACTCATATTCATTAATACTAGTTCTAACACTTTTTTAAACAAATTAGTGTTGTTTATTTGGAATTCCCCCCCCCAAAAAAAAAAGGCGGTTTGTAAATTCTCAAAAATAATTGATCTCACCGGCTTCGTTTGTTATCAATGGAATGGAATTGCGAATTTTTTAATCGAAGCTACATCAGATGTTTTAAACTTAAAGTATTTTATTACCGAAAAATGCTGTAGCATTAAATAGAAGTGTTACATAAAGATGAGGTATCAGAAATAGAAGTGCAGTATTTTGTTACCTGACTCCTATAACTTGGTTACAAAATTCTTTAGTTGTTAACATTAATGACGTCATGAGATGTTCGGCTTTTGTTAGATATTACTTTATAGATTTCAAAATAACTCAGATCGAGGTCGGGCGATACTTTTATAAGATAAAACTATATGATAGCAATATATTCGGTAAAATACAAACGAGCGTCATATTAAATATTTCAGGTTTGTACTACCTCATGGATGCCAATCTTCCCTTGTATCATGTGTTATATATGTGTGTGTGTGTGTGTGTGTGTGTGTGTGTGTGTGTGTGTGATTTTAATAGTTCAGTTTCTAAAACGTTTTGGTTGGCAAGGTTCCTATTTTCATTACCCAAATGATCAATGATGTACTACATGTGTATGACCTGTTTAACAAATCTTTTGAAGCCTGATGATACATATTTGTATTTCAATTTCACATCAAAAAATGTAGATAAAAATTTTATTTTTCTATTTTTTTTTTATTTGATTTTATATAATCATTTTAATTTTGATTGAAGTGAATGAGCATGAAATAATTTGAATAACGACGATTATCCAATGAAACACAATCATGATATGATAAAAGAATTCCTAAGCGCACCATGTGGTACCACATAGTGCTTGTGCGGGACAATTATTTCTATTGGCAACGGAATCATATAAGGGGATTTTTTTCCGTAATTACGACGTTTTTCGGATTTTTTATGTAAAAGTAATCCAATTTTATTCTGTAAAACGTAAAAAGGTATTGATTACGGAGGGGTTCATTGTCTAAATATTGAGTTGAAGAGTAATGTTATCATATTTACCTATAGACAAAAAATAATTCAAGTTGTTTAGTGTTTAATTTGTAATAAAATTACTTTCAGATAAATTACATTTAGTTAAAGTCAGTACAAAGCCGCTATCGAGATATATCACGTTTGTCAAAAACACAGTGTTAATTGATGGTCAGCCATCGTCATCCACTGAAGCCTACAAACTTGTCATTGATCCAATCAAAAACGTCGTAACAATTACAGCCAATCATTCAGAAGGAGCGTTCTTTGGTATTCAGAGTATGTTAAGATTGTCATCTAAGATTGGCAATGGTATAGAGCTACCAAAGGCAGAAATAACAGATGAGCCTCGTTTTGGTTATCGAGGTATGCATTTAGATGTTTCTAGGAATTTCCATACCGTTGAGGATGTTAAGTTGCTTTTGAATGCTATGGCGGCGTACAAACTTAATAAATTCCACTTTCATCTTACTGATGACGAAGGATGGAGACTTGAAATACCCGGTTTACCAGAATTAACGGAGGTGAGTTTAGTGTATTTGATGCATGTGCTACGTAGATTTATATGATATTTTAAAAAATGAAGTTTGGTTTAAAATTGATTCTTCTTTTTCTATCACGTATATCCGGTTATTCGGTTTACACTGTGTATGTGCACAACTTGGTCACCATTCCTCTTCAGCGATGCCAGGGGCTGCAAAGTTTAATGGATTGAAACCATAAGCCAAACAGTTGAAATTAATGAATCTGAAGTTCCAAAATTGTATGAATCCAAATATAAGTTATTCGTTTATTTCGAAGTAAAACGATGCATAAATAAATGTTTTTTTTTAAAGGGACATGTATTTTTTCTTGTGATTTTATTTTTAGGTGGGTTCCAAGCGATGTGATGATTTAAAAGAAGAAACATGTACACTATCTCAACTTGGGTCTGGACCAACATCAGGATCCTCCGGAAGTGGATATTTCACAATAAGTCAGTATCAGTATATTCTCCACGAAGCAAAACGCCTTCATATCAAAGTTATACCTGAATTCGATATGCCTGGGCATGCGCGAGCTGCTATAAAATCAATGGAAAAGAGATATAATTATTATAAGAATAATGGAAATATGACAAAAGCAAATGAATTTTTATTAGCAGAGATAAATGACCCGTCAAAATATTTAACTGTACAGTTCTTCAACGACAATGCAGTAAACCCTTGTTTAGAATCAACATACAATTTCATCGGTCATATCATGAAAAAAGTTAAAGAAATGCATCAGGCTATCCAACCCCTGTCTATGTATCATTTTGGTGGGGACGAGGTTGCAGGAGGTGCATGGCTTAAGTCATCTGCGTGTTTGAAGTTAATGAATGAAACATTTGGTTTAAAAAACGGAGCAGATTTGAAAGAATATTTTGCAAAAAGAGTTGCTTTGATTGCGCAACAGGAAGGTTTAGATGTTGGTTCATGGGAAGATGGTGTCATGAGAACTCTTACAGAGCCCTTTGATGTTAACACGTTGGTGACCCCGCCTAGGTAAGAATTCACTTTTCACTATCCTTACACTCAAAACACACCAAAAATAATTCATAAATAAAAATCAAATAATAATTTGATCATTGATTGTCATGGAGACTTGTTAGTTTTCTTTTGTTTTTGACAGGCGAAAGGTTAAGAAATGTGTAGAATGCTTTCTGTTGCAACAGAGGAAAAACAAAAATTAACATGTATCTATATTTTTGTTTCAAAACATGTCAAATGTTTTACATTTGTCACAATAAGATAAATTAAAACACAACACTATAGGAATTTTGTATTTTAAATACAAAAAATTACATAGCATTAATAATTATCAATAATAAAACTTGTCTGAAAACTTCAATTATATATCTATGATTTTTTTCTAAGTATCAACAGCGAAGAGTTTAAATATTATAATTTTAATATGTGAAAAATAAGATATCTTTATCATAAAAAGTGTAAGCTTTGTCTCATCTGGCAGACTTTGATGGACGACTACTAGTTAAGAATGTAAATAAAGCTCAACACAGTTCTTATTTGTTTGGCGCTGTTCTTATATAGAAAAAGTATAAAAAATGATCAACTGACGTCAAAACTAAATACTCAGATTTGAATCGGAATGAACACGAAGACTTGTGTAACTGATGTTCTTCACATACGTTTGCTGGGATATCCGGTCATAGATTTGCGCCATTATCAAAAACTAATACCGCATTACTAATTTTGCAATTTCTTTTACTATATTTTATTTTATTGTATCATAAGTTCGAAATTCCTTAAACAATAATATAAAAAAATCTACAGGCTGAGTGCAATATCTCATTATTCTTAAAAATGACAACATCATTTATGTGGCGTGATTTGAGAGTTTTGTCTGTTTATAGTATTGTTTGTGACAAAGGTTATCTAATATTGCACTTAATATGCACTTTCTAGCACTATGCGATAAAGGGTACTCACCCGTTATTGAAAACGCGATCTCTCTGAACTTTAGTTCTAAAGAAAAAACAGAATGCACAGAAATGGCTCCCATCGTTTTGAAAAGCAAAGTGGGGAGACAACGAATCCAACAATTTTTTACTTTTTTACTTTAAACGTTCTTAGCAAAGTTTGTTCGCAGAATACGATTAAGAGTATAAATATAACCTAAGTAGTATGTGCAAATTTAGGTATAAGATTGCAAGACAGGAGGCGCTTAGCCTTCCGGGGCTCCAGACTTCAAATCCTTGATGAAAGTTTAAGTGCATTACCTGAATCGACCAGTAATATTTTTTTTACTTTTTTGCGATTGAAATTTCAACATGGGCTAGTATATTTGTGATTTTTTCAAGTGCAAAATAATCAACTGAACTATTTTCAAATTTTATGAAATTTAATTCAAAATGAGGTTTTACGGTAGATCAGTTTCAAGCTTCGTTTAAATCTTTTTTTGATATTTTAAAGGAAGGTATTCACTTATTCTTGGAACAATATTTTTGAATGGGGATCAGGAGACCACGCATATATACAAGCCAATGCTGGATACAAGGTAAACAGATTTTTATTTGACAGGGATTAACCTTAATGTAATGTGTTGTTCAGAAGGGAAAAAACCTTTTGTAAAATAAAATACATTCCCTTATACAGTAACCTGTACCCCTACATTTCACTTTTGATAGTTTAGGTCCAAAAGACAGTGTAGTTTATTTGAACCACAGATATCAATCAAAACGATAACGTTGTCTCAATTTTTGAAATTTTTAAAAACTAAGGTTTGTTCCCTCATGCAAAGCATCCCTTAACTAGATTTGGAATCCTATAAATTTGGATCTTTAGATTAATTAATTTTCAACTGTTTGGCTTATGTTTTTTATCCATCAAACTTTTTGGCCCTAGTGTCACTGATGAGGAAACATTTTCCGAAATGTACACATATGGCACATCAAAATTTAGCAGGTATTTGTGTTATATATTCATGACAGAATGATAATTCAATAATTGTTTATATATGTATGGTTGTTTTGACCTATCTGACTAATTAATATATTATACACCCTTATAAGTATAAAATGTCACATTTATGAAAATACACGATAAATAATATAATAAAAGTCAAAGCCCGTTTTATTTTATTTGATTTGATATCAAAGACTCCTTTATTAGAAAGGCGCAAACAAAATGGAACAAACGTAATTTTTACCTTTTAATTTAAGGGAAAAAAGTAAATTAATTTTTCATTATAAATTACCCGAATTCTCGAGAGCAGAGAAATAACCCTATTATTTTGCATTTATATCTGTTTGTAGACTCTTCAGCATAGCAGCCAGATATGTAGTAACACAGTCTTCAAAATTAACTTTCATATATATTAAATCAAATGTTTAAAGACCAATTTATGTTTTTGTCAAACTTGGTTTGTTGTCATACATAATTTAAATTAACGTGTTATTTCTGCAGTTCACCAAGGTATTAAAAAAGCTTTAAAACATCCATATTCAAATATTTATTTTCTTGTTATTACAGGTGATATTAGGTCATGCGACACATCTATATTTCGACCACCCTTATGAGCCAGATCCAGAAGAGCGTGGCTACTATTGGGCAACTCGGTTTACTGATACTTTTAAAACATTCAGCTTTGTCCCAGGTGATATTTATTATAACGCTGATCTTAAAGTTTCTGGAGAGAAATTAACACAAAAGGACATTTGTAAATCAACATGTTTACAGCTTAATAAACCAGAAAACATTATCGGTAAGTTTTACTCCAACATTGCTTTAAATATCAATGACGTGACGGTTTTACCGTTATATACCATGTCACTAGTAACGAACTTTAACCAAGCTTTCGTCCGTATTATTTGACATAAAGTGATTAGTTTGTTCATAAAAATTAAAACCTCAAGATCTCGCATACCAACAGTCAAATTATTAAAGGAAGTCTTTATGGTGTGTTATTTTTAGCCCAACTGGCAAAAATCATCTGAGCTTATGGCATGGTGAAGCGTGCGTGCGTCCGTGCATGCGTCTGTGCGTAAACTTTAAACTTCTATGAAACTACTGGACCAATTTTAACCTAATTTGGTGTGTAAGGTCCCTTGGTGATGCAGATTAAAGTTTGCACAAACCAACTTCCAGCGGCGTCCAAGATGGCCGCCGATATTATAAATAGCAAAAGGTGATAAATGGCTGATACACGCTTATTTATCAACCAATTTAGTTCAAATTTCGTATATAGAAAGTAGATGCATAGCCATTTCACATATATAACGGGTTTTTCAGAAACATTTTTATTGGGTCTCTATTATAGCAGAATATTCAAATAAGGTGCTATATTAAGCCAATTTTTGAAAATCTTCTCCTCAGAAACTACTGGACCTTTTTGAACCTAATTTGGTGTGCAAGGTCCCTAGGTGATTCAGAATAAAGTTTGCACATACTGTGGCATCCAAAAGGACCGCCGTTTTTATAATAGCAAAAAGTAATAAATGGCCAGCACACATTAATATATCATACAATTTGGTTCAAATTTGGTATATAGACAGTAGATGTATAGCCATTTCACATACTTATCATTTTTTTCTGAAACATTTTAGCTCGACTGGCAATAGCCAGCGGCATGGCTGTCTGAAATTCACATGCAAAAAAGTGCCAGTTGAGCGATACAGGCCCTTTTGGGCCTCTTGTTTCATACTTGAGTCCATTTGTTTTATTACTTATTTATTTTTTGAGGCATTATTCTACACTTTTCACCGTTTTTTTTCCAAATAAAGTAAACAACCTTTGTTTAATTTCGACTTTTTCATACTTCAGTCAGTTTCTCTGTTTTTTTACTTCTTAATTATTGATGAATCCTTCTCCACCATGTCTACACTATGTTTTATTTTTTTAAATATAGTGAACAGGCGTTTCTTTTTTTACTTTGACTATAAAATCAATTTCTTTAAACAACTTATTAAATCTTATTTCATTTAAATGTTTTTGTGATAATACACTAGGCATACAGGGACATTTATGGAGTGAAACCGTACGAACCAGTGAACAGATGCAATACATGATTTTTCCACGAATGTTAGCACTGGCTGAACGCGCATGGCACAAGTCAGATTGGGAAGATATACAGAATAAAGTCGAACGGAATGCTAAAATGACCGAGGAATGGAAACAGTTTGCAAATACATTAGGTTACAAAGATCTTGGAATCCTTGACGACATGGGAATTAAATATCGAGTGCCACCTCCAGGAGCAAAGTGAGAATTGCATAAAATTTATTAATATTATAGAAATTGTTTTATATTATTGACAATATGTAACACAAATAGCTGTTAAATTTTGAAATGCCATATGTGTACATTTCGAAAAATCATTCCTCATCAGTGACACTAGGGGCCTAAAAGTTTAATACAGAAAAAATATAAGCTATACAGTTAAAATTTACTGAATCTAGAGTTCCAAAATTAAACGTAAATAATATTAATTGTAAATAAATAATTTAAATTAAGCTCACCTGATTATAGGTAAAGTGAGGTTAGGATATGGCTCGGCGTTTTTAAGCTTGCGTTAATCTGTTAACCTTTTTCTGCTTCTTCATTAAAAGGCCTTCACTTTTTTAATTTTATTCTAAATCAGTTTTTGGCGTTGTCATGGTAACAAAAGAAGTACAAAGAAAACTAGAAATACAAACATCTCAAATGCTTTCCTAAAATAGAGATACTGTAAACTGCTTTATATTAGCGCATAGAAATTTTAGCGATTCTAAGGTGTCAGTCGTATTGGCGCAATTATATTTTATCGCCAGTGATTATCCTGTTTGGGACCCCAAAACTTATGTACCTGACCATATAATAAGTCGTAATTAGGCTACCTCTATATATAGATAGACAAAAAAACTAGTTTATATACATGCGTAATGTTTTATGAACAGGTGGTGAGTAGTAATAATTAAGTAAACAAAGCCATACAAAAATGTGGCGGCTTGTCTAGAGAAAAAACCCGCAGTCCCCGTTGTTTCAAAGTCCAAAAACGCTGATTATTCAAACATTTGTGGATTTTCAGTTCTTTTTCAAACCGTTTTATTGTGGATTAACTGATTTTTAGAATTCAACGTGAAGTTTAATTCGGATTTTATTCTATTTTCATTTTATGTGCGTGCGCATATCATTCTTTTTAGTTGAAACGGAAATAGACTTTTTGGACTGCAGCTGATCATAACTGATAAGACTTATTGTTGATGTTTAAGTTTGTGTAGATCGATAAAGCTTCTCATTGATTAAATGTGATTAAAAATACTTTTTTTTTCAGTTGATCGTTAATAGTTTTATATGACGGGGAAAAGGCTTAAAATTCAACATTAATAGCAATTAAACATTATCACAGACCGTTTTTGGAGACCGTTAGTATTTGCCCGTTAGTTGTAAAATTTTACCGACAGTATTATATTAGCAGTTGAATTCTTCCGCTAATTGCGCTAAAATAAAACTGCCGCTAAATTGTCACGGTTAACAGTAGTTGACAGAGACAAAAAATCTGATTCATATTTAATTTCTGTAGGTTCCTAATCTAAAAGTTTATTCGATAATCGATTACGCACTTGTGTATTCAAATTACAATTATATAAATTTAAGTTGATATACCTATTCTAAAGGTAATGACAAGGGTTTCCATTTTTGACATTATTTTGACATGAATTTTGTACTTCCGGTTAGATAATTATTCAAGGTTATCACCTCATTTAAGAACCTTTAGTTTCTACTACAGTTGTACATCAGAAAGCCACCTTTCTACATATTTATCTCATTTTGGTTGCAGACGAAGCGGTAACAGAGTATTTGTAAACAACATTTATCCAGGTTTGGGCATAGAATACAGTAACGATAATGGAGTTAGCTGGAAATCCGTAAATGGAAATTATTTTGATGAACAAAGAGCTGTTAAGATTCGGACACGGTTTGTATTAAAGTTTTATTTTTCATACTAGTTAGGAACATCACTTTTATGATAAAGTTGAAGATACGTCAATACCAGAAAATTTAATTGTGATTTAATAGACTGTGATATTTTGTAGAGGATAAATCTCTTTGCAAATAGTTATTAAACTCATTGTTTACTTTTAAGTTAGGAAAAAACAAAACAATGATACAAATTTAGCGCTCCTTGTTAGTGAGGTGATAATTGTTGAATGACCTTGAGAGGTTACCGATTGAATAAAAAACAAATGGATAATTATTGTAATCTAGAATAGGGTTTTTCAACTGTCTTCTAACTTTAAATCATTTGTTTTTAGAACAGAAACTTAGAGCTATATGTAGATAAAATCATTTCTCTGATGTGGATTTTGGAATGGAAAGTGCAATTAAGCGCCATTTTGTTCAACTAGATTATTTTTTAAAGTTGAATTTTCGAAGACGCATAGTGTGTCATTATACTTTGACGATGCAATTATGTTTTGAATGCCTGGCCCGCAATTGGATTTGCTTGAGACTCTATCATAGTTATTTTATATGCATGTATTTAAACGTCTGACAGACATTTAAATTTTAACTTCCTCACCTTCATCGTGTTCCTTCGATAGCTTTTAAGGTATACATTCGTTCGTGATCGAAATTTGTTCACATAATTCCTTTTTGCTATTAATTGAGGCAAAATTATAATTTTATTAACTTGTTGCCATATTTAATTTGTACGTTGGATCTTTTGATTTTACATTGTAATTGTAACAAAAGTGTTAAACAATATAATATGCCTTTATTGTCTTGTTTCTTGTTTGTCTGAAAGATTATCCACTAGTATCGTGTTCTGTTTTTGGTTGGGTTGGCTTTTCTCGAATATGTGTGCATGGGTTTTTGTTGCAAATGTGTTTTCTAGAAAATATTACATTATGTTTGTGCCAATTATTCTAAAATGCAAAACGGGTATCTACACGATAGCCATCACGTGAAGTACTCCAGTTCAAATGCACATAATCCTGTTACATATGCGTTTGCTATATTCACACAGAGGAATTTGTTATTAAAATACCAAATAAAATATTAATATATGTCGATTAGTAAACTAAAAAATAAACGTTTCTTCAACACCTCAGAGTAGTCAAATAGACACTGAATTCATCTTTTTGACTGATAAAATGGCTGTAAAGTGTTTCTTATTTAATCGCAGTGTTTACACAATTCGTTCTATTTTATCGTGATTTTTGTTTTTAGTTCCAGAGACAATACAAGAACTAGCCGAATCATATCAATAGCGAGGAACCCTGTCACAGTATCTAAAGCTCCAGGTTTTAATATGTCTTACACATTGTTATGTGTTCTATTTGTGTTGTTTTCACTTTAATGTTGTTTTTTATCTTAAATGTTACAATGTTTATTTTAGATACACTTTTAATAATTTATATCGAATATAATTTCTTGAGACAATTTTATTTGATAATTTAAAATATTTCAAGTTTTTCTTGAAGAAGAACCTTAAACATTAAAATATATTTTATGCATCATTAATACATTGTATTGTTTTTAGAAAACATATAGTAGATTATATTTTTATAGTTTTTAAGAAATAAAATTATATACATTTTTTTTACTTTTATCATTTATTGGTAGGATATGCTTTATTTGCCTGCTGCTTAATAAACACTAGGCAGTTTCTTCAGTGTGCCTCAAAAGGCGGAAATTTTATTTTAAAAAGTTTCGTTTCCATTAGAGGTATACATAAGAAGTAAAAACATAAGTATTGGGTTTTTGTACTAAATAATTTTTAATTTTGTGAATTCACTTATTGTCAAAGTATTTAAATCATCCATTGTAAGAATATAACGGAATAACATGTTTTTGCTTTTTTTCCGGTGAAGATTTAACCTGTTTTTATTTAGCTTGTAAGTGAATTTTGTGGTTGCAATCTTGTTCAGATTGAGACTTTATTGACAATAACTTCATTATTAGGATGTTACTGATCATTTCCATCACTAACGTAAATAAAGTGCTTGTCCAGAGAAAGTTGTCGGAGTGTGTGTGTGTGTGTGTGTGTGTGTGTGTGTGTGCCAGTTTAAAAGCTTTTACGCTTCTGTGATTATGATTTGTACACGTACTGTTGTTTCTGCATTAATTTTTTTCATTATAAATTTATCATATATTATGTGTTTTGGATATTGTCTTAACTTATTGATTTCCTGCTTTTGTTGCATTTCCGGCTGCCAAAACAGATAGAATTGCTGTATCGACTACTCTGTATAAGGACCGTCTTCTGTTAACACCAGACCCCATAGTAACTTAGAACTTTGGTATATTTAATAATAATATCTGTTTCATTTTTCTATGCCATATGTGCATATTTCGGAAAATTTATTTCTCGTCAGTGACATTATGGGCCGAAAAGTTTGATAGATAAAAAAATGAGGCAAAAGGTTAAGATTAATTAAAGTTCCAAATTTATATGAATCCAAATCCTGCTAAGGAATGCTTTGCATTAGGGTACAGACTTAGTTTTTAAAAAAAAAAAAAAAATAAAGACGGATGAAAAGTTTGTCACAGACATCAAAACGTGTACTGTCTACTTAGTGATGGATTCCCTCGGGGAGTTTTTCTCTACCAGCAGCGGTACCCACTCATGGGTAGTAATAAATTAACAAAAAATACCTGCCTTATTTTCTTGTGCAATATGTGCACGATTTGGTAGCTTATTTCCTATATTTAGTTTTTTTTATAATAAATGAACGATTTAAAATTTAAGGTGTTATAACTGTTACTGTCTTAAGCGATCTTCTATTTTCAGTTAATATATTTTTATTTCTTTAAAATTCGTTAAATTTTAAAAAACAGTTTTTATTCTTATGATATGGCCATTTAGTGCCACATGATATAAGTAAAACATGGTCCGTGCCTAGTTTGTCATTTTGAGTAACATGATCATGATATGGCTATTTTGAGTCACACAGTTTGTGATGTACCCATTTAGTGTCGCATGGGTAAAGATGTGGTAATTTAGTGCAACATAGTTTAGGTTGTTGTCATTTCATGTAACATTGTTTACATTATTGTCATTTAGTGTCATGTGGCTTACGATATAGTCATGCAGTGTCACATGGTTTATGGTACAACATTTTTGGTATATATTATTGCCGTTTAGTGTCATGTGGTTTATGATATAGACATTAAGTGTCACATAGTTTATGATATGGTCATTGAGTGCCACATAGTTTATATTATTGTCATTTAGTGTAATTTGGTTTATAATATGGTTATTCGGTGCAAATGGTTATGGTCATTAAGTGTCACATGGTGTTCGATATGGTCATTTATTGCCACATGGTTTATGATATGACCATTCACTGAAACATAGTTTGTGCTATATGGTCATTTTGAGTCACCTAATTTTGATATGGCGGGTTTATGATATGGTCATTTAGTACCACATGGGTAATAATGCGGTTATTTAGTGCAACATGGTTTATATTATTGTCATTTAGTGTCATGTAGTTTACGGTAAAGTCATTAAGTACCACATGGTTTATGATATGGTCATTCAGTGAAACATGATTTATCATATGCCATTTTTGAGTCACATGATATACAATATGGTCATTCAGTGGTTTATATTATTGTCATTTAGTGTTATTTGGTTTATGATTTGGTTATTTAGTGCAAATGGTTATGGTATGGTCATTCAGTGTCACATGGTTTATGATATGGTCATTTAGTGCAACATGGTATATATAATTATCATTCATCGAATCTGGTTTATAATATGGTCATTTTTGCCACATGGTTTATGATATAATATTTTTGAGTCATGTGGTTTACAATATGGTCATTCAAAGCAGCATGATTAATGATATGGTCATTCAGTGAAACATCGTTTATGGTATGACATTTTGAGTCACATGGTTTATAATATGATCATTTTGTGTGACATGAATCATGATATGGTCATTCTGAGCCACCCAGTTTATGATATGGTCATTGGTGCATCATGGTTTATCTTTTTGTCATGTAGTGTCATGTGGTTTTTAATATGGTCATTTAGTACCACATGTTTTATGATACGACATATTAAATCACACAGTTTATGATATGGTAATTTAGTGCTACATGCTTTATGATATGGTCATTTAGTGTCACGTGGTTGAGGATATGACAATTTGAGTCACATGGTTTATAATATGATCATTTTGTGTGACATAGTTCATGATTTGGCCATTTTGAGTCACCCTGTTTATGATGTGGTCATTTTCAATGAAATAGTTTATGATATTGCTATTTTGAGTTACATGGTTAATGATATGGTTAATTTGAGTCACATGGTTTATTTTATGGCCATTTTCAGACACAATTTATGATATAGTCAGGTTTAGTCACATGTTTTATGATATGGCTTCTTTTGCCCCACATGGTTTTTTATCTGTTAATTTTAGTCGCATTGTTTTAATATTAATTATTTTGGGTCATATAGTTTATGATTTAGTAATTTGAGTCACATGGTGTATTATATAGCCATTGTATATCATATGGTTTTTAATTATCATTTTGATTCACATTGTTGAAACTATGTTCTTTTCGAGTAATATAGTCATTTTGAGTACATGTTTTAAGATATGGTCAAATAGTGTCATAACATATATGATATAATCATTTTTCTCACATGGTTTATGATATGGCCATTTTGTGCCACATGGTGCACGATATAGTCAGTTACAGTCAGATGGTTTATGATATGATTAATTTGAGTTACACTGATAATGTTATAATAGTTTTGAGTCACATGGTTTATATGATTATTAAAATGTGGCCATGAGGTGTCACATGGTTTCTGATATGGTCATTTAGTGTACGTGGTTTATGAAATGGGCATTTTTAGTCACGTGGTTTATGATATGAGCATTTAGTGTCACGTGGTTTACGAAATGGCCATTTTGTGCCACATGGTGTATGATATGGTCAGTTACAGTCAGATGGTTTATGATGTGGTCATTAAGTGACACATGGTTTTTATATGATTAATTTGAGTTACATTGATAATGGTATAGTGGTTTTGAGTCACATGGTTTATATGATTATTATAATATGGCCATGAGGTGTCACATGGTTTATGATATGGTCATTTAATGTACATGGTTTATGAAATGGTCATTTAGTGTCACATGGTTTATGATATGAGCATTTAGTGTCACATGGTTTATGATATGGTCATTAAGTGTCACAGACAAAAATCGAGAACAGTAACAACAATAATAATAATAATAATAAACACTTTTTGTTTGGTGTTACAGCATTGCCAAGAGACATTAAGTTACGAAAAATATCAAAGCACTGTCTTCAGGCATTACTGCAAAGATCTTGTTCATGACCGCCTGTAAGCGATGGTGATAAGCTTTGTCTTGTTTTTCAAGTACGTGTGATTGATAATTGCAAGGTAGAAACAATTAATTTATCCGATTGTTTTTCATACTTAGAAATCATTTAATATCTGAAATGACGTATGTCAATATAGACAAGATAAAACTATTTCAAATCTAATAACACTTTTGTCTATATTTAACATAAATAAATTGCGACCTATAGTTTCACTGACTTTCTAAAAAAAAAACAACTTAAAGCTTACACCTAGTACCATTGTCACATTAGATTTGTTTTCTCTTTGTTAGATTCGGCGAAAATGTTGTTGTTAAATTTTTCCAGCTGAAGGTCACTATCATTATTTAATAACTTAAATGTAAATGCAAAACGAGAAAGTTCGAAAATAAGACGAGAACACCATGGAAACGACATAGTTGCAGTTAAGAATAGGTGTAAATTGAATATATTGTCTGTTTTTGGTTTTGGACTTTAACGGAAAACAGACCAAAATTGATTGACATTGGAAAAAAAATGTTTTGTTTATCAATTAATTAATTATACAACTCCTCCAACAACAATATTCTGTCATTAGTGCTGTCAGTTTCTGATTTCTTTGATTACGATTTTTTACCATGATCCTTTACGGATCAGAGTGCTTGTCAATGCCTGGGTTTCCGATTTGAAATATTTTAGCACGGAAAAGTTTGTTAAAATGCTTGCCGAATGTCGATGTTTTTCGGGTACTCCGGTGATTTCTCCAGCATTAAAGAACTAGCCGATTCGATATCAGTAAAAAAATATTGATTGGGTATAAAACGCCATTGCCCACTTCACTCCACCCAAATTGGTTAATTATTTTGGTTATCTTTCTTCCTTTTTAAAAGCATTAATGATGTCAATAAAGTAAGAAAAACTGATCTATTGATGCGTCTTTATTTCAAGTAAAATACTTATTATTCTCTTTTGATTTTGATCAAGGTTCGTGATATCTTCTTAGGTTTGCCATTATAAATATACATTCGATTAAACATTCCATTTACCCATGCCAATGTGTAGCAGCTGTTAAACCAAAAGCCAGCATTGTCATGGATTTTGGCACAGTGGTCTTTTTTTGCAGCATCATTATCTCTGTCAAGAGTTGAAAACATCATTCCGTTGTGATAGTAAAAGCCATTTCCAATGATGTATTTTTTCATTTCAGAATTGTATTTTGCATCTTTTGACACATGCATTTGAAACCCTGCCGATTCGCCGTCAATGAAGAAACCCCTGTAAATCCCAACAGCCATTTTATGAGTACTGGACATTAAGAACTCAAACGATATTTTGCTTGGGCTGTTTTTGGTCAGCTCGTGTATATAGTGAAGACCAAGCCAGTGATCCCCTTTAAGTTTTCCAAAACCGTCGGCATAGGAAGCCCATGTCCTCCGAAAATCAACGTTTCCAAATTGACGACGTTGTATTACCGTCCAACCCCCATTTTTCATATCACAGTAGACTTGGACATGGCAATTTTCAGACGGAGAAATCTTATAAATTCCATCTTTTTTTATTCCTTGATCATACAACGCTTTGCAATCTGAAACGAAAAATCTGGATGATTATCAATACCAATTAAGTAGAAGTAGCAAAAGGCTTAATCGTCCATTGATTTAAATGTATATTTATCCCTGCATAAAGAGAAAAAAGCAACGAATCATCAAACTTCAAACTTGCGATGGTAAGCTATTTGGTTTTCATTATTTCCTATGGTTCAAGCCCAACTACCCTATAAGAATGTTTATTCAGTTAATGATATTATACCAATTTTGTTTAATTATCAGAATAAGGCATTCAATTTTAGAGAAAAACAGTTAGAAAGAAGAGAAAAAATAAAAATTAAAATTAAAAAGATTTAATAAAACTGAGTTTGGCCTTTATTTAAAAATCTTACAACTGTCCAATAAATTTATGCGTTTTTAACCGTAATATACATTTTAACAACAAAATCAACTGTTTAAAATTGTCTGAATTGTAATTACTTTACAGGAGATTCCGGTCACAAGCAAAATGGCATTTAATCGCAAAAACATGACATTGGGTTTGTAAATATTCAGTTGAATAAAAACACAATTAAAATCATGGACTAAAAGGTGATATAAAAGCTAGCTACCTAAGTGTGACATTGTCACTACACAACCATTTTATTTCGATATGTTTCTAAAGTGGTCAACATGGCTTTATTAAAATTGATTATTATTAGCCGGATTTGTGAGAAAAAAATTGTGTTTTCGACAACAATGAAATGCGAATTTATTTCTTTGGCAAAAGAATGAACGTTCCCGCCAAGCAGCACGTAAATCAGTTAAATTTATTTTTACAATTCAGATGTCATGTGACATTAGACGGAAGTAGACAATGAAACGGACATTTGAATTTTCTTTTTAACATTTGACAGTATTTAACATATGCTATCTGTTGATCAATAGAGGATACTACAAAATGTTGTTTACATTTTTACGAGAAGCTTGCAAAATATACGTAGGTGTAACGCGAGGGTAAATGAGGGTTATAAAATAATATTTTCTCAGTGTTGTTTACCGACAAAAATTGCAATCAACAATTTTATTATTATATTAAGATCTGTGCCGATTTGAAAATTTTCCTTTAGCATTTAAATTTATTGGGATATAAAAATAATTTCTTGGCATTGTTACTTTAATTCATTTTTAGAACAAAACATTTAGAAATTTCATTTGAGTCATTTAAAAATTTTGGTTATTATTATTATTATTATTATTATTATTATTATTATTATTTAGTTTTTTTTTTTTTTTTTTTTTTTTTTTTTTTTTTTTTTTTTTTTTTTTTTTTTTTTTTTTTTTTTTTTTTTGTCAGGAAAGGGATTTCCCGAAAACCTATCCCCCACTGCTGTAGTAAGTAGGCGGAATTCTTGAGAAAAGTCTTTTTGCATAGCTTTGATAATGTGATAAGAGATTATTCTGATCAGACCTTCTTATATTTTTATAATTACCCTTTTCTGGCTTCGCTAAAGCTTGGTGAAGTTCTTGCTTAGTTTCCTGCAGATTTTTGTTATTCACTATCTGGATTTTTTGGTTCAATAGTTTAACGGTGTATCTCAATAATTCTTCATAATGTTTTGGGTTATAGTACTTCGGTACGTTCAGACAAACTGTAATAAAAACACTGCAGTAAGAAAAAATATATTGCATTGTATAAATGGTGTTTTACGCCTTGATCCAGATCTTACTTATCCAGGTGGTCCATTCATGGGTTGTGGAGGAAGCCAGGAAGTCCAAGAAACCATCTACCTCTGGCAAGCAAACTTTCTAATACAGGGATGAGGTGCTGCGATCCGTAAGTGTGTGCCTTGGCCATCCCCCAAGTTTCAAGAAATCAAGTAAATATAAGGGTCGCATTTTATTGACATTTATCGCGTAAAATTAAAATAAATTTAAATGTATTGAAACAATAAGAGAAAAAAGGAGAAATAAGATTTGGACTCGCATTTTAAAGGTTATTTTATTATTAGCACTTCTTAAAACATCGCTTTTATTACACTTCGAGATCGATGTTTACTAATTTTAGTAAGTACATTGTTTAATCTCTTTCCTGAATTTTGATACCCTATTCATCAACCGAATATGAAAAAAGGCGAAAAAATATGAACGATTTTTAGATCAGAATATCTGGAGTAATCTTTTTGGTGGCGAGTTAATAATGCAAAAAAGACCCCACCATTTGCTTTATTTTTTTTTAACACTTTCCCTTCTACAGAAATATTATATAGTATTCGCGAATGCGCAAAGCGATTGTCAGTTACGATTAGATTCAAGAAAGTGCAAAATATCGAACTGAATTCAAGGATATTGGATTATGTACAAAAAATTATCACAATTCACTGTTACAAACACGTGACAGAAACAGTAAACTTTTTCAAAATTATTATAAAATACAACAAATTTTCAAACAAAGAAAAAATCAAAATTATAGTTGAAATAACAATCTTACCCTTAGCATTTGTTGAACCAATTCCTAAAATTCCAAGAAACAAAATTGGACATAATAACAACGTTGCCATGTTTATTTCCATGCAGCTCTCAAAAGCAACGTTCCCTATGACACTGCTATCTCTGGAATATCAACAACCTGTTACAATAAAAACCATTAACATCCTGGTGTAACTTTATTAATAAACGCTTATATTACATTTTAATTATATAGTTAAGTAATTAGCTCGTATTTCAAAAACCTAATATCGAATATTTGTCTATCATACACTGGCTTATCTGCGCTTACAGTAAATAATTTTGATTTATACTTTATTTATTTTATATGTGCAATCAATGGATTTTGAGAACATTTTCACAGCGCTTACAGAAGCGTAGTACATGAAATGTAATATTTAGAATACCAAATCCTACTTTTATGATATTTTTTGTTGATCGCAAAAATGAGTTGAGCGACCAAAAATATAGAGACCCAATTAATAATCAGTTTTATTTTGCACATGTTATCCTTGGAAAAAAAACGTTAACTTTCATCATCAACCAATCAATTTTATTTATTAATTTTTTTTTTTTTTTTTGTTGGTTACCTGTGCATACCCTATAAATATATGGAGGTTATTGCATGAATCATTCATCACAATGTAAATCATGAGATTCTCGTCAAACTGTTTTTTATTGCTGAAAATATTTTCTGTAAATTATAAACATTAAGATCAATATAAACCAAAAAATCTTATCTTTTAGCAATAAAAAGTTTTTATTTTGAACATGCAAATAAATTTTCAGATGTTGTATGAAGATGTATGATAGCAGATAAGATAACATCAAATAGCCGCAGGAAGCGATAAACTCTCCATCGATTAAATGGACTCTTCCGGTGAATCCGGTCTCACTTCCTTGCTGGAAGTTAAAGTGTATAACTAAATTGACTAGTTTTACTTTGTTGTTTTTTTTTTCAAAAAAAAAAAAAAAATGAAAATTTAATTGGTATTTTTGTTAAATATTTATGAAATCGTGATTTGAACATGGACTAGTATGGTTGTGTTTTATTTATATATTTATACTACCCTGACGCAAATAACTACAGATATATAGAAAGAAACAAAGCAACGTCGCTTTTTTACGAAGTAAACTGGTACAAATATAAACAGAAACAATTGGCAAAAACGCTAGCATTAAATTGTGTATTGAAATCTCTCTCTCTCTTTCTCTCTCTCTCTCTCTCTCTCCTTAATTATATTACACAAATAGCTGTAAAATTTTGATGTGCCATATGTGCACATTTCGGAAAACCATTCCTCATCAGCGACACTAGGGGCCCAAAAATTTGATATATAAAATACATAAACCAAACAGTTGAAAATTTATGACTCTTTCAGTTCCAAAAGTATATAAATTATATGACAAAACTCAGTAGGCAGTACTTTGTGCTGTCAGAAAATATACCATTTAGCAAAATTTTCAGCCGTCTTATATTTTACAATTTATTTAAAACTAAGTCTTGTTCCCTCATGCAAAGCATTCCTTAGCTGGATTTGGATTTATATAATTTTGGAACTTAAGATTTATCAATTTTCAACTGTTTGGCTTGTATTTTTTATCTAAAACTTTTTGGTCTTAATGTCACTGATTTGGAATGAATTTCCGAAATGTGCACATCTGGCTCATCAAAATTTAACTGGTATTTGTGTTATATATGGCACATTATGATTGAACATTACTGTTTAATCTCTACCCTCTCATTATAATTCACTTGATCACGTTTTTATGTAACATGTTCCCTTTGGTTTTGGAATAATTGGACAGGTAGATTACCATTTTAAGACAATGGTTTTAAAGGAACTATCTTGGATTTACTTAATATTCTTTTAACTTTGCAATAACTATGTACTAATAACAGAGAAAAGAACAAAAACTGATTTTATTGATATTTTTATTAACTCTTAAATTTATTGTTTTAAACTCGTTAAAGCTGCATTAAATTTTCCTAGGAAAAAATTAAAACGGTGCTGATCTAATAAATGATGTTCCTAATGAACAATTTTACATTTTGTTCAACGATAAAAGCTAGAATAAATACATAAATAGCAATGATTCTTTCTCATCAGCCGTCTGGCTATCTCAGGGTAACTATTGCAATTGTTTTACCTACTAGGCACGTGATCCTGTCTATTCAAGCAGAAAAAAACTCTATAGTAGTTATACGGGTACACTAATACCACGCCCATACTGCCTATATAAAGGCAAGTCATATCCTTTAGCACGCTTTTGTTTCAAAAGCACGTGGAGTAAGTACTGCGGTACTCTTTATAAGAATTTTCCATACTGACTTGTGTATTTGAAGTTTAGCTATTATGGTGCGTTGTAAACCGCTCATTAAGAAAGTTAAGAAATCTGCCAATAATGAAACATGTAGTGTTTCTTCTGTCCCTCAAATGCCAGACTCAGGACAAGATCCGAGGGGGAAAACTTTGTATCTCTTGAAAGTCACCTAGAAGATGCCAATGTATCGCTACAGCCATAAGACAATGAAATTGCTGACTGTGGTTTTCAAGAAGAAAACGTTTTATTTGAGAATGGAAAAGGCAGCTCTAGTGACGAGGTCCCGGATATAAACAAAACAGCGACAGCGCCACCTATTTCCCGTAAGAGGAAAAGGACAGTAACTCTAGATCATAGTTAACGAGTGAAAATTGCAATGAACGTTGTTCCGGTTGATAAAAATGATATTTCTAAATGTATGGTTGACATAGAGACTCGTCTGGAACATCTTACAGGCGTGTTAGAGAATGTTACAGGTAATAATTCGGCCGAGGGTCGTATTATTGATGAAAATAATAATACATGTCCAACGAAGTCGGTATCAGATGTTGTTTATCACGATTCTGAAAATTTTCTGATTTTTTAAATGATTTTGATCTTGAATTTTTGAATCAATATGATACTGGTTACGTTCAAGATCTTGAAAGTATAATTGATCCAGATGATTTGTATTCTGGCGTTTTTTCTATCTGGTGACGTAGTTAACTCAAAAAGTGATAGCACTGATGATGTAAATAAGGACTATTTTGAGGTTCCTGATATTTTCGAGGAAGATAAATTTGGCCCTGAAATTTTCTAACAAATTGGCTGCTTAGTTGAACAAAGCTTGTAACAAGCCATCTGTGGTTACAAAATTGCTGAAAGACATTTGATTCCCAAAAACTGTAACAATCTGAGTACCACTAGACGTAATAGGGACGTTTGGTCCAAGTTACCACGTCCAGTAGAAACAAGGGATAGTCAACTGCAGGATTGCGTTTATTTACAGCTAATAGGAATGGAATTTTAGAAAATGAATCTCAAGGATCGTAATTACAAGTTATCTATTTTTAAAAAAATATATTTTAAAATTCAAAAAAAAAAAAAAAAAAATCAGAAAATTGAAAAACTTAATGCAACTTTAATCAATTCAGTATGTCGCCATTTTGAATATGTAATGATCGCCATTATTCACAATCACTGACGATACACCTGAAAATGAAAACAAAAAAGACAATTATATACAAAAAACAGAGACAATCTATATATAAATTCTTGGTCTCGCCATAGGGCCTTAGGTAATTTTTTAATACAAAGATTTGCGTACTAAAGATCTGAATCGAGGATTTCATTTCAAATTCATTTGCAAGATTTGTCTGCTGGCGTTTATATTACTTTGTACTTGGCTTCAGTCAATGTAACCAAGAATGCGATATAATACAAGTCACTAATAAAAAAAAAACTTAAAATGTCAAAACATTTTTCGAACCACTTTTAATATTTTGGACATAATTTGAAGAAACATACATTGGTATGTATATATTTATATATGGTTATAAACAAATTATTATTTTTTTATAAGTCATACATATTGATTAAATAAGAAAAGAGATCTTTTTTTTAATAAGGATTTTGATAAAAATTGTTATCTTTGGATTTTTTTACTGTTTGCATACTTTATTTACTTACTTATTTATTTATCAAATAGGTATTATTTTCAATTATCTATTTTAATCAATAAACTTTTTGGCCCAAAGTGTCACTAATGAGGTATGACCTTCCGAATATGTAAATATAGCACAATTTAGATGTATTTTGTTATATATATATATATATATATATATATATATATATATATATATATATATATATATATTATATATATATATAATATATAATGATATAATGTTACCAATGTTGGCAGAGTACAACTTCCTAAGGGTATCCATTTGTCAGTAGTCAGTATTTTGTGCTACCAGTCGCAAAATTTCCGGCCGTCTTAATTTGTGACATATGTTTAAAAGTGACGTTTGTTCTCTCGTGCATAGCATTACTTAACTGAGTTTAGATTTATATGATTTTTTGGTCTTTTGATTCATTTGAACCAATGAATGTATTTTTTTTTAAAAAATTAATTTTATTTCTTTTAAAAAGTTAATTAATTCTGGTACCTTTACGAGAAGGAATGTTTGGTGCTTTCAACAAAGACCAATAAGTCCTGTTCTCAGAAGATGTTGAAATCCCATTTATACTCTCTATCGAATGACCGAACGAGTGCAACACGCTAGTGAACCTGTTAAAATGAAACAATGTAAGTTAAACTTAGAAAAATCGAATGCTGGAATAACTGGAATTACAAAGATAACTATTGTCTGATTAACTGTGTTTGCTACACTGAATTTTAAATTTTTAGAGAAAATCCTATCGAATCAATTCTGGTAGTTTTTGCTTCTTGGAGTCGTAACTGAATATCGCTATGCGCATTCTCGATTACCATGGAGTAATTCTACACACACTAAAAAGTTGTCGCTAGGGGTGTTGTTCATGTTGCAAAACAAGGCAAGTGTTGGATTCTTTTTCGCATTTGACTAATTGTGTCACCAAAAATATCACTTCCGGTGTAAACATTTTTTTAACATAAAAATCCCATAGCAGCAATAGTTTTCTTTCTACAGAAATATTCCAAAGTAATCGCGGATGGACATAAAGATTTTCAGTTACAACCTGACTCAAGTAAATAAACATACAAACATGACAGTCAATTTTTAAATCAAGATAAATTCAAATTATATGGATTTTCTTTTAAAACTCAGTGGCCCAAACGTAAAAAAGCTCTTGTTTTGAACAAACACAATTTGTTGTTTTATTCGAACATGAACTCTGAATTACTCTAATTAAGGTTACATCCAATGGATTTTGAAGTATGTATGTTTCAATGTACTTGTAGAAAGATGCATCTGAAGTTTCAAAAAAATACGTTTTATAGGAATAAAAAATTAGAATTAAGTAATAATTGAACAAGCTACATATATTGCAAGAAAGTTATAAACTGTCTAAATTTTATCCTGATATAAATTTTTGCGTCCTTTAAATATCAAATTTTTCGACAACAAGCAGGACCGACAAAAACAAGATAAATTTTAAAAATGACTTATTTTTACATTTATTACCTCATTATTATATCTTACCAGAACTCAGTATTTTGATTTTGTAAGCGTATCAAAGCGTCATATAGTGTAACTTGGTTTGGTACTTCCACTATCCATGTCTTATTTATGTGGCTAGATAACGTGTCTACCACTGTTATTGTAATTGTTATTGAAGGTTCAGACGTTGAAGGCGCAACAGTGGCTTCAAAATAAAACATAAAATTTTGAATGTAAACGAAACATTTCATGAAAACTGTAATATTAGAAATGCTTAGGTGATAAAATGTCTAATTGTTCTCCGTAGGTTTAATAAATGCACAAAATTTAGGATAATGTTAACTTGAAGTTGTAGTAAGGCCATGAATGGAAACAACTTGCATAAATTACACTTCTTAAAAAAAATTCTACAAATCACTAAACTTCTAAATTAACACGGGTAGTGGCGGGAGAGTGCAACAAGGGTATTTGCGGGAGAATGTAACAAGGGTAGTTGTGGGAGGGTGTAACACAGGTAGTTGCGGGAGAGTGTCACACG
>CM056612.1:1693905-1738145 GCA_029721355.1 Tegillarca granosa | reverse complement strand
TACTTACAGTAGTGCTAATCTAAAAAGCCTGGATGCGACTATTTAACTTACAGTAGTGCTAATCTTATAAAGCCTAGATGCGACTATTTAACTTACAGTAGTGCTATCTAATAAAGCCTGGATGCGACTATTTAACTTACAGTAGTGCTAATCTTATAAAGCCTAGATGCGACTATAATTAAAGTAGTGCTAATCTTATAAAGCCTAGAGCGACTATTTTACTTTACAGTAGTGCTAATCTTATAAAGCCCAGATGCGACTATTTAACTTACAGTAGTGCTAATTATAAAGCCTAGATGCGACTATTTAACTCACAGTAGTACTAATCTTATAAAGCCTAGATGCGACTATTTAACTTACAGTAGTACTAATCTTATAAAGCCCAGATGAGACTATTGACTTACAGAAGTGCTTTCTTATCAAGCCCAGATGCAACTATTTAACTTACAGTAGTGCTAATCTTATAAAGCCCAGATGCGACTATTTACTTTACAGTAGTGCTAATCTTATAAAGCCCAGATGCAACTATTTAACTTACAGTAGTGCTAATCTTATAAAGCCCAGATGAGACTATTTAACTTACAGTAGTGCTAATCTTATAAAGCGTAGATGCGACTATTTGACTTACAGTAGTGCTAATCTTACAAAGCCCAGATGCGACTATTTTCTTTACAGTAGTGCTAATCTTACAAAGCCCAGATGAGACTATTTGTCTTACAGTAGTGCTAATCTTAGAAAGCCCAGATGCGACTATTTAACTTACAGTAGTGCTAATCTTATAAAGCCCAGATGCGACTATTTAACTTACAGTTGTGATAATCCTATTTAACCCAGATGCGACTATTTGCTTTACAGTAGTGCTAATCTTACAAAGTCCATATGCGACAATTTTACTTGCAGAAGATCTAATTTATTAAGCCCAGATGCGACTTTTTGACTTGCATAGGCGCTAATTCTACATAACCCTGATGCGACTATTTAACTGGCAATAATGCTTATCTTAAAAAGCAGATATACAATAACTTGACTTGCAGTACAGCGTATCATTCCATCCTCTCTGATTAGTTAACAATCCATTTAGGCCGTAGATTTACATTTAGAGAGAGAAAGAGAGAGAGAGAGAGATAGAGAGAGAGAGAGAGAGAGAGAGAGAGAGAGAGAGAGAGAGAGAGAGAGAGAGAGAGATAGAGAGAGTATTAACTTACAAACTTAGAGGTACAAGTAAGTCAATATTCATTTGCTTTACACTGATGTACGACTCTGGATTCTTTTTGTTGAACCACGTGTCGTCTGCCAAATGTAACGCAATGATGGCTTCCGCTTCCTGTCTGGTCCCCCATCCCCACTCAGTATTTCTATTATCGAGTAACCACTGAACGCCTTTCTTTACAGCACAAGCTCTACCTATTTAGGAAACAAAAGTTTCTTCAGGAATATGGTTTATTTTTGTCTACTAGTTGTCGCTTACTCGTAACGTAAGATACTTGGTTTTCGTTGGATTTGTAATGTTTATTATTATTATTTTATTATTATTCGATTAACACGTTATCCCGCGATTCTTCGACGTTAATATTTTCTCTAAGTTTCCGCGCTAACGCCTAGGTTTGAATCCCACTTGAGACAGATCCTAGTGTGACCAAGTTTGTCAGTTCGTTTGCCAAAGGTCGGTGGTTTTCTCTGGGCACTCCGGTTTCCTCCACAACCCCAGAACTGACCGCCTCGAAATAAGTGAAAGAATCTTGACTGGGGCGTAAAACACCATTACTCCACTCAACTGCGTGCTAACGTTATGTATTGTTTTATGTAACTGTATCCTGGCTAACTTCGTTGACATAGTTTAGGTGTGTATATGTTACATGTACATAAACTTACGCTGTTCAAAATCTTCCTCGATGTTCGACGTCATTCTTAGTGAGCAAGTTGAGGTAAACACGAACAAGTCTGTGAATAATGGGAAAGATGAAAAACATAAAAATCTTAAATGGCTTTGAGATTGTCTAAAATAATTGTTGATGCAAATGCATGCATTTCTAAATATAAAGATTATGTAAGCCATTCGAAATATTAATGTAACTATGGGAAATACTTAATCAAACACAAACATACCAAATTACAAAATTTTAATGTACAATTCCGACAGAAAAGTAACTATTTTTAAAAACTGGCTAATTGAGTTAAATATGTGAATTTTAACCAGGAAGGTGAGGCCGGGTGCTCTGAAAGGGTAAGCACCTCATGTCTAGCTAGCTACACCCACCATGTGCTAAAACAATATAGAATTTTAAAAAATTAAAAGAATGAAAGAAACATGGAACTATTGGACGTCAAATTACGCATATGTTAGAGAGAGAGAGAGAGAGAGAGAGAGAGAGAGAGAGAGAGAGAGAGAGAGTGTGTGTGTGTGTGTGTGTGTGTGTGTGTGTGTGTGTGTTATTATCATAGTTTAAGACTCACGTAATAAGAGTATGCACAGAAAAATTGGTGTGTTTTTCTCCATTGCTGTTTTCTTTTATCTAAACAAATGATTAAAGGAAACTTTTTTGATGAATATTTCAATATCGTACAAATGTCTGTACTATCATTGGTCTTTAAGACAGCTACATATAACTGTAAATGTAGCGAAATCCATAACTGGCAAGTACTTAAGACACCCCATCCTCACAAGTGCAGTAAAATTGTACCTGATTATATAAGAGATAACTTATTGTGTATACATATGTACTTATCATTTTCCAGCTGTAAATTACTTTGTTTTCAAGCTGTTCTTAATGCCTCCCCCTCAATCTCTGCAGGCAAAGCAAGAACTTTTGATGACGTACCAGAAAGACCACAGAAAAACAAAACCGTACGGGTCAACCCAAGAGAAAATAGAAAAAGTACTGGTCAACCCAAAATAAAAACGAAAACCCACTGGTCAAAACAAAAAGAAAAACAAAAACGTACTGATCAACTCAACAGCTTTTATGAAGTATTAACAATTGAACTGTTTTAAAATGGTATTCATTGTCAGTATGAAGGCAACAACTTTGCAAGCAAACGGAATAACGCGCGTTAGCGCGTTATGACAAGTTTGCTTGCAAAGTTGTTGCCTTCATACTGACAATGAATACCATTTTAAAACAGTTCAATTGTTATATTTTCGTTAAATATTTTTTAAAAAAATTCTTCATTTATCTTAAGAAAAAAATTCCCATCTATAACACATGCACATCGGGGGAGTCCAGTAGACGCAACAGCTGAATTTAAGACCGAGAACGACACATTATTAATCCGCAATATTTTTAATGTGGGGTAACAACGGGGAGTTTTGGTTTGAAAAATTATAGTGTTATCAGGTATTTTGATGGTATTTTCTCGATTTTTCATTAACATAATGAATTTTTTTAGAATATTGGATATAAATAATATGTATAAAAATTGAATATCAACGATAAATGTGTTGTTATTCGTGGACTATATTTCAGTCGAAAATCAGGTGCACCTGTGTAGCCCCATTTCAATTTGCAAAGAAGTTTGGAGTAAAAGATTGCTGGCTAAATCTCGGAGTAGAAATTTGTGAATCTGAAACGGGAAGGGGGGTACTGTAGCTGAGGATAATTTTTAATGGCCAAGCATGTGGGTTTCTAATCTGTGATATGTGAGTAGACAGGGATTTACCGAGAGATTTTTTCTAGAATGTCGACATTGTTAGGTTGAGATTCACTCTTACATAATGCGCCGAGCTTCATACTCGGTATCATTCAAATGTAGACAGCAAAGCAGTGAGAAGTATACTTATTCTTTACGCCTGGTGTGGTGCAAATATCTCTCAAAGTTTAGAAAATTATCGTTTTAAGGTTAGCAAGGAGTTGTGTAGTTTCCTTGTAAATTGATTAAAAGCATGTAGATGATTTTTCAGTTTTTCCGATCAACAAACACAGCATGTGAAACGGACAATTTTCACTGGATGTGGCATACATGCGTGAATCTAATTCCATTTGAAATTTACATCACTTGAAATTTACATCCCGCGAGACACAAAATTGATTGACAAGTTGTACCATTACACACTGTCTAAAAATAACAGGGTATATAGCAGCTTTGTCAAGGTAGGAAGAATTTTTTAAAGATCCGATTGTTCAAAAAATGTTTGTGGTTTGATGGTTTTGACTGATCTGTTGTTGTCTGTTCTTTCAACAGGCCATCAAAAACACCACTCTGTCTCTCACAATGTCAATATTACGATGAATATCAGCCAGGTGCCTATATATGCTATTAAAATATTATTTTATTAATTTCTTTGATTTTACTTTGTAATATCTCGTAAATGTGTTTTTCAGTCTCGTCTCGAATGTAAACAAATGTGACGTGACAGCCATGTTTGTTTACCTACGATAATGTAGTTCCGGATTGTGTATTGCATTTTTTATGTATTCATACACGGAGTGACAAAATTTTTCGGCATTCATTGTCAGTAATAATTACAACGGCTCTCAAGCTTGCAGCTATGGGAATTTCACAAGGCAAATGAAAATATTGAAGTATGAAGTATGATTTAAACAGCTGGATTTAAGACCGAGAACGACACATTATTAATCCGCAATATTTTTAATGTGGGGTAACAACGGGGAGTTTTGGTTTGAAAAATTATAGTGTCATCAGGTATTTTGATGGTATTTTCTCGAGTTTTCATTAACATAATGAATTTTTTTAGAATATTGGATATAAATAATATGTATAAAAAATGAATATCAACGATAAATGAGTTGTTATTTGTGGACTATATTTCAGTCGAAAATCAGGTGCACCAGTTTGGCCCCATTTCAATTTGCAAAGAAGTTTGGAGTAAAAGATTGCTGGCTAAATGTCGGAAGTGAAATTTGTGAATCTGAAACGGGAAGGGGGGAACTGTAGCTGAGGATAATTTTCAATAGCCAAGCATGTGGGTTTCGAATTTGTGATATGTGAGTAGACAGGGATTTACCGTGAGATTTTTTCTGGAATGTCGACATTGTTAGGTTGAGATTCACTCTAACATAATGTGCCGAGCTTCATACTCGGTATCATTCAAATGTAGACAGCAAAGCAGTGAGAAGTATACTTATTCTTTATGCCTGGTGTGGTGCAAATATCTCTCAAAGTTTAGAAAATTTCCGTTTTAAGGTTAGTAAGGAGTTGTGTAGTACTTAAACCATGTAATGTACTTTTGAGGAGTTCCTATTGTATCCCTTGTAAATTGATTAAAAGCATGTAGATGATTTTTCAGTTTTTCCGATCAACAAACACAGCATGTGAAACGGACAATTTTCACTGGATGTGGCATACATGCGTGAATCTAATTCCTTTTGAAATTAAGATCACTTGAAATTTACATCCCGCGAGACACAAAATTGATTGACATGTTGTACCATTACACATTGTCTCAAAATAATAGGGTATATAGCAGCTTTGTCAAGGTAGGAAGAATTTTTTAAAGATACGATTGTTCAAAATTATTTTGTGGTTTGATGGTTTTGACTGATCTGTTGTTGTCTGTTCTTTCAACAGGCCATCAAAAACACCACTCTGTCTCTCACAATGTCAATATTACGGTGAATATCAGCCAGGTGCCTATATATGTTATCAAAATATTATTTTATCAATTTCTTTGATTTTACTTTATAATATCTCGTAAATGTGTTTTTCAGTCTCATCTCGAATGTAAACAAATGTGACGTGACAGCCATGTTTGTTTACCTACGATAATGTAGTTCCGGATTGTGTATTGCATTTTATATGTATTCATACACGGAGTGACAAAATTTTTTGGCATTCATTGTCAGTAATAATTACAACGGCTCTCAAGCTTGCAGCTATGGGAATTTCACAAGGCAAATGAAAATATAGCAAAATAAAATAAAACTCGCAGGCAAAATTCGCGTTTACACAGAGTAGTTTTTAGAGCTACCTTAAGGGATTAGTAAAGAACCTCCGACTCCGGCCGCACATAGCTGAAAAATTGCTGATCTGACGTTAACCAACATTACAACCAATAAACACAAAAAGCAATATATAATCAGTACACGATTGTTCCATCACTGTTGTCTGTACATTCAGAGTGTGTAGTTTATATTATAAGGAATGTTTTGACATGTTTTAAAGCCGGTAATGTTACAACCACATGTCCCTATATGACGTGTATCTTTTCTCCGTATCGTCCTTGATTAACTGTTTTTCTTGTAATTTTGTGCTCTGGTTTGTGTTGGCTTTTTATAATAACTTGTTTTAAGTTCCAAATTTCCTATTTTTACTTTTTTAAAACCAAAAACCGGAAAAACCTTCAGTAACGTAGAAAGAAACCAATTATAACCGAGGCAAAAATTAGAAGCGCCAAAAGCGCTTCAAGTTTACAACGTTCGGAAAATGGATGGCGTTAAATGAAGCATTCTGGTACGGAAGCCGAAACGTGCAACCTACAAAAAATAAATTATGTCGTTATTTCGACTTACTATCGACGTAGTTTATTTTTTGTAGGTGGCACATATCGGCTTTCGTATTCTGACGACACCTGAACCTATATTTGCTAAGGCCGTTTGAATAATCAAATACTAAGGACAAAACATAATTTTATTTTTGTTCAAAATAAATTATTTTCATCAATTTCTATTTTCTTCGTATTTCTGTGACGAATTTAAAAAAAAATAGTACAATCTGATTTTTACCGAGGTAGTTGCCTCATAGTAAGCTAAGCCCCTAACCTTACATATAAGTATTTTTGTAAGTAATAAAATAAAGCTTTTTACCTGTACTGTTTATTATGAATGTTGTCTTTCGGGAGATAAAAGATAACAAGTCAGGTATAATCTTTACGTGATGTACGTAATGGTTCTACTGTCATGTTAGACAGGTTGAATGAATTGTTACAAATCTCTACTAATGTACGTAATGGTTCTAAGGTCATGTTGGAAAGGTTGAATGAATTGTTACAAATCTCCACTTTTGTACGTAATGGTTCTAAGGTCATGTTGGAAATGTTGAATGAATTGTTACAAATCTCCACTAATGTACGTAATGGTTCAAAGGTCATGTTAGAAATATTGAATGAATTGTAACAAATCTCTCCGTTAATACTTACTGGTTCAAAGGTCATGTTAGAAATATTCAATGAATTGTTACAAATCTCCACTAATGTACGTAATGGTTCTAAGGTCATGTTGGAAAGGTTGAATGAATTGTAACAAATCTCTCCGTTAATAATTACTGGTTCAGAAGTCATGTTAGAAATGTTGAATGAATTGTAACAAATCTCTCCGTTAATACTTACTGGTTCAAAGGTCATGTTAGAAATATTGAATGAATTGTTACAAATCTCCACTAATGTACGTAATGGTTCTAAGGTCATGTTGGAAAGGTTGAATGAATTGTAACAAATCTCTCCGTTAATACTTACTGGTTCAAAGGTCATGTTAAAAATATTGTATGAATTGTTACAAATCTCCACTAATGTACGTAATGGTTCTAAGGTCATGTTGGAAAGGTTGAATGAATTGTAACAAATCTCCACTAATGTACGTAATGGTTCAAAGGTCATGTTAGAAATGTTGAATGAATTGTAACAAATCTCTCCGTTAATACTTACTGGTTCAAAGGTCATGTTAGAAATGTTGAATGAATTGTAACAAATCTCTCCGTTAATACTTACTGGTTCAAATGTCATGTTAGAAATGATGAATGAATTGCAAAAACGAAAAGAGTTAGATGAAGTAATGATGTTTTACACACTCGTCAGATTCTGTCAATTATATCAAGGTGAATGGTGGAAGAAATCGGAGTGCCTGGAAAGAACCATCAAACGTTGACAAGCGAACCGACAAACTTGAGCTAGAAAAAGAACTTTCTCTTGTACCCCTTGTTGCAACACAAACTTTTAATTTTTTTTTCATGTTAATCTTAGTCCGAAGTCGAATTTGATACGTCACTGTTTGTAGCAGTAGATTTTTATTTATTTATTTTTTTTTTTTTTTTTTGTCTCAAACAAAAAGATATGCATTACTGGGCTCGAAAACCAATAATAGTTATTTTATTCCAACGAGATAATCAAGCTGGTGTAAAAAGATCCCATTGGACAAATTCTACTACTATTGGTCCATAATTGTTTGTCACATGGTTTTTTTTCCTAAATATTTTTTACATTCAAAAATTTCCTCATAAAAATAACAGTAAGATTAAATTTAAAAAAAAAAAACATTGACCTAGATAAATTTTATTTTCAAATTAAAAACATTTCTCTGAATTCTTCTGTACAAAGAACATATTTTGGGAAAAAAACAAAACTTAATTACTTCAATGTTCCATTTGGGCCTCAACCAAGATTACATCAGGGTATTTTAAGGTTACTAAAGGTCAAATGAATTAATGTGAAAATCAAATTTCCTAAATATGAAAAATGATGTCCAAAGATGCAATAGATGTAGTTAAAAAGTTTTGATTTTTATCATTTAGAAAAATGTTGAAAAGAGCCACAAGTTAATAATTTGGTGTTCAGTGTTGTTCGGATTTTTCAATGGGTGATCATAAAGAATATTCAGATCAAGATAGCATATCATGGAGGGTACAAAAGGGATATTTTTGACATAGTGAGTAAGTTATCTTGTTGAAAACATTAAAAATTTGTAATATGCACACAATTAAAGAAACTTTTTTAAGAAGTCTGGTTATTTTTCCCCAATTAGATCAGAAGATTTTACATGGATTTTTGATCATTTTGAATGATTTTTTTTTAAAATATGGAGTTTTGTTCTCCAAATATGTATATGACAACAATTATGGATTGATAGTAGTGATTTGTTTCTGATAGTAGTGGTTTGTTTCTGATAGTAGTGGTTTGTTTCTGTATCAAAGTGCTGGAACTTCTTAACCAGGAAAAAAATTGGGCTTAGATGGGTTTTGGTCTTTTCTCCAATATCAGTTGAAACTACACAAAAAAAAAAAAAAAAAAAAAAAAAAAAAAAAAAAAAAAAAAGAAAAAGAAAAAAAAAAAAAAAAAAAAAAAAAGAAGTAAAATTAAATGTATAGTTCAATTCTTTTATAAACAATTATACAAAATATAAAACGTGATCAGTAACATACAATACAGTTGTTTAAACGTCGTTGTGTTGACTTTGTTGGCGATACTCAACGTCATAATTATATAAACACTAATTTCATAATGTTAAAAACAGTTGTTTAAACGTAAGTAACAACAATATCTGTGAACCTTTGAATGTTCACATCTGCACAGTATTTAACAAGATACAATGCATCTTAATGGTAATAACAAAACAATAATAATAATAAATTTGCACAAAAATATTATGACTTAATATGTAATGCTAATATTTTATATCGGTTAAGATAATTCACATACAGATAATCCAATATAACATTGGTAGGGTTCTAACTCACAACTCTAGCAGATTGGTTTCATGTCAACCATGTTCTGTGCGCATGTCCATGGAAGTTGTACTATTTTTAGAATATGTCCATTAATGTCTTTTATTGGCGCTATGCATGCTCCAAAAGGCAACAATAAAACATATAACCAAGCAATAAAGAAAGCTATTGGCCAGGCTAAGAAAATCAGGATTAAAAACCACAGTATAGCCCAAAGTAATCCGCCACCACCTTCTCCACGACCTTCACCTTGACCCATATCTACTATAATGGAAAAAACATAAAAATTATAATAATAATAATCATCATGATGATAATAATACTGCTTTAAAATATCGTTTCTTAGATGTTTATTTTCATATAACATTTTTAAATGTATTATTTGTCATATACCACTTTTTTAATGTAGTATGTATAAAAATTCAAAAGTGTCTATATGACACTATCAAAATATTATAAAAGATGTGATCAATATTCAAAAATCTAAAGCAACCAGAAAAGGGGACTATGAACATTTTTCAAGATTATGGCTATGGAAACAATTTCTGGCGATATGAAATGAAAATAAAAGATAAACATTGTATCCTCTCTCTCTCTCTCTCTCTCTCTCTCTCTCTCTCTCTCTCTCTCTCACACACACACACACACACACACACACATTAAACAGTCAACATAACCCTTGTGTAGATAATGTATTTTATATATATTTTGTTTATAATTAGTATGTTTTGCAATTATAATGATCATATATGTTTTATTATATATTTAATATATAAATCAGATGTCAGTAATAATCACATGTGTATATATGTTATGATGAAAGCCGATATACCTCTCTCTCTCTCTCTCTCTCTCTCTCTCTCTCTCTCACACACACACACACACACACACAAAATGCAGAACGCAGTTTGTTTACAATGCCACGGTTGACCTAATTAACAGTTTAATGGCCATTTACCTGCGCAATACTTATGTCATGTGCTGATTTTGAATGTATTATTTTAATACAGAATCAAAATCAGCACGACACTTATACTATATATCCTTGAATTAAAAATACGAGATTCGGATGTAGCTCTCTCTCTCTCTCTCTCTCTCAAATAATCCCCATACCTCTACCATGCTCTCTGTATGTATGTGTGTGTGTGTGTGTATATGTGCATAAAAATTGCATTATAAATATTCACGGTAAAACCCTTTTTATAATTTCCGTATGTAATACACTTGAACACAATTATTTATAACTAACCTTGATCGTGTTAAGAAGTTTCTATGTTACGTCTTTAAAACAATTGAAATCCCGATAATAATAAAGTTATCAAAATCTTAAAATATTCACATCAACACTCATACTCACATGATTTAAGTCAGGTGATCTCGCTTCTCTGTCACTTCCTTCCGAGACGTGTTATATATATATATTCACCGCAAAAATAAAGCAGCTACGATTTTACGAACAACATGTGGTTAATAAGCGACATTTAAAACGTTGTAAATGTCGCCGAGTTAATTCACCATGTTTAAAAATGTTTTCTCCCCCAAATTATAACACTTTCTAAATTTTAAAAATAAACGCATTTTAAAGCATTATATCAGGATTTGCTTTAGGAAGTCAAGAAAAATTCCAAATTTGAATAATAAATTCTTTTTTTTTCTTTTTGCAAAAATGTAGGTCTGTGGCTTTAAGTTTGCAATACGAGGTGGTGTAACAAAGCCGAGTATGGAACCACAGAGATATCCTGTAACTCAGATGAAAAACCAACACAGTGTTTACACATTACATACCACATTTATTATCAACATATATTCATTATAACAAAGTGACTCAATTATACCAAAAAAACAATATACATTCAAATTGTTCACATTTACATAATATAAATAGTATTCCACACAGTGCTTTGGTGGTTACTAGAATGCTGTTTTATAACAGGCTTAAACTATAATCGAAAGACCCTGTTCCACTGTCCATTGGGAACACAATATTACATACACAAATCCATCTGTTGCACAATTACACCAGTCCATCGGTTGAGCAACTACACCAGTCCATCGGTTGAACATCTACATCAGTCCATCGGTTGAACAATTACACCTTTATACCAGTTCTTTAATTAATGTCACCATTTCACAATAACACAACAATATCATTCATAAATCGCGTCAATATATATACTGTAAATACGTTCTTCTCTATAAGTCTGTTAATGTTTATTTACACACAATTACTGCCTATCCTTCACAAAACAATATTCAGAAAAACAGGTTACTCCACTTTGACTACAAAATAACAAATTGAAAAGCACTTTGAGAGTCTAGCACAGGTATTCAGAAATATCTCAAAAATATACACAAAAAAATATACACAAATACAGATTAAAAACTACATTTCAAAAAGTTGCATAACACAATTGAAAATAATTATAAACTCACCCTCAGACAGTCAATTATAACCCTCTATGTCAAAAACAATTCCACTACCAGTCAATACATTCACCAGTAAACATGTGCTCATCTCTCAGGTGTGATACCTGTAATTCTCTCTCTAATTAAGTCAAGCCTAAAATAACTACCCGTAATAAGTGACCATGTGCAGTATTAAAAAACACCCCAGTATAAAAAACACCCCATTAACATAACATCACTTGTAACAGGTTGCTCTGCTTTTAAATCTCATTAACATACTGTGAAAAAATAATTAACTCATTCATTCATTTGTTCATTCATTCATTCATTCATTCATTCGTTCGTTCATTAATTCATTTGAAGAGGGTTTATAAAGTCTTGAGAGATGCATAAATCTTGTTGGATTGATTAATTGAATGAACGGGGTCCCAGTCAAAAATATTTTACTTATACCGATACCTCATGAGCCGTAAGTGGATTTTAACCTTTGTAGTGTGTTTAGGACAATTTGCAGGGCGTTTTCTTTGGCGTGTCTCACCTGCCGTGACTTTTAAAATCTTTGAAGACTCAGCGACTAAAAGACGGATGCTTGGCGAAACAACAGTCTACCTATTTTCAAGTATTGATAGACCCGGCCGGGGTTCGAACCCTGACCTCCCACATACAATCTGGCAAGCTGAGTTGGAAGTCCCGTTACTCCTAGGATCTCTACAACATTAAGAGTTATAGAACTTCGGTTTGGAGAAGTTTGTAAAGACTTGCCAGTGATATTAATTTTTTTCTAAAAGTTTCGCTGATTTGACAATTGAAAATAAATTTAAAAGTTATTTATTTATAAAAAAAAATATAGACGTTATCTTTCACCTAGCTGATTTATTTTAAAAGAAAATACATATGTTATTGTAAATTATCAGGGCGTTTTTGCTCGACTGCTGTTTGGATTCAATATTGTTTTATTTGAAGGATAACCTCCCTTTAATTGTAAATATATGAATTGCAAACAGCATTTTCTTCTTCCATAAATGAAATATGTAACGTCAACATTTTAAGTTTGGTTGTATGAGTTTTGAGCTTCTTAGGTACACAGTGTTCTACACATCAGACCACAGGTCCTCTTATCGTCTGGGTTGAATCACTTGGACCTAACCAAGTCCCAGCTAGAGTGAGAAAGTTTGTCAGTTGAAATGTCAAAAGTCAATGACTTTTTACAGGCACTGGTTTTCCCCACCATCATTAATTTTATAACCTCAATACAAGTGATAGAATTTCGATTGGGGCATTAAACACTATAATCCAATACAATCCAATTTTATTCAGTTGAAAAGACACTTTTAGTTTTGTCAAGAAAGTTCAGATTGTTTATACAGACTAAACCTTGGCAACCTTTAGGGACAAAAATAGTAACTATATGTCCTAATAATGCCATTTTCTGAAAATCATGGAATCAAAAACAAATAATCCAGTCATGGAAATATCAACAGAATTACCCAGCCACAGATATACCAATAGAATTACCCAGCCACGGAAATACCAACAAAATAACCCAGCCACGGAAATACCAACAGAATTACCCAGCCATGGAAATACCAACAGAATTACCCAGCCACAGAAATATCAACAGAATTACCCAGCCACGGAAATACCAACAGAATTACCCACAGAAATACCCAGCCTCAGAAATACCAACAGAATAACCCAGCCACGGAAATATCAACAGAATAACCCAGCCACGGAAATATCAACAGAATTACCCAGCCATGGAAATACCAACAGAATTACCCAGCCACAGAAATATCAACAGAATTACCCAGCTATGGAATACCAACAGAATTACCCAGCCATGGAAATACCAACAGAATTACCCAGCCACGGAAATACCAACAGAATTACCAAACCATGGAAATACCAACAGAATTACCCAGCCACGGAAATATCAACAGAATTACCCAGCCACAGAAATACCAACAGAATAACCCAGCTACGGAAATATCAACAGAAATACCCAGCCACGGAAATACCAACAGAATTACCCAGCCACGGAAATATCAACAGAATTACCCAGCCAAAGAAATACCAATAGAATTACCCAGCCACGGAAATACCAACAGAATTACCCAACCACAGAAATACCAACAGAATTACCCAGCCATGGAAATATCAACAGAATTATCCCAGCCACGGAAATATCAACAGAATTACCCAGCCACAGAAATATCAACAGAAGTACCCAGCCATGGAAATATCAACAGAATTATCCCAGCCACGGAAATATCAACAGAATTACCCAGCCACAGAAATATCAACAGAATTACCCAGCCACAGAAATATCAACAGAAGTACCCAGCCATGGAAATATCAACAGAATTATCCCAGCCATGGAAATATCAACAGAATTACCCAGCCACAGAAATATATACAGAAGTACCCAGCCACAGAAATATCAACAGAATTATCAACTTTTGAAAGAAAAACTACATAATCCAGTCGTGGAAATGAAATCAAAATAATACAGTCATGGGAATGAAGACCTAATCCAGTCTGAGTCTGCAGAGAAATGAAAACTGAATTATCCAGTCATGGAAATATAAATAAAATATTTCAGTCATGGAAGTGAAATAAAAATTATCCACTTGTAGAAAGGAATCAAAACCATCTAGTTGTTGAAATGAAAATAATAAATCTACCTAAATCTTGGTAATAAAAAGAGAAGAAGCATAACATCATAATGAGAAAAAAAAAGTTTATTGTATCATCGATCAATTTCAAGATACAACAGTTTCAACAAAAGGTATCATTTTTAAATATGTCTGAATAGGAGTTTTCTTAATAATTGTCAATTATAGAATCCACAATTATGATATGCCAGTAAACAGCTATTAGTTCCATTACTAATCCTAAGTTATACAGAGCATTCATTCTGGTCCTGATAGTGTATGGTGTAAATTGTCTACACAGACATTAAAAGGTCAGTTACTGTGCAATACTTTGTACAGCAGTCACATTTTCCAAAGTAGCCACAACCTCTTGTTCTGGTTCAGACTGTGTATACCCTGGCACAGGTAACACATGATATGGGATGGATATCTCTATAATCTGCTCCACCTCGCTTAAATTATGTCCCTGATCATACGCCTTTGTAGCAGGTTGATTTAACACCTGAGTTTGTTCATGTTGATAAATACGTCCGAGACTTTCAACAAGTTCTGTAGGATTCTCCAGGTTGTCTACACTTATAACATAACTATCTGTTTGTTGACCTATATCAATGACGCAAGTCTTTGACAGATCCTGTACATCCACCGCTTCTTCAAGGCTGTCCTTGACCTCTGAACTTACAATGTTTGTTTCCATGGGATCTACAATAGTTTCTATTTGTGTTAAGTTTCCCGTCGTGTTTTCTGTAGAGAAGTGCTGTAGCTGAGGATTAAGCCTGGCACAATGTTTAGCTGTCCTCAGGTGTATGTTATATTTTGTCTTCGTCAGTAAGGTAACATTACACAGATCACACCTGTATGTCTTCTCACCTGTCAAAAACAAAAAATAAAAATATTTTATAATATTTTAAAATTTACAAACCCTTTTATTCTATTAATATGACAATGTCTTTATCTATTAGCCCTGATAAACTGTACTCATTTATATTCAAAATGACACAGTTTGCTCCTCATCTTGGGTTTGGGGTGAGGCAGTGGATTTTTTTGGTATTTCTTCTTTCTTGACAGAATGAAACCCTACTTTCCAGATTTAAGATTTTTTTTAGGTAAGATAAGTTAAATTGTCAACTTACACAGTTAAATTGTCAACTTACACAGTTAAACTGTCAACTTACACAGTTAAATTGTCAACTTACACAGTTAAATTGTCAACTTACACAGTTAAACTGTCAACTTACACAGTTAAATTGTCAACTTACACAGTTAAATTGTCAACTTACACAGTTAAATTGTCAACTTACACAGTTAAATTGTCAACTTACACAGTTAAACTGTCAACTTACACAGTTAAATTGTCAACTTACACAGTTAAATTGTCAACTTACACAGTTAAACTGTCAACTTACACAGTTAAATTGTCAACTTACACAGTTAAATTGTCAACTTACACAGTTAAACTGTCAACTTACACAGTTAAATTGTCAACTTACACAGTTAAATTGTCAACTTACACAGTTAAACTGTCAACTTACACAGTTAAATTGTCAACTTACACAGTTAAATTGTCAACTTACACAGTTAAACTGTCAACTTACACAGTTAAATTGTCAACTTACACAGTTAAATTGTCAACTTACACAGTTAAATTGTCAACTTACACAGTTAAATTGTCAACTTACACAGTTAAATTGTCAACTTACACAGTTAAACTGTCAACTTACACAGTTAAATTGTCAACTTACACAGTTAAACTGTCAACTTACACAGTTAAACTGTCAACTTACACAGTTTAAATTGTCAACTTACACAGTTAAATTGTCAACTTACCACAGTTAAATTGTCAACTTACACAGTTAAATTGTCAACTTACACAGTTAAATTGTCAACTTACACAGTTAAATTGTCAACTTACACAGTTAAATTTAACAAAAGAATATAAATTAAGATTTCTCCATTTTTTGCAGCTAAGACTGGTTTTTATAAGTTTACTCAGCAGGTTAAATTTAATTATTCACTTTGAAAATTACACACTGTGCATAACCTCCATTCAGGTTATTTCTCAATGATCTGCATAAAAATCAGATTTAATACTTAATTAATTTTTGTCAGTGATACAAGAGACATTCAAGTGATTAAGAGTTCCTGTTGCATGAAATAAAATGTCATTTTACTGTCATTTTTGTGAAACAAGCTGATTATTGAACATGTAAAATACACCAAGAATGTTAAAAAGCAATTTAAAAGATTTAAAAATAAAAAATATTCAAACTTCATCTGTATTTTTTTAATTTACATTTGTCAGAGGAACAGAAATACTTTAATAGTAAACAAATCAATTTTACTTCCTGACAGAGCTGTGAGGGAAGCTGGAATTTCAGGATTTCTGTCTTAAATGCAAATAGTGACAAATTTTAACATTTCACTCTAATGTGATGTAGAATAACTCATGTCAAAGTTTTATTCTAATGATTAATAGTGCCTAAAAGAGTATAATAAATTGTGTTGACCTGATTTTGACAAAAGTCTTTATATAAAGGTGGTTCTTGTAGCAGTTTATACATGTACTTCATATTAACCTGATCAAAAAGAAACAAACTTTTAAGATATGGTAAAGTTAGAATGTGATATTAAAAACTCGATTAAAACAGACCCTATTATCAAATGGAACGGGGCATGTTCTTGATCCTTGTAAAATGCTTGAAAAACTTCTGTCTATAATTACCTGTGTGGCGTCTCATATGGACTGTAAGCTTTGATCTGGCTGGAAAACATTTGTCACAGTAATCACATTTAAACGGTCTGGATCCTGTATGAGTCTTTAAGTGGTAGTCATAGTTACTCTTATGTCCAAACATTTTCCCGCAAAAATTACAACTAAACACTCTAAATCTATACTGGTTCAGTCCTTTATCAGTCTTGTGGACAAGCAGCATGTGATACTTAAACCCATCCAGTGAACGAAAATCCTTGTTACAATATTCACAGGTGTACTGAGGCTTTTCATGAGTCCGCTTATGACATCGAAGGGTGTCTGGCATTTTGAAACATGCTCCGCAAAGTTCACACTGATATGCTTTGAATGTCCGATGGCGATAACGTTTATGAATTCCAAGCGTTCCAAGAGCTTTGAACGAGAGTCCGCATTTGTCACATGTGTAGGGGCGATCTGAGCCATGGACAGCTGAATGGTTTCTCAACGCTGCCTTTTGTTTAAAAATCTTACCACAAGTTTCACAAATAAATCTAGATGATTTTGAAAGTGCACCTGGTATATTTCTTTTTGGCTGATTAGGATCACAAGGACCGTGGGTCTGTATAATGTGTTCATACAGATCCTGTACTCCATTGCACACCTGGCCACAGGTCTTACACACATGAACTTTCTCTTTATGAACTTCCTTGATATGTCGCAGCAAATATCTTCCCAAAAGGAAGGCTTTATTACAATACGTACAGTTAAACTTCTGATCTAAGCTCTTTTTGTGTACCTCATAATGATCCTTCAATCGACGATTATTAACAAACGTTTTCTGACATATTTCACAAACAAGATTAGGATTTTCTATATGGGATTTTATATGTTGTTCTAAGTTCTTCACTGTAAGCAAAATTTTTAAACATATTTTACAAGTTCTGGCATCCATTTCTTTTTCTTCTGCAGATTTATCGCTACCATCACACTTTGGTTTGTGGCGTCGATACATGACAGCAGTATGGAATGTTTGCGGACATTTCTGACATGTGTACACATTCAATCTTTTATGATCGTTTCTTAAATGATATTTTAGTTTCCATGTATTCTCATAACCTTTACCGCAGTCATCACAAAATACTGATGAATATGAATTCTTCCCATCATGAATATTTTTCATATGTCTTTTTAGATTTTTTAATGTTGTAAATGACACATCACATGATTCACACTTTACTTTCTTTCTTTCTACCAGTGCTACATGGGAAGGTTTTTCCGAGCCTTCGTCGTCATCTTTTACCTGTATATGTTCATTATGAACATGCTGCCTCAAGTCACTCCGAGATTTAAAACTTTTCAAACAGTGACAAATAAAAGAGCTCAAATTATGAAGCCTTCTTAAATGCCGGTTTAGGTATCTTTTATCCTTAAAACTAATTTTACATTCGTGGCACATAAGCCTCTTCAATGAATCTGCTGAGTCATTACTCTCAGCTCCTGTCTCAAGTTTTATATATCCAGTCTGTTTTTCACTATCTGTGATATTGTCAGTATCAACAGTAATTCCTTGTTGTTTGTTATCTTCTAACTTTATATTTCCGCTAGCATCAGAAGAATTTTTGTCTGTATTTATCCCTTCATTATTTGTATTTACATTTTTTTCTGTTTCCATGGTAACTTTACAGTTATGTTTATGTTTTTTCAGCAGTGCTGCAGTTTTAAATTGTTCATCACACAATTCACATTTATATTTTAGATCCATTAAATCTTTATGACTTTTCTGTATGTGTCTATTTAAAAGTAGTTTACTGGAAAATTCTTTATCACAAACAGAACAGGGCATACTGGAATTCCCATTCTCAATTTCACAAGGTTCATGAAGATTCATTTGCTCTTTGTTACCGAATTCTTCCCCACATTTCTGGCAGGCGAATTTACCTCTTCTCCTAAAACTTTTCCGAATACCTTGTTCTTTATTTTCATTCTGATCACTATTTTGTTCCACATCACTTAATGTTTCCTCAGATTTTCCAACTTTATCTGCCTTTTCTTCCATCATATATATATCATTCCATTTTGGTTTTTTTACTTCTCTTTTTCTCCTTTTTGACTGATTCTCTACATTCTCATCATCTGTCAACCCCTTATCATTTTCTAATTTTTTATTTTCTGCAGATAATAATTTACAATTCTGTGATGTTTTTGAAACCACAGTTTTCTTAGTCTGTGACTTTTTCCGTTTGATTTTGGATTCCATGGTGATTTCTTGGTCTTCAGATTGTACCTCATTATTGGTCTTTGAATTAACATTTTCTTTTATAATGACGACTGTAGTATCATTTATACTGTGATTTGAACTGTCCTGTAGACCTGTCTTAACATCTTTGTCATCATCTTCATTGTTGGTTTGTGGTGTTGTCTGCTTACAATATACATCTATAATAAAGAAATATAATAAATATAAAACTTGTTAACCAGAGCCACTAAATATATCAGTATATTGGGGACTTAATATTGCAAGACTTTTTCTATGTATAAAGTTCAATTACAGCCTTATAAAATGGGTTATTTCCCTTTGTTTCAGATGCATTAAAACATGTAAATTCTGTTATGTCAAACTTCAAATACATCACAGTTTTTTTCTTACTGAGAGTCCTCCCCTGAATGTGGAGAAAACAAATTTTTTCTGTTGTTTCTTTTCAGTCAATTCTATTCTTTTAAAACGGTGTAAAAATAAATTTCATATTTATAGCACTTCTGGCTTTTGTTGTTTGTAAAGTCAAATCATACAAGGTCATCCAGATGTACCAGTGATTGGCCTGAGGTGTGTGTGTGTGTGTGTGTGTGTGTGTGTGTGTGTGTGTGTGTGTGTTTCATAAAAGCACACACATAAGGCAATTACAGGTGCTTGCTTGTTCACCAACATTCAGAGAATTCAGATTCATGCCTTGTTTATTCATTATGTTTATCCAAACATAACTTAAACTGAAAATAACACAATATCCAGAAAAAAGATATAATTTAGAAACTGACTATAACATATACAAACCAAAATAATATCCAAACAAAAGATACAATTTGAAACCAACACAATATCTGAACAAATGACATAATTTATGAACTAAGGCCTAAAATAAAATTAACTTTGTTTGCCTTGACATCTTGGCCCACTTGAAATGCCCCTGCCCAAAACATTTTATTGCCATCAATCCTTTCTTTTTTTTTTTTTTTTTTTTGGCTTTTCATACAAAGTAAAAACAGTATGAAAGGGCAATAACCCAAGCAAGCAACCTGTGAGCAGGTTTACACATTTAGTGAGGAAATTCCACTTTCTCCATGGGAAAAGACACAAGGAGAAACAAAGAAGACTGTAGTTAGCAGAAAAATTGTAAAATGTGTTTTAAAGGAGACATATGAAACCAATTTAACCTTTTTCAAAAGTGTAACAGATTACGTTTTCAAAAAATAAAATAAAATTGTTTTCCTACCTACCTACCCACATGTGGACAGCATGAGTCAGAAAGCAGCAAACAAAGAATTTTTTAAGTTAGGCCTAACTATAACATATACAAACCAACAAAACATCTGAACTAATGATTTAATTTAGAACTGGCTATAACATATATACCATATACCAAAGAAACTGACTATAATATATACAAACCAACACAATATCCATAGAAATCATCAATAATCTGTAGTCTACTGCTGAGGAAAGTGGATCCTAAATGTGAGCCAATAAAACCCGTTTTCTTCTGTGTTGGGTTAGCTGTGACAAAAACTGCTTCTTCCCCATGTTCTGATAGTTTTTTACACTGGAAAGTTCAAATAAATTATCAAATATGTTATAGATTTCACTGTTGTGTATGTGAATAGAAAATCTAAACAGGAGTAGAGCGGAGTAATAGTGTTTTATGCCCCAGTCAAGATTTTTTAACTTAATTCGAGGTGGTCAGTTCTGGGATGGTGAAGGAAACTGGAGTGCCAGGAGAAAACCACCGACCTTCGACAAGTAAACTGACAAACTTTCTCACACTAGGATCTGTTCCAAGTGGGATTCGAACCCAGGCGTTGAGAGTTGCTGTGATCCGTAAGCACATGCTTTTGACCACTCGGCTACCGAGGCCCTTCTAAACAGAGGGATTTTCAGTCTAGAATTATCTGTTTAAACTTAAAGCACTGTTACTCTAACTGAGTGAAGTATAGTAATGCTGTTTTATGTCCCAGTCAAGATTCTACAAAACTGACAGTTCTGAGATAATTGAAACCAGTGTCTGGAGAATGCATATTAAAATACAAACTGTTTATATATATATATTTATTTTATCACCCAAGTTTAATTTACAGGACAACACAATTTATGAAGTTAAAGATGTTTTAACAAATCCTAACCAGGATTAAAATGGTGGCTAGATGATAAAAGCCTTGTCATATTAATTTTTTTATGTTATGTGATTTTAATCACAGACACTAGTCCGACTAGATACTTACTGCAGACTTTACAACATCCTTAACCTCATCTAAAGTCTTAGAGGCAAGGAAGGCCTCAATGTCAGACATGTTCTGATTAGGCGCAAGTCTTATCTACACCAATAACCATACATTTCTCAAACCTGTCAATATAAAAATATAATATACGTTATTCATTACTGTTATGAAAAGAGACGGTAAACTCTTGAAAACATTTACCACAAATTCCCAAACTCAGCATACCAATGGTTAATTATGAGAAAACATAATCACTATTGGATACATGTACCTTAATTATAAGCCAAGGTAGTAAATTAAACCAAGAGTTGAGTTGAGTAATGGTGTTTTACGTCCCAGCCAAGAATATTTCACTAATATCGAGACATAAACTAAGAAAAATTAAATTAAAATTAAAATTAAACCAAGAAAAGTTTCTTATGGCCAGAAACATTTCGGAGCAATGTAGAGATGCAAAATCTACAAATGTAAACAAATTGCTAATCAGATTTTCTGAAAAATTGCTTCATCACTAATTTCTCTACACTACTTAACTTTATTTATGGGAATTATAAAGAGATAAAAATAGGAAGAATAGCAATCTGGAAATAATGTGTCATAACAATGTCTAAACATCTGTGATTATGATAAAGTATTTCTGTAGAAACCAAACTGTTGCTACCATGAGGATTTCAATATTGCACATAAAACATAATTTGTCACCAAAAAATAAACAAAAAACAAAACAAAAGCAAAAACAAAAAAAACTTGACATTTAAAATTCCTTTATCAGCAACAGTTTACTTTCTACAGAAATATGGAAATCACATTATGCACATAGTGATTTTCAGTTACAACTAGACTAAAAAATACCAAATTTAATTGAAGTCAATTGGATTTTCTATGATAGTTTGTAATAATTTACTTTCACAAACAAAGCGACTTATACGGTACAGTAATATGCAGGGTTTCCCGTGACACAAGTTTCCTGCATATCCGACGCAAGTTTTTGTTAAAGGACCCCCAGAAATATTTCTGTGCATCCCATACGCAAAAAATAAATCCATGCTGCACTAAAAATATTTTTCAGTCTGAACACACCTATATCAGCAGTAATATTTGAATGCTATTTATAGTTGACAAACGCCTCTTTGACTTGGATTGTCTTACTTTCATTTAATTAAAGCGCAAGTATGATGCATTTTGTGACATTGCATTGTTGTTAGTATATGGTGTCACACTCTTCTTTGGCGAATCCTGTAATTAATGATCCAAGAGATCATGATAGTGATCCGCTGGTTACAACAGACGAGTTGTCAATTGAAGAACAGGCAATAAGCACAATAGGGCCTGTTCCTACCAAAAAACAAAAATTTTTGCCAAAATGGCTTGAAAGATATACTTGGCTTAAAGTTGATGATACAAGCGAATTAAAACTTTTGTTTTATAATACTTATTAACAGGTAGGTGAAAACAATCTATATACACAGTAACAAACTAAATTTCAAAGCATTACATTTGTCAGACACCAGGAGTCCTCGGATCATAAAGATTCTCTAATAAAAATATAATTACAGTCTCATTTCAAAAAAGCTGCTGTGATGATTAAATATTAACTGCTTTAGACTAATAGTGTAGCAAACACACAAGACTAGTGTCGGAAAACAACGGATATAAAAGTGACTCCCAAATCTTGGTCAAGGACCCCTGCAAAATTACCTTAGGCGTCCTAAGAACTCCCAAAGAAAGGATGCATCGGAAAACCCTGAATATGAAGTATACATTTTAAGTGCAGATGGTTTTATCTGGATGTACATTAAATCATCAAAACAATGTTGTAAACACAATTATAGTTATAGCTTTAGGTCTGGGTTGGAACATCACTCTGTATTCTGTTTCCTGATAAAATTTGGTGGCCAGCCATTTCAAGATATTCCACGAGATACTTCATGGGACTATGAAAAAAAACGGGGGAAAAAAGTTACGGTCTTAGATAGGCAAGTTATAGAGCACCTGTCTAAAGTGCGGTAGATCTAGAATTTGATCCCCGGTCTGACTCTGAATTTTTGTTTTCTCCCCGGTACAAAATTTAGCTACGGCCAGTCGGTGAATACTGTCTTTCGTTGTCGAAACAGGTCTAATATGAATATAGGCACTGCCTATTGACGAATGTAGTGACAGAAGATTGTATCTGGTATAACTGATGGCCAAGACATTGGGACATTAAATATCGGACATTTACATTATGTAAACATTCGGACATAACCGTTTTACTGAAGGGAAAAATAAGAGGTGTTGCGCATGTCACTCGTGTTTATTAGATTATCATCCTTTTCTTTTTCATGTTAAGTCGAAAGTTCTTCCTTTAATAACGACGGGTTTGCTCGGCTTAATGATCTTGTTACCAAGGATACTTGATAACGCTCTACTGGAGATCGAATTATTTTTCAAATTACGAGGAAAGTATATGCTGTAAATACATTTATGTAGAACTTTCGACTTATTTTGTTTATTGTTTCCACAGCTAACAGTCTTATTGACGAAATAAAGATTTTGATTTTGTTTAACGCGTAATGGAGACGAGATAATAGGAGATTTTATTCTACTTCCGTATTGTCCTATGGAGAGAATATTCCATGAACTTCCGGTATTCAAAAGAAATGAATGGATGGTCTACTGGTTGAACACATGATTTCCATATATCACATACGCGTTATCTATAGAACGTACTTCGTTTCGTCGCGGCTTCGCCGCGACTCACTATGTTCGTTATTAATGATAAAAACTGAATTTTACAGTAAAATAGAAGGTTAGTTACCCTATTCCAAATGGTTATTTTTGAAAATACAATACATCATCCACGGGATAATACTAAACAAGTCACATAAAGTAATTGTATCAGTCTGTCAACGACTCTAGAACTTGGACAGGAAGCGTATACTATAGCGCCCTCTCCCGTACGCTGTAACCCGAATTTCCTGTCGATTAGATGAGCACCAGTCATAGGCTTATTAAAATTGGTCTTTAAAATTCTAAATTCATTGTTATAATATAAAATGATATCTAACAAAGAATCGATATAACGGTTAGAAATGGTATAAATTAAAAAAAAAAGACATATTTAGCTAAGAAAATTGTTGGACAACTTTAAGTAATAATAATAGTAAAATAGAAACTGCCTGAATGATGGTAAATGTCTGTGTGTTATGGTTTTAATCATAAGACAAAACATCCATAATAATCACAACAGATGTGGAAAAATGCAAGATTAAACAAAATTGACGAGAACTGTAATTTAAATAATATTGAGTTTTTTTTTTTTTTTTTTTTTTTTTTTTTTTTCAATCCCCTCCCCCTCCAAATATCCCTATCATAGTAACTTATGCGTTCAGTTCACATGTACCATTTCTAATTTCTTTTTTCTTTTCTTCGATCTCAGTATAATTTTCACGTGCTTAACATTAATTTTGAATTTCTATGTAAAATTACACAAAATGAGATATTCGAGGTTGTTTGGAGTGGAGTAATGGTGTTTTACGCCCCAGTCAAGATTCTTTAACTTATTTCGAGGCAGTCAGTTCTGTGATGGAAGAGGAAACCGGAGTACCCGGAGAAAATCACCGACATTCGGAAAGCGAACAGACAAACTTTCTCACACTAGGATCGGTCCCGAGTGTGATTCGGACCAAGGCGGTGAGAGGCGCTGTGATCCGTAAGCGCGCGCATTTTACCACTTGGCCACCGAGGCCCCTAGAGGTCGTTTGGGATTTTATTTTAAATTTAGAAACATGGCATCAAGGAAAATTCATAAAAGTTACCAACTGTAGATAAGACCAATGCATTTTAGAGCCCGATTCACAAGGAATCCAAAAACAAACTTGAACCATTGAACATGTATCTTATCCTAGACTAGATAGGAGAGTCTGGCTAGATCGGTTTCAGGGATCGATTGATAACACGTGCAGTAATTCATATAGAAGACTTAAAACCAAATACTGACACCCACTTTGTGAAACCATAAATGTTCCTTGACTGAACAATTACCGAGTCCGTTAAGCAAGTAAAACGTCGAAAGTATATTAAATTGTCTAAATTTCGACCCATGGGATGTAGGTGGGTTTCATCAAAATAATTTTTTCATGAAGTTTAGCTACATGTACCTTGATGTTTTAGCTGTAGAATTCCAGTCTTGTGAAGGGGTCTTGGTAGCTTAGTTGGTAGAGCATTCGCCTATAGTGCGGGAGGTCCCTTGGTTCCATCCCCAGTCCGACCCTGCATTTTCTCCTTCCTGTTACAATTTGGTGGACTGGCAATTGCGGGCTTTATAAAGTCTATCCGAGGGATACCCTTTACACCACTTTCCCTAATTCTAAATTGAAAGAACGTTTAAAACAAATCATTCACTTGTCATTCCTTTACAAAAACGGTAAACCAAGAAATAAATATCTAGTGCCAAACAGGGATTCTGCTTATTTTGTAAAACACCATACAGACTGCAAACAAAAATATACTGAAGATACCATCAACAAAATGTTAGAGTTTTTGATAGACAACATATTTGTTGTGTTTGGCAATATGAGTTTCCAACAAACAATCGGTATACCAATGGGCACAAACTGTGCACCTCTGTTTGCTGATTTGTTTCTTTATTCATATGAATCAGAATTATTACAGAACCTTGTCAAATCTGTCACTAAATCATTCAACTACACATACATACATACATACATATATATATATATATATATATATATATATATATATATATATATATATATATATATATATATATATATATATATATATATATATATATATATATACGAGACGTTCTGTCTCTAAATAATACCAGATTTGGAGAATATGTGAATGCCATCTATCCAAGTGAGCATGAAATTAAAGGACGCGACGAATTCTCCATGTTCTGCTTCATATTTGGATTTATACCTCAAATGTGACACACACGAAAGGTTACATCTGAAGCTATACAACACACGTGCTGACTCCAATTTTTCTATTGTCAACTTTTCGTTTCTTTGCAGTAATATCCTTGCTTATCCTGCGTGCATTTGTTTCACAGTTAAAACGTTATGGTAGAGTTTGTTCTCACTACGGGGACTTTCTACACCGAAGGAAACTGCTTACAATTAAACTGTTGACTCAAGGATATTGCAAGCCTCGGCTATTCAAGGCCCTTAAAAAGTTTGATGATCGTCAACAAAATATTGTTGATAAGTATGGAGCCCCTGCATCCAAACTTATACTGGATACTTTTGACACACCATTGTTTCTTGTTCCTTTCATTCTTAAAATTGACTTTGCAAGTGGAGTGTGTAGCTAGCTAGACAAGAAGTGCTTACCCCCTTCCGAAGCACCCGGCCTCACTTCCTTAATGGAAGTTCACGTGTTTAACTAAATTTGCCAGTTTTTAAAGTTTTTACTTTGTTTTTTTAGGAATGTAATTTGGACATGGACTGGTATGTTTGTTTTATTTATACAAAGCAATAAAACAAGATCTCGTTCATTATGTTTTTATTAAGGATATCAACAATAATGAAATGCATAATCATCGATCAACAGGTAAATTAACAATAATTATCGTTCCAAGGTCCCATAATTGTATTATACATTATAAATAGAAAAATTGACAAAATCACAAAAAAATCTTCTACTTTGTCGTCAACCCCATGTGTTATATACAAACATATATACAAACGTGTAAATTCGGTCCTAAAAGAATAACAAACAATCTATGTTATTAATGAAATTTAAAACAAAAATATTTCATTCTTGCATTTTTCGGCAATGTTTTTGTTCATTTAAATAGCATCATATGTCATACATATTATAATGTTAAATAATATTTCTAAATGGGTTTAGCGAAAATAAAACACTAAAAAAAACGACGCCAGTGTACCGATTGTAACAGCTTCACAAGTTTTGTTTAAAACAAAAACCAAGCCACGGAAAACAACATGAAACGGAATAATACGATACAATGATTGTTTCTTTCTTTAAGTCTGATTCCTTTGGATTAGATTGAATGTGACATCTAACCACTTAATGCTAAGAAACATGGGTATTTGTTAGGTATACGGCAATTATTTATATAACACTGGATCACACTTAAGATTTATAGTGAACCAAATGCTATGAAAATAGCAAAATGTCATCAACGTGCAATAGGTCATATTTAATTCTAAAAATTACTCATTTTGTTGGTTTGAAAATTTGTGAAAAAATTTAAAAAAGATGGAATTTTAAATCCTATATTTCACTTTGTGTGTGTCGAGAACCTTCACAAGGAGATCAATCGGCAGCAAAACATTACCACTTTTATACGGTTTTTATTCGGTCAAACATAGCGGAGGAGTTGGATGGAGTCATGGTGTTTTACATCCCAGAACCTTCACAAGGAGATCAATCGGCAGCAAAACATTACCACTTTTATACGGTTTTTATTCGGTCAAACATAGCGGAGGAGTTGGATGGAGTCATGGTGTTTTACATCCCAGTTAAGATTCCTTCACTTATTCCGAGGCGGTCAGTTCTGGGATGGTGGAATAAAACGGAGTTCCCGGAGAAAACCACCGACCTTCGGCAAGCGAACTGACAAACTTTCTCACATAAGAATTTGTCCCGAGTGGGATTCAAACCTAGGCGGTGAGAGGATGATCCGTAAACGCGCGCTTTAGACCACTCGGCCACCGAGGCCCCGGTTAAACATAGCGCACATAACTGTAATACAAACATGCCTTATTACAATTATTAATGGGTATCTTTTATATTACATATCAGAGATTTTATTTTATGTTTGAACTCATGTCGTAAAATCATATAAATAAGACATCTTTCTTTAAGCAAGCCTACCTTATTATTAATTAAAAAGTGAAAGAAAATATTTAGAGAAAATTCGAAAGAAAAATGAATTAAAGCCTTTGAGTAACCTTTATGGTGGTTGCACAATAACCTATTGATCGGAGTAGGCTGATTCTAATCTATTGACATTAGATGTCGGACGATAAATCTATCCCCGTCACATTTTGTTCAAGGTCAAAAACTCAGGTTAGAGTAGCAAAATATATTTTATTATTTACAACTGAATTGACATACATTACATATGGCACAAAATTGAATATTTGGCACGATAGCATAGAACTTACCAGCATCAAAATCAAAACACATTACGCTATCTACAGACAAATAATGGTCTCTTCACGTAAATATCTCCAAAACATAAGTCGCATTGAAACTACATGTATTTTCTAAAGGAAGTCATAAACGGTCCCTTTACATAACTTTCTTTAAAATATAAGTTGCATTAACACTACATGTATTTAGATAAAGGAAGTCAATAACATATTGTACTGTCATATGCGAAAATCTAAATATCGCATATGACGAGATATATATTTTTATTTTTTTGTTCATGATCGAAACCTTATTATATTATATGTATATCACATAAAATAAACTACTTTATCTGAAAGTTAATTTCAATCTGACGCTTAAAACATATTTTATCATAGCCAAATTATAGAAAAAAGAAATTTCAGTTTTATCAATACTGCACCTGTTACATGTAACATAATTGTAAAAACGTGATATCCTTTAAGCATAACATTAACAATAAATAAGCGTTAATTCCCTCTTTCAAAACAACTAAACGGGTGCCACTTTACTACAAACATAGTTTTTCTATGTTGTAATTTACATTATAAACAAAAAGTCATATACATGTATTTCTTTTTCATATTACAAGTATGTTTTATATAATTATATTAAACTTTGTGATATTGCACTGATAAAACTTATCACATCGCCATCTGTAAGGCTATCAAGGGAAGATAACCGTCACATTCTGTACATGCGCAGTTACTTCATTTATAAGCTGATTAATATACATGCAAATATCCAAAATCGTCATACAAAACTAAACACAAGATTTAATAAGGCAAGTTTAAATTTCAAATAAACACAAATTGCCAAATCAAGGCACGAAAATTGAGCTGGTTAGAATTAACAATATCATAAAAAATAACAATAGAGGAAAGACTGTAAAACATGAACACAACCACTGTAGAAAAGAACACCACGAAATACAATAAAAATAACAGACAATAACAATGCATGACATAAATACAAAACACACCTGTACAAATGATTAAAAACTATTGACGGAAAGTCAGAGTAAAAAAGTAATAATATTTAAGTAATGTAAATATGTAACTAAAATACGTGTTACATATGTGCCATATGTGCAGATTTCGGAAAATCACTACTCATCAGTGACACTAGAAAATATAGATTGTTTCCAATATTGACTGTTTAAATAAAAAACATTAATTATGTTGGATTAAAATCCGTCTAACCATTGGTCGTTTGGCTTTGGTATTTTATTGATTATTGATAATACAGCGATAACAAGAAATATTAAGCATAATTTGCAAAGCTTAAACATTGAGGTTTTGGGAATTTTCAGGACTATTTTGAAGTATGCACTGTTGTGTAATAGACTTCTTCTTTTATACAAACAACAAAGCAAACTAACTTTATTGTCATTTCTGAGAAGTTTTATAAGTGTTATTATTGATTGTACTAAAAATAAAATGAGGTAGAATCCAAAACTTGGATATTTGCAATGTTCATTTGTCATAATATCAAAAAGGCTCAGTTGCCATTTTTATCCCTTCGCTGCCCAGGACCTAATTTAATCCATTAAATGAAAAACTTGATGTCATGTTACGGGATCAGAGATTAAAGATAACGGGTTCAAACAAAACTGACTAGGATTTTTTTCATTTTACAATTTTAAAAATATGGGTGCGCTAAAATGGCGTGTTTTTGTTTTTAAATATTTAAAGGACTCTTTAAACGAAATATGTTTTTCTCCTTATTTAAATAAAATTGTGATTTTATGAAAACAAAATAAATACCAATGTTTATCAATCTTACGAATAACTTGTGCGTGTGTATCATTCTATAAAAATCAATAGAATAAAGGGGAATAACTCTGAAGGTATTGAAGTTGAGCTATAATATCTTTACTATGCATGACAATACAAGAACAACATGCATGCACATGGATAAAAGGATTTCATTATTTAATAGTTTTTTTTTTAAAATTTTAAGGATGTTAGGCCCATTCCTTAATACTTTTCTATTTCACAAGTGAAACACATTGCATTTTTTAATGTACCGATTTTTAAATAATAATAATAATAATAATAATAATGAACGTTAAACATTAGTTAGTTTTGTATATATACATGTTGTAAACACTCTGAATAAACACTTGGTTTTGGGTCAGTGACCGAATTTCGTCAAAAAAAACTTTGGCCTTATTTCTAGCTTGTATAAAGTTTCTTCACACTGCACCCGTTGTATTCACATAAGTGTCCAGCGCCCCTGTTGCTCTCATTGCAAATGCTGTAACAATGCCTCCTCCGAACATAAATGGTACCGCAATAAATGATAGCCAGGCTAACATACCCATTCCAGAAATACCGTGTCCACTGTAAAAAATAAATAAATATAATAAATAAATATCGGTAAATTAATTAATTCATTCATATACACAAGTAATAAACATTTCAATTATAAGGAATTCATTAATTTCATTAAATTATTAATGAAAATATCCAAGGTAACAGGATCAAATAAAGGAACATCTTCCTATAGTACTGAAGTATGAATTAGTATAATTGTATTTTTTGTATTTTTGTTTGCGTAGGATGATTCCATTTTTTCAAATATTAACCATATGCAACTTTTGAGGTCTTAATCAAGGGACGCAACTTTTGATTCAGCTATAGGTTCGCTATATGGGATAATGTCATATTATCTAATCCGTCTTAAGTACTGAACAAGGGCATTTGAATTTAAGAAAGTCTAGGCAAATTATTGCACGAAGGGGAATTAACAAAGCGAGAGAGAGAGTACATTTTAACATTTATTACCTGTGTGAGTGAGAGATAGAGTGGGAGGGACATTTTGTTTTTCATCTGTATTTATGTTTCTATTAACAAGATGTAAACATGGAGAGAGAGAGAGAGAGAGAGAGAGAGAGAGAGAGAGAGAGATTACAGTGTTGTGCGTTTCTTTAATAATGAATTTTAAACTGAGGGATAGAGAGAGAAATACTTGAATCTGCAGTGTTGTACGTTTCTTTAATTATGAATTTTAAACTGAGGGATAAAGAAAGTCGCTTTGTCTGGTGTGTTACTCGCAGAGAGAGAGAGAGAGAATCCACTTTTTGGTGTGTAACAGAATGAGAGAGTATCCACGCGCGCGTGTGTGTGTCAGAGAGAGAGAGAGAGAAAGAGAGAGAGATTATCTATTTTATGTGAGAGAGAGAGAGAGAGAGAGAGAGAGAGAGAGAGAGGGGGGGGGCAGAGAGATAGAGAGTTTAAAGTACTCTTATTATTTGAGGAAAGTTAAAACTTGTGTATACAATAATGAAGCCGTTCCTGTCTTCTCAGGTTGAACAGTATTTCCACAAACCGAGATCAATGAAATAAAGTAATTAGTGTTTGTCACCTTCATATTGATTAATGATCATTAGTGATCGCAGGGATATACTTAGAATATACGAAAGGATTAGTAAGGGATTTAATGAGGAATTTTCCACTGGTGAAAAAACACGTGATACCTTAAAATGTTACCTGAATTGAAAATAATACATTTTAATTAATGATAATATGCATGATAATGTCTTTCTCGTATTCACTTTATTTATTTATTTATTTATTTATTTATTTATTTATTTATTTATTTATTTATTTATTTATTTATTTATTGACACCTTCATACATTTGTGGTGCCCAGTTGCAATAAGTCATCTTAAAAATAACAAAAACTTTTTCAGGTTATCTTGAAAATTTACAGATTATTGTCTGGTGTATATTATTATTATTAATATTATTATTTGAAATGATAATTTTCTCAGTAATTTTTAAGAAGTTTCTCATTGTCATAAATTATGAAAGAAATACTAGTATCTTAAAATGCGAAAAAAAAGTAAAGAATATGAAACAATTTAAAAGTGTAACACTTTCTATAAAAGAGTTTGTTGCATTGTAGATTGAAGTAAACACGCTTTATGTGAAAATACTGGAAAAATTAAAATTATGCTAATTTTCAAAGTAATTTTGATGTAATTTGCCATAAACATTAATCTTTGAAAAACATGTCTTAAGAAGCAGAAAAAAAATGTAGAATATGGAATGATGTGAAGTTTTTACAATTTTTTTTAAAACATGACGTTTTTGTTGATCAAATTAAGCATGTGTATGTAAATCAACACCTATCTACTATATAACTATGAGACCATACGAATTTATGCGTTATTTAAGGGTATTTTTCAAATTAATTTTGAAGAGATTTGCCATAAACGTACATATTTGAAAAACATGTCTTAAGAAGCAGAAAAAAATGTAGAATACGAAACGATGTGAAATTCTTACAATTTTAATTTTGAAACACGATGTTTTTGTTGATCAAAATAAGCATAATTATGTAAATCATCACCTATCTACTATATAACTCTATATGAGATCATACGAATATATGCGTTATTTAAGGGTATTTTTTAAAGTAATTTTGAAGAGATTTGCCATTGTCGTAAAATTATGAAAAAAATATCATGAGATGCAGAAAAATTCGTAGAATATGAAATGATGTGAAACCGTTTAGGAATATTTATATTAAATTCACAATAAAATAAAAACTATACCAGGTACATGTCTTCCCTATATAAACACTTATAAGTCACCTATATATATCCGTATACCGAGCTCTATAGCTGTATACAGGTGACGGATGTAAGGTGACCGTTATAGTTGGATATGATTTTTTTTAATCATTTATAAAGCGTACCTTGTACATCCTGATGCAAACCTCGCTCCCCAGAGCAAAATAATTCCACCAAATAGTGCAACATGAACTTGTGCGCCTTGACATTTTGTAAGTGAAGACGAGGCTAATGCTGACACCACGGCACCAAATATAGCCCCACCAATGTAAAATACCTAATAAATAAAATGCACATTAAAAGTATACTGTATCAAGATTTTGAAATTTAGTTTTGAAAAAATGGAGGCTTTTGTATTTTCTTTATTAATTTCTTTAAAATATTTTTTTTTTCAAAAGTAAATGATGTTGCATGATTTTATACAAAGAGAAAAAAAGCAAAATTTAAAAAACTAATTTAAAATATTTGTATACTTAAAATTTACCACAAATTGTTCCCGTTTAATTACTTTCTTAACTTATGTTGTCCCATTGTTGTCAAATGATTTTGTGTTTAGTTGTTAATAAGACATAAATACACGAAAGAGACAAATGCATATTTGAACTATCTTACCTGCCACCAATTTTCAACTCCCGTTCTCTTTTTAGCAAGATATGGAAATAATTCTTGTAGTTTCTTTGTGATAACCCACTGAGATACTAAAGTAACGTAGGCACTGCTACCACCAACAGTATCACCGACAAACAACACTAACGGAATCTGTAACACTCCGACAAATATACCTGAAAATTATAAAACGAGAAAGTGTAAGTTAATCGACCAAGGAAAAATATACAGTATGACTACCACCGACAGTATCACCGACAAACAACACTTACGGTATCTGTAACACTCCCACAAATATACCTGAACATAATAAAACGAGAAAGTGTAAGTTAATCGACCAAGGAAAAATATACAGTATGACTACCACCGACAGTATCACCGACAAACAACACTAACGGAATCTGTAACACTCCGACAAATATACCTGAAAATTATACAACGAGAAAGTGTTAGTTAATCGACTAAGGAAAAATATAGAGTTCGACTACCACCGACAGTATCACCGACAAACAACACTAACGAAATCTGTAACACTCCGACAAATATACCTGAAAGTGCTAGTTAATCGACCAAGGATAAATATAATGTACGACTACCACCGACAGTATCACCGACAAACAACACTAACGGTATCTGTAACACTCCCACAAATATACCTGAAAAATATACAACGAGAAAGTGTAAGTTAATCGACCAAGGAAAAATATACAGTACGACTACCACCGACAGCATCACCGACAAATAACACTAACGGTATCTGTAACACTCCCACAAATATACCTGAAAAATATACAACGAGAAAGTGTAAGTTAATCGACTGAGGAAAAATATACAGTACGACTACCACCGACAAGTATCACCGACAAACTAACACTAACGGTATCTGTAACACTCCCACAAATATACCTGAAAAATATACAACGAGAAAGTGTAAGTTAATCGACTGAGGAAAAACATACAGTACGACTACCACCGACAATATCACCGACAAACAACACTAACGGTATCTGTAACACTCCCACAAATATACCTGAAAAATATACAACGAGAAAGTGTTAGTAAATCGACTAAGGAAAAATATACAGTACGACTACCACCGACAGAATCACTGACAAATAACACTAACGGAATCAGTAACACTCCAACAAATATACCTGAAAATTATACAACGAAAATTTGTAGGTAAATCGACTCAGGAAATATACTGTTTGAGTACGACTACCATCGACAGCATCACCGACAAATAACACTAACGGAATCTGTAACACTCCCACAAATATACCTGAAAATTATACAACGAAGAAGTGTTAGTTAATCGACCAAGGAAAAAAATACAGTACGACTACCACCGACAGAATCACTGCCAAATAACACTAACGGAATCAGTAACACTCCCACATATATACCTGAAAATTATACAACGAAAAAGTGTAAGTAAATCGACTAAGGAAATATACTGTTTGAGTACGACTACCACCGACTGTATCACCGACAAATAACACTAACGGAATCTGTAACATTCCGAGAAATATACCTGAAAATAATTCAGACCGTGTTTATGAAATTATTTATCCAATGAAAATATTTGAAACACTTCCTTTAACAACAACCACACTGTTACAACGAGAATATTCCTTTAACGGCAGTTAGTATCTGACCAAGACGTGTTGCTAAAGATCTACGATACATTTGAACAAACACCTACCGAATTGTACATGTAATGGAATTGTTTGACAAGAAATGTAAAAAAAGCTAAACACCTCCAAAAAGAAAAACAATTTTTAACACTTTAGAACTTTTAACTTAAACTTTAAACTAAGAGTTTTGTCAAAGTCTTTCTTGATGAACCGAGATACAAAAAAATGTTTTGAGCTTTTGAGGTTTTTAAATTTATGAAACAAAACCACCGTTTTAAGTCTTTGGCACCTTACTTTCACCCATTCGTCGACAGAAATCGAACCAAGACTAACTCATGATAAGCGATAACGCTATTCTGAGTAGCAATTTTCCTCTTTTTCGAGAGCTGAACATGGATTGCTATCAGGACGTTTATGTTATATCCCCATAACCAGCAAGAAAATTCAAAATCTTGACCTGAAATAGTGCAACTATTTTTGTTTGTATAACACATAATGTTCATACCTGATGCATACGGAGGCCATGATAATGCTGTGACAACATTTACACCTTCTGGATTTGTTCTCTGCAAAATAATCAAAATATGATCATTTTAATGACTGTAAAGGGCTTTCAGAAAACAATTTATCTTTATTGAGTATTTTTTGGGAATAACGTTCCGTATCTTTATAAAATATCGACTTCAAACACTTGTTAATCAATACATTTAGGAATAAAATATTCGATCTTTCGAGTTGCTGTATAATTTAATATGTATTTCTTGTTGGTGACTACAAAATCGTTAAGATACATAAATGGATTTCATTAGGTTTTAACCACGCAACATTGTATTTAAAATCTAGCGATATTATTTAAATTTCGTGTTTGAAATTAACAGCCCAGTCCACGTTATTTAACTTCTGGTGGTGTTTGAAACTGAACAAGTTTGACAAGACAACGGAAATGATATTGACAATTTGGTTCATCTCTAATTCAAAGGAAATTAAAGTTGAAGTTAGGGGTTAATGATATTGCGGTTCTTAAGTTGATGGCTGCTCGGAAAAAAGGAATTGAAAATTTTTAAGCATAATCAGCATGTAAGTTTACAAAAACATATCAAAAGGCAATGTACATAAAGTTTTACCATCGTCTTACAACCTGTATTAAAAGCTTCAAAAACCTTACTATCAAACAAGCCTGTAGACACAGAATAATGTATAGTTTCTTTAGATCTGTGTTTAGATTTTTAGAGTAAATCAAATGTCTGAATTATTTGATAATAAATGTTATAGATATTGTTTGTCTGTATAGTGAGAAACTGTTTCTTGTCCGGCGCTCAACATCAAGAGGACAGAGTATAAATTGTTTCACCCGGTGTCAAAAAAAATGAAAGTAGAAACTACAATGCATGTGTGCTTGTGCTGACTTTGGGAGCTACCACGTTAAAGTCGACATGCTGAACAATGCAGACCATAAAACACACTGGCACATTCAACCAAACAACCAACTTGTAAATTCATGTTACATTTATTTACCTCTAAAGTTTCTAGATCTTTTGTCCATGGCCAAAACCATTCTATAATGAACACGGTTAATGACAAAAACACGGCCATCGGCAATGCTAATGCTATAAAAGGTACTTTAAATGTTGTACTGGCACTGAAAAAAGAAAATTTCAATATAATGTAAACGATAGCAGTTGGAGTGTTAAGGAGATGAATTATTCATTAAGTGTAGTGAGGTAGTGACGGCGCGACCCAGTCAAGTTTCTTTCACATTATCCTGGAGGTCAGTTTTTAGTATGAAAGTACATGTATATAAGTTGTCCATTTCTGTGAGAAATTGGTTCCAGATGAAAACTGTTGTGTCCATTATGCTATATATAGATTAAGTTAAGTTGAAAATTCATCTGAAAATCCCTGGTCTATAGATTGTCAATTTCTGTGAGAAATTGGTTTCAGAAAGCCACAATACAATTCTAGGTAACACAGACGCTAAGTAAATAAACCGACAAGGATGTACCCGAATGAGCTTCAAGTACCATGTCATTTTTCAGTTATTAAAAAGCAAGTTATATTAAATAACTAAACGCCCCAAGCCACTTCAGTTCAGAAGTATTATTAATTATACATAGTTAAAGCTTTTCTATACACCTTCTTCCGTAATTAAAGGCAGAATGAAACTTCAGGTAGAAACGGCAATGAACTGGGTATTTATCTTTTATGCGTGGCTTTTAATTTATTGCGGTTAAATAGAAATTATTGCTTTTTCAATTTTCAGTATGTTATTTGTGAACGATGCAATAATATGGTTGTTGCATTTGATATTTTGGACTATGCTATTACAAACGCATCGTGAATTACGTAATACATTTACACGAATTCACCAAGTATTATGGCTGAGAAGCGGCTATTGTATGAGATTATTGGTATTTATAAATAAACTTTAAGTAAACCACAACATTCATCAATATCTATTGGTAAGAGTATGCTCTCTATGATGAACAAGATTATAGATCGATTAAGAGTGATTTACTGTTATATCGACATTATAAAACATACGCTTGTTATTCTATCAGACCATGTTTAGTTTGATTTTAATCTATTCTATTCCCTAAAACATTACTAACTCTAATGGAAACGCAAAGCGGCGACAGAGCAGGAGAAGATATAAGAATCTGATGATAAAAACGCATAAGCGTCACAACATCTTAAACTTCCCTTATAGCAGTTTTATTATGTTTTCCTTTTAACGAAGATGCATAGTTGTGATAAAAAAAAGTGGTGCAATAAGGATCCTAGACTAAGAATACATAGGCGACACAACATCGTAAACTTCCCTTATCGCAGATTTGTGATATTGTTTTTGTAACGGAAATGCATAACTGCGACATAGCAGGAAGAGCTATCAGAATCAAATGGCAAACACTAAAAACGCAGTCAAATACAGCATAGAAAATGTGTCTTATCGCAGTTTCTTCTTTTTAACAGAAATTCAGAACTGCGACAGATCTAGAACAGATGATGATATAACTATCCGATGACAAAGACCAAAAACGCGGAGGCGACACAGTATTGAAGTTTTTTCCTTTGAACGGAAATGCAGAGCTGCGATAGATCTAGAGCAGATGATGCTATAAGGATCAAATGACTAGTACCAAAATCGCGGACCCGACACAGTATTGAAGTTTTTTCCTTTTAACAGAAATGCAGAGCTGCGATAGATCTAGAGCAGATGATGCTATAAAGATCAAATGACTAGTACCAAAATCGCGGACGCGACACAGTATTGAAGTTTTTTCCTTTTAACAGAAATGCAGAGCTGCGATAGATCTAGAGCAGATGATGCTATAAGGATCAAATGACTAGTACCAAAATCGCGGACGCGACACAGTATTGAAGTTCTTTCCTTTTAACAGAAATGCAGAGCTGCGATAGATCTAGAGCAGATGATACTATAAAGATCAGATGAGTAGTACCAAAATCGCGGACGCGACACCACATACGAAACTTATCGCAGTTTTGCATTGTTATCTTTTCCTATTATATTTAACTTACTTTTTCTTCTCGTAAGGTGCCTTCGGCTTTGTTACTCGGATTATAAACGGTGCTACTAGCCCGTATGTTAAAGCACCAATTAATACACCAATTAAAGTGAATACTGGAAAACAAAAAAAACATTGTAAAAGTACATGTACGTTATTATAGGCACGTCAAAGTTAGTTCTTTTAAGGTATGCACTTGCCTTAAATACAGAAAATTAAAGTTAAAAGTATCGTACTTGATAATTTGTAGGGGGGGGGGGTTGGGAAATGAACCAGACAAAGCAAATACCGAAAAGAAAAATTTGTACTCTATACCTTAATTATAAGTGAAATAAGGACAGCCAAAATGAAAACAGCGTACTTGACAATAGTTAACAAGAGCGCATGAAACAAACACAACCATTATACCAAAAAAACAAGTTTATTCCGCACCTTAAATTAATATATGGAATATAGAAAACCAAAGTTAAATCCAATGTTGTTGACAAGTTTCTAATATATATATATATATATATATATATATATATATATATATATATATATATATATATATATATATATATATACAAAACAAACAAAACTGTAATACGAAATATAAAAAAGCACGACTGTACTACAGATCCTAATTATGAGAGAGTTCTAAAAATGTCAAAACTATTATATTTAGTCAGTGTAAAAAAGAAACCTCTACAGGTTAACGAAGGCAATGAAAAATACTAAACACGATACACGTCAACACAACCTAAGATCAGCTCAAAGGTTTCCAGTAACAAATATTAACATTTGTCTAGAGATGGTTATATTACTTATAACTTACTTGCATTTGGAACCCATGTTCCCACCTGTACTAGAACCATACCAGGGCACTGAAATAAACATAAACAAAAATTAACATATGCCTGTGTGCTGCTATGGCAACAATTTGGGGCAACTTTGACTGCGGAACTGTCGGTTGCTATAGTGCTAACGTTTCCTCAAGAAAAATCACACGTTATAAAACACAATTACATTGGAAAGGAATTCATCAAAGCAGAAATAAAGCTAACGGATTTTTTAAGGCAATCAAAAAAGTTACAAAGAAAGAATCCTATAAAGAAATGACAGTCAGAGATTTGGATCAATTCAAACAAAATACAAAGTACATGTATTAATAAACACTGTACAGCTGTTATAACTCAATAAAAAGATTAATGTATTTTCTAAAAGGTGCAACATCGCTGGTTTTTTCCCAAATAATTAGTACATTACTGTGTCTCTAAAGTAAAAAGACAAATGAAGTTTTAGAATGACTCATCAAACCAAATGAAAAATAACTGAATACTAACGGCTCCTGATAATGTCATCCCTGAACCAAGGGCGAACGCTCCTATAGCACTTGTTAGGACTCCCTTTTCATCAAAACTTTCTGTGTATGCGTCGAACGCTTCTGTAAATTTGGATTTTGTCCATGGCAACAACGACAATATAGACAAACATATCTGACCTAAAATCGAAAATCGAAGGTGTCTGTAATAATGATATCAAATAGAAAGTTAAAGATATCTGTATCAAATAATATCAAGCTTATTAAAAAAAAAAAAAAGAAAAGAAAAAGAAAAAGGTCGTTTTCGGTACTTGGAAAAGCTTTAGTGAATTTTACAAATGACTTAAAAAAGGTTTTCTCATGACTGATGATATGAACATCTGTCGAAGTTTTATTAAAACCTGACTGATGAAAAACTGTGAAGACATGTAAACCGACTCTCTCTCTCTCTCTCTCTCTCTCTCTCTCTCTCTCTCTCTCTCTCTCTCTCTCTCTCTCTCTCTCTCTCTCTCTCTCGTCTTACCTGATGCTACTGCAGATAAGAACATCTTTAACATTATAAATGTTTCAAAAACCATCTGTGTTCTTATTGCTTTAGGCTCGAATACTGAAACAAAAGAAAAACAGCCAGTTACAAACATGAAAATTATTTCTGCTTATTGTTTTAGGCTCGAATACTGAGCAACAGAAAATTACAGATAGTACATGAGAAAATTTTGAGCAACCCCAAACATTAGTTTCTGTATACACCCTGATTGTTTATGATATTATAGAATAATTAGTTTCTAAATTCTGTTATATCACACTGCAATACAAACACAACGTAAATACACGTGCTCGTTTTTCATGGTATGATCCAATAAACTACGCAACCATAGCGACGCTAAACGTGAATGGCGTGACGTATGACTATTTACGTTTTTTGGTGATAGTTCCAACGCAGAGGAATTTTTTTCAATTTAACATAAATCAAGAAAAATAAAACAAAAATATGATAAGAAAAATAATTTTTAAAAAGGTAAACAAAATTTTGATTGATTGATTTATTTATCTATTTATTTATTCATTCATTTTTTATTTATTTATTTCTTTTTCATTATTTAATTATTTATTTATTTATTTATTTATTTATTTATTTATTTATTTATTTATTTATTTATTTATTTATTTATTTATTTATGTAGGTGTTATGGTATACAAGATTTCGTAAGAGCGAGGTACCTTTAACTACCTAGGACAGAACTTAGTGACAGAAATAAGTGTGTATATATATATATATATATATTTCTTTATTTAATGACATTTCAATATTACTGAAGCAATAACTAAATACATATTAATATTTTAATCATATTGTTAACTTTATAAAAGATTCATTAATCACGGTTTTGTAAACGCAAATACATGTCCGTTATCGAGGAAAGATCTGGGATGTATTATGACCTTAAAGCCACGTACAACAAGAAATTACATTATCGCTAAATATCTATCGTATCGCACTCTGACATATCCTAAAATAAGAAAGCTTGTCAGATCGCTTTATCGAAGGTCAGTAGTTTACTCACTCCGGATTCTCCACCATGTCTGAACTGACTGACTCGATATAAGTGGAGGAATCTGGACTGAACACCATTACTTCACTAGGTCCACGTACTGTATGTAACTTCATGGTCATTGTATATTTTGAAGTTTTTTGCATTTTAATTTATTCAGTGCGCGATTATTCAATGCCTATTTAAATTAAATATGTATAATAACATATTAAATATATCCTTCTATATGCTACATGACGATAAATTGTTACATTTAATTTTTGAATATAGATTAAAAATTTATAACCATGCATTTTTTTGTAAAACTGTGGTTACAACGTTACAGCGATAAAAAAAAAAACCTTATCCAAGCGTTCTGAAACGAGGTGTTTGGTAAAACCAATTTCAAATTTCCAAGTTCAATTGTTGCTCCAACTTTCATTTTGCTTCATATCATAGAAAGGATAAACGTTGTATAGTATTTATAATGAAATATTTAACAATTGTGGATGTATGGAATTTACTTTTTAATTTATTTTTCATCGAGACCGTCGGGATTCCACACGGAGTACACTAGAATAACAGGACTTGGTGACCTCTTTGTTCTCCTATATATACCAACATTTATGATCATTTTAGTTATTAATTAATGTACACGTGTGTGAACAGGATCATCCCAAAACTTCAGATTAACAGTCATGATAAAATCATCGCTATCACCAAAACGGATACAATTACAATGGGACAGGAAGTGTTATCATAGGGCCAAAGTTTTCTGTCATGGTTGTTTTGGGTCACATAACCTCGTCGTCCAGATTACTTGTTGAGAGTTAAAACAATAGAATATATCATTATATCAACAGATTTAATCTCGCAAAAGAGATATAAAACTCGTCCCTAGATAACATATCGTAAATCTTAACAATGCAAATCTAATTAAGTTTTAATAAACAAAGACGTGATTGATATTATAAGTTATTCCTGTGCATGAAGATTTTAGGATAGGTAAATCTGATCAATATATTCATTTTTATAGCGTCAGATTTTTTATATTTAGAAATATTTTAACAAATTGTTTAACAAGTAAACAAATAAACAAAAACTATAATTAGTACTAGTACGGTTCAAATCGTTCCCTATTTCTGCCATAGCTTTTAACTGATTAGAGTCACCATATAACGGATTGTGTTGCACTTCGAAAGAAAAATCAAAGCTTGAAATCTTGCATATACATGCATAAAGTGCAAAATCGGTTTATTAAAGAGAGCAAAGTCCGTAATTTTAGAGCATCTAGTACTTTGCAGAAACAGATTGAGTAAACTAGAAGAAATGAGAAACAATACCGACAACAGCCAATGGAATCAAACATAACACATGACGTAAAAAGGCAATCACGAACAAGAACACAACAAAATATAAGTTATGACAGAAACAGCCAAATAATTTAATTTCTAAATTCTGTTATATCACACTGCAATAGAAACACAGCGTAAATGCACGTGCTCGTTTTTCATGTTATACTCCAATAAACTACGCCACCATAGCAACGCTAAACGTGAATGACGTGACGTAATGACTCTTTCCATTTTATTGGCTGAAATTGTTTGTTGATAATAGTTCCAACGCGGAGGAAATTTTTTCAATTATAAAAAATCAAGAAAAATAAAACAAAACATTGTTTTATGTATTAGTTTAAGTGTTTTAAATTAAATTATAAGGAATAACTTGTGATTTCAACACGTTTAATGAGTCATAACATGAAAAACGGTGTGCACACTTTTTTATAACGCGCTACGCCAACAGCCAACAAAAACAAAACCGTGACACAACAGCAAGTTATGACGCAGAAAGCAAACGTAATAAAGAACTCAATAACTATATGTTATGACAGAAACTGCAAACGTACCCAAAACATGACACAATACAAGTCAATAAGGGAAACAAGAAACACGTCTAGAAACATGACACAATGCAGGTTAATGATAGAAACAGCCAACACAATCAAGAACGTGACTTGACGCAAACAGCAAACGTAACCAAGAACTCGATAAAATATATGTTATGACAGAAAACTGCAAACGTAACAAACAAACAAGTTTTGATAGAAACAGCAAAGGCAACCAAAACATCACATTACAAGAAATAACAGACGCAGCCATCACATCCACACAATTCAAGCCATGAGAGACAACACCAAACCCAGACAAGACAAAAGATATATATATATATATATATATATATATATATATATATATATATATATATATATATATATAT
>CM056612.1:1678809-1691309 GCA_029721355.1 Tegillarca granosa | reverse complement strand
AAACAAGAAATCTGTGGATCCAGTGTCTTGTCTGAAAGTGCTTCACGAGCAAACAAAAACAAGAAATCTGTGGATCCAGTGTCTTGTCTGAAAGTGCTTCACGAGCAAACAAAAACAAGAGATCTGTGGATCCAGTGTCTTGTCTGAAAGTGCTTCACGAGCAAACAAAAACAAGAGATCTGTGGATCCAGTGTCTTGCCTGAAAGTGCTTCACGAGCAAACAAAAACAAGAAATCTGTGGATCCAGTGTCTTGTCTGAAAGTGTTTCACGAGCAAACAAAAACAAGAGATCTTTGGATCCAGTGTCTTGTCTGAAAGTGCTTCACGAGCAAACAAAAACAAGAAATCTGTGGATCCAGTGTCTTGCCTGAAAGTGCTTCACGAGCAAACAAAAACAAGAAATCTGTGGATCCAGTGTCTTGCCTGAAAGTGCTTCACGAGCAAACAAAAACAAGAAATCTGTGGATCCAGTGTCTTGTCTGAAAGTGCTTCACGACCAAACAAAAACAAGAAATCTTTGGATCCAGTGTCTTGCCTGAAAGTGCTTCACGAGCAAACAAAAACAAGAAATCTGTGGATCCAGTGTCTTGTCTGAAAGTGCTTCACGAGCAAACAAAAACAAGAAATCTCTGGATCCAGTGTCTTGTCTGAAAGTGATTCACGAGCAAACAAAAACAAGAGATCTGTGGATCCAGTGTCTTGCCTGAAAGTGCTTCACGAGCAAACAAAAACAAGAGATCTGTGGATCCAGTGTCTTGCCTGAAAGTGCTTCACGACCAAACAAAAACAAGAAATCTGTGGATCCAGTGTCTTGTCTGAAAGTGCTTCACGAGCAAACAAAAACAAGAGATATGTGGATCCAGTGTCTTGTCTGAAAGTGCTTCACGAGCAAACAAAAACAAGAAATCTGTGGATCCAGTGTCTTGTCTGAAAGTGCTTCACGAGCAAACAAAAACAAGAAATCTGCGGATCCAGTGTCTTGCCTGAAAGTGCTTCACGAACCAACAAAAACAAGAGATCTGTGGATCCAGTGTCTTGCCTGAAAGTGCTTCACGAACCAACAAAAACAAGAGATATGCGGATAAAGTGTCTTGCCTGAAAGTGCTTCACGAGCAAACAAAAACAAGAAATCTGTGGATCCACTGTCTTGTCTGAAAGTGCTTCACGAGCAAACAAAAACAAGAAATCTGTGGATCCAGTGTCTTGTCTGAAAGTGCTTCACGAGCAAACAAAAACAAGAAATCTGTGGATCCAGTGTCTTGTCTGAAAGTGCTTCACGAGCAAACAAAAACAAGAAATCTGTGGATCCAGTGTCTTGCCTGAAAGTGCTTCACGAGCAAACAAAAACAAGAAATCTGTGGATCCAGTGTCTTGTCTGAAAGTGCTTCACGAGCAAACAAAAACAAGAAATCTGTGGATCCAGTGTCTTGTCTGAAAGTGCTTCACGAGCAAACAAAAACAAGAGATATGTGGATCCAGTGTCTTGCCTGAAAGTGCTTCACGAGCAAACAAAAACAAGAAATCTGTGGATCCAGTGTCTTGTCTGAAAGTGCTTCACGAGCAAACAAAAACAAGAAATCTGTGGATCCAGTGTCTTGTCTGAAAGTGCTTCACGAGCAAACAAAAACAAGAGATATGTGGATCCAGTGTCTTGTCTGAAAGTGCTTCACGAGCAAACAAAAACAAGAAATCTGTGGATCCAGTGTCTTGTCTGAAAGTGCTTCACGAGCAAACAAAAACAAGAAATCTGTGGATCCAGTGTCTTGTCTGAAAGTGCTTCACGAGCAAACAAAAACAAGAAATCTGTGGATCCAGTGTCTTGTCTGAAAGTGCTTCACGAGCAAACAAAAACAAGAAATCTGTGGATCCAGTGTCTTGTCTGAAAGTGCTTCACGAGCAAACAAAAACAAGAAATCTGTGGATCCAGTGTCTTGTCTGAAAGTGCTTCACGAGCAAACAAAAACAAGAAATCTGTGGATCCAGTGTCTTGTCTGAAAGTGCTTCACGAGCAAACAAAAACAAGAAATCTGTGGATCCAGTGTCTTGTCTGAAAGTGCTTCACGAGCAAACAAAAACAAGAAATCTGTGGATCCAGTGTCTTGTCTGAAAGTGCTTCACGAGCAAACAAAAACAAGAAATCTGTGGATCCAGTGTCTTGTCTGAAAGTGCTTCACGAGCAAACAAAAACAAGAGATATGTGGATCCAGTGTCTTGTCTGAAAGTGCTTCACGAGCAAACAAAAACAAGAAATCTGTGGATCCAGTGTCTTGTCTGAAAGTGCTTCACGAGCAAACAAAAACAAGAAATCTGTGGATCCAGTGTCTTGTCTGAAAGTGCTTCACGAGCAAACAAAAACAAGAAATCTGTGGATCCAGTGTCTTGTCTGAAAGTGCTTCACGAGCAAACAAAAACAAGAAATCTGTGGATCCAGTGTCTTGTCTGAAAGTGATTCACGAGCAAACAAAAACAAGAAATCTGTGGATCCAGTGTCTTGTCTGAAAGTGCTTCACGAGCAAACAAAAACAAGAGATCTGTGGATCAAGTGTCTTGTCTGAAAGTGCTTCACGAGCAAACAAAAACAAGAGATCTGTGGATCCAGTGTCTTGTCTGAAAGTGCTTCAAGAGCAAACAAAAACAAGAAATCTGTGGATCCAGTGTCTTGTCTGAAAGTGCTTCACGAGCAAACAAATACAAGAAATCTGTGGATCCAGTGTCTTGTCTGAAAGTGCTTCACGAGCAAACAAAAACAAGAAATCTGTGGATCCAGTGTCTTGTCTGAAAGTGCTTCACGAGCAAACAAAAACAAGAAATCTGTGGATCCAGTGTCTTGTCTGAAAGTGCTTCACGAGCAAACAAAAACAAGAGATCTGTGGATCCAGTGTCTTGTCTGAAAGTGCTTCACGAGCAAACAAAAACAAGAAATCTGTGGATCCAGTGTCTTGTCTGAAAGTGCTTCACGAGCAAACAAAAACAAGAGATCTGTGGATCCAGTGTCTTGCCTGAAAGTGCTTCACGAGTAAACAAAAACAAGAAATCTGTGGATCCAGTGTCTTGCCTGAAAGTGCTTCACGAGCAAACAAAAACAAGAGATCTGTGGATCCAGTGTCTTGCCTGAAAGTGCTTCACGAGCAAACAAAAACAAGAGATATGCGGATCCAGGGTCTTGCCTGAAAGTGCTTCACGAGCAAACAAAAACAAGAAATCTGCGGATCCAGTGTCTTGCCTGAAAGTGCTCTACGAGCAAACAAAAACAAGAGATCTGTGGATCCAGTGTCTTGCCTGAAAGTGCTTCACGAACCAACAAAAACAAGAGATCTGCGGATCCAGTGTCTTGCCTGAAAGTGCTTCACGAGAAAACAAAAACAAGAAATCTGCGGATTTAGTGTCTTGCCTGAAAGTGCTCTACGAGCAAACAAAAACAAGAGATCTGTGGATCCAGTGTCTTGCCTGAATGTGCTTCACGAACCAACAAAAACAAGAGATCTGCGGATCCAGTGTCTTGCCTGAAAGTGCTTCACGAGCAAACAAAAACAAGAAATCTGCGGATCCAGTGTCTTGCCTGAAAGTGCTTCACGAGCAAACAAAAACAAGAGATCTGTGGATCCAGTGTCTTGCCTGAAAGTGCTTCACGAACCAACAAAAACAAGAGATATGCGGATCCAGTGTCTTGCCTGAAAGTGCTTCACGAGCAAACAAAAACAAGAAATCTGCGGATCCAGTGTCTGGCCTGAACAAAGAAAAACATCATAAAGACTTCAGCTTATGACTGTTATGTTTTGTAGCATTTTCACGGGAGATTAATAACCGGAAATGCATTATTAAAGGGTTCTACAAACAAGCATCCCTTTTCAAACGGACAAAACCTTAACCGTCAATGATCGTGCCCAGCTCGAGCAGATTTTAGCGTGATGATGTTTATCAGAACGTATGCCGTAGGTATTTGGTTCTCAAGACACTCCGGTTTCCTTTACCAGTATAACTGACGGACATTTTTTTCAGCATACTCCCCATGCCAATCTTGACCCCAACGTCCTAAGCTTCGTTACTAGTTTGTTAGTAAAACTGAAAAACATTTGTAACAGTAAAAAGCTCATTCCTTAGGATTGATTAGTGGAATAAAATCTATTTATTTTTAAAAAGAAGTTCAAAAAATGATTCAAATTGAAATATGATAATTTCACTATCGGAGTGTCAAAAAGAAAAGGCTTTTGAAAAACAGACCCTTGACATACGCGTGATAATGCAATCTTGAACGTGATTAAAAAATAGCCGTTATTGAAACGTGAAAAAAAATTCTATCTTATCAAACCAAAATTGAATAAAAACCATGAACGTATTAATTTTGAACATTCTTTCAATTGCCTTTTGATAGCAGTAAACAATTTTTGCAAAAGAATAATCAAGACTTAGTCCCAGTGTAATTCCTACGCCGGTATTGTAAACATTTAAATAAACATCGTTATAAAGCAGGGGCACCTGCTTTCAATACGACTGAAAAAATGTATATATCAGAAACTCTGGCACGTAATCCAGGTTGATTGTGTAATTAGATATTAAATAAAAGCAATCCAGGTTCATTGTGTAATTAGATATTAAATAAAAGCAATTTTGATTGATGCATTATGGAACCTGAATAACAAAAGTCATAATTCAAACTTGTTCTTGAAACGTGACAGAGAAAGCTTCGCTCTTATCAAACCAAGTAAAGTAAGGTATATTTAACCCAAAAATCTTGTCATTTCAATAGCCATTTTTTTTTTTCAAAAAACAACTAATGATTGATTTCTAAAAGCTATTGCAATGGCCTTAAAATACTTACCTTTAAAGAGATCCATGAAATATGTCTAATTTTGAAATGAAAAAAGGGAAAATGAAATTTCAAATTAGTGTATTTTTTCTTCTTTGTATTGTTTTGTTTACCTAAAACTAATTAAGTTGTTCTGAAAACCTGACTTACAACGAAGATTTTCTTGAAACGTGACTGTAAAAATTTCCATTCTTATTAAAGTACGTGTGTAAAACTCGAACACGACCTTACATAATTGTCATTTTAAAAGAAATAGTAATTGCATGTATTAATTTACATAAAGATTAATTTTTATTGCATTGGCCAATAGTTGTGGTTGAGTAACGTACAAGACCTAGGTACGAAACCTTAACAATCTTTGCTACATGGTGATTTTTTTTTTTTTCAAGTTAAAAGACTTTGATGAATTACCAAAATATATTTTGCTCTAATTATTTATTTTTCAGAAATTATGATTGGTTGACAGAATTTAAATACCAAATCATGATTGGTTGACAGAATTTTAACAGCAAACTATATCCAAAAGCTAGATCGTGAGACGTTAAATGTCTTCATCTTTTTTTTTTCTCACGTTATATAGTAAACAATAACTATTATCAAATAAATCTTAATTATGTAATTTTTGTTCCAAAAAGTAATACAACAGTTAACATTACGTAACGGGACTTACTACAAAGTTGTTCTTGAAACGTGCAAGATAAATCTCCGTTACTCGACATTTTTTTTCAATAAAGTTATTTTGACAGAGGACAAATCTAGTTACCGTGATACAGCAAATTCTAGACTTAGTGTTTGTTCTTGAGATATGACTGTGAAATCTTCATTATCTATCAAATCAAACAGGCATATGTTCTTATAAAATCTGTATATGCACGCGCGCGTGTGTGTGTGATATATATATATATATATATATATATATATATATATATATATATATATATATATATATATATTGAAAACACTGTTTTTGCTCATTTTTTGAAAAAGTAATTTACTAAGCTAAACTACCAGTTTGTTCTTTAAACATGGCAGATTTACTTATCAAATCAAATATTTATAATCCACTATAAACTATTTGTCATGTCTAATCATATAAACTGAACTGATTTTTCTGTTTAATTCTTCAAACTTCTATATGTACTTTATGCAACGATAAAATGTTGTTTTCAAAATATGCTTTAGAAAATAGAAATACATTGCTGACAACATGCAGTACTTGGGAATAGAGAGAAAGAAAGAGAGGGGGGGCTTTGAAAAATGATCAATTCAGTTATACACATGAACTTCCATTCCGGAAGTGAGACCGGTTGTTCCGGAAGGGTAAGCACTCCCTGATGAGACTTCTGTTTATGAAATTTGCTACTTTTGAAGGACACTTCAGATAATGTCCATTAAGATGTGATTGTTATACTTTCTAAGAACTTTCCAAAATCCTACTGACAGCCACCGGTCAATAAATACAGAAAATAAAAAGCAAATGACCATATATCCTAAAACGAGTGACCAGCGTTTCAAGATCTTGAATCCAATATATATACATGCATATACACTTCATTGTCCTGATGATTGTTATGAAACATGCTGAAGAAATAAAGATTTTATAGAAAATTAAGGGAGCTGTCTTGTATTATTTTTATAGAAAATTTAGGGAGCTGTCTTGTATTATTTTTAGTAATACGCCTTATTCTAGAAGTTTTGTTTACATTTTAAGTATATATATATATATATATATATATATATATATATATATATATATATATATATATATATATATATATATATATATATATATCATTGAAACAATAATTTTACATATTTTGTTAATATTTGTTTGACTTTAAGATAACGATTATTACATAATTAATAAAAATGTCCCGACTGACTACATTGTTCTTGAGACGTGACATATATATGTAAGTTTTTATCAAACAAACTATTGGTAAAAGTTTAACGTTCTCTCTCATTTATCATCTTCTGTTAACTGTCACTTTAAAAGTAAATAGAACGATATAATCTTTGTATTATCTAGAAGATTAATTTAACAAGTTCATGTATAACCATCATATGTAAGAAGCTCATTGCTTTGTGAGAATATTTACATCATGATCAAAGCTTGTGTTTGCCATCTAAACAATCCATACCCCAAACATGTAACTTAATATACAGCAAATCCTCGTCAATCGACGTCATTTTTGTTCAGTCAAATTTTCACGTTTTCCCCTTTTAGTTATAAAAAGAGTGTACCTAATTTGAAGAAAAAAAGTATACTTTAGGAGCACAAAATTCTCTGGCGATAAAACAATTAAAAGGATTGTAACTGACTCTAACAATTACTTGACAAAAAATAGTCGATACAAAACAACAAACGAATGGAATAAATAAATAAATTAATTAATTAATTAATCAATTAATGCGCGAAAACATAAAAACTAATGAACCATTCCGACATTGGAAAAACAATTGGTATATAAATAATAAAATTGTAACTTTGTAACTAGTGATTTACCGTCGAACTTCAGTTATTCGAACTTTTAATTATCGAATAGCTAAGGTTATTCGAAGTTCTCGGTGGGTCCCAACCGCCCTGCACTATAATTTCTTATTAAAAATTTCTTTTTATTCTATCTTCGTAATTCGATTACTGTTATTATTTGAACCTAATTTGAGTCCCGAGTTAAACTTTCAGTGAAAAAATACCCCCTTAGTTTTTAAGAGGTAAATCTCTCTCTCTCTCTCTCTCTCTCTCTCTCTCTCTCTCTCTCTCTCTCTCTCTCTCTCTCTCTCTCTCTCTGATATGTTATTTTAATATTCAATAAATCCAATCTATATATGCTTGATATCTGAGTCATTGTTTTGAAGTATATTTCAGTATCAACAGTATTTTAATGATAAACTTCCCAACGATAAAGCTAATTTATAATTTTATAACATGTCGGGTGATACTATTCGTCAGGATTAATCATTATTTAAATTTTCAAGCTATTTCGTTTAGACAAAATCAAATTTCAGATTTCAAGTTTTGTGAGTTACATGTGTCATATTATCACGAACCCCTTAACGGTCATTTTCCTTTTGGCTCACAGTCAAGTCACATTTCAAGGATATTGAATTTAGCTTTGTTTTTGTGTACATATAGCCTACACTTACTCGGTATATACGTACGCGACCTGGATGTTACCCTTCGTTACTGACCGTACTCGATACAGGAGACTTTTTTGTTTTCTTTATATTCCAAAATATTGCCGTCTTAACGAACGTACTTGAATGTATCCCTTGGTAACCAATGATAATGGCGGCACTTTGATGATCAACTAGGTTACCAATGGTAAGGGCGGCACTTTAATGATCACTTAGGTTACCAATGATAAGAGCGGCACTTTGATGATCACCTAGGTTACCAATGATAAGGGCGGCACTTTGATGATCACCTAGGTTACCAATGATAAGGGCGGCAGTTTGATGATCACTTAGGTTACCAATGGTAAGGGCAGCACTTTGATGATCACCTAGGTTACCAATTCAAATGGTGGCACTTTGATGATCACCTAGGTTACCAATGATAAGAGCGGCACTTTGATGATCACCTAGGTTACCAATTCAAATGGTGGCACTTTGATGATCACCTAGGTTACCAATGGTAAGGGCAGCACTTTGATGATCACCTAGGTTACCAATTCAAATGGTGGCACTTTGATGATCACCTAGGTTACCAATTCAAATAGTGGCACTTTGATGATCACCTAGGTTACCAATTCAAATGGTGGCACTTTGATGATCACCTAGGTTACCAAATTCAGTAACGGAAATATGGTATGATAATATCATTTTATCGATACAATTTTTATTATAATTTTGATGTTGGAATCCGCTCGTCTACCCATCCATCAGTCAAAATAACCAAATGACGACGAATACCATGAGTGACATTGACTGATTGATAAGTTAACATCGAAAACATGTCTTTGATTTTAGTTACAACATGTTTTTATTTTCTTCCTACAAAGGACAAAGAAACAAACCCATGTAATTGACAGCTGTTCCACTGTTTCGTTTCACTCCAGATGACGCCCGTTTCATGATTCGGCGGATACATTTTGCAGTCATCGCGAAAAAAAACCCAGAAAATTTCGATTATTTTTTAAATAAAGATAACCAATAAATATTCATATTAATGATATTACCAACCTAGAAATTTAAATTTGAACTTGCACGAGAATTTTAAGCATTTGTAAAACATTATTATACATATAATCCCTTTTTACACAGATCATAATCAGCCGATATTAAACTGATATCCAATAAAGGAATATGTTAAATCATTAATAAGGCTTATGTTGGATAGTTTTTTTTATCTAAATAGGGAGATTTGTAATTATTTATGTTACTGTTTTATTATTTAATACTGTTTATACAGTAGGTGTGGACCGGCACGATTAAATATTCACTCCTCTTCTAAAATATTTATTTATCAATATTTCAATTATACAGCCAAACCTTGATAAATCGCCATCAGAGCGTCCAATGGTTTAAAATGTAGTTAGTTAAACCAAAACACTTCGTAAAAATTCCAAGTGTTATTCAAATAAAAAACATTTATAATGAACGAACAAATTTAACTTGATTTGTTTCTGTTTAATAACACAATACACACACACACACACACACACACACACACACACACACACACACACATATATATATATATATATATATATATATATATATATATATATATATATATATATATATATATATATTATGGTTAATACACAAGATTCAAATATTCGCTAAGCAATAGGTTAAGCTGTCCTAAGCAATTTTTTAATTTTATTTTTATCATTCAATACATTCAATAAATGTTCTTTGACAATTCTAACGTAGAGTCATAATGCATTTTTGCATGTATTTCACGATAAAATTCTCAAAATTAAAGCAGTAGCTTTAAATACCAAAAACCCAGGTATTCAGTAAAATTTTGGTGTTATAAACCAAGGGAGACGTATGAAGAAAATTTATAGAAAAAAATGATTTTAAGACTCCAAAATGTATGGCAATGTATGGCGACGTGACAAAACTATTGAGAGACATAAAACGTGGTTTTACTGTATAAAGCAGGTATATATAGTCTGACATTTACCACTAGATTAAAATAACTTAAGTACATCAAAGTTAAAGATATATACAGGAAAAACCTCCAATTGTACCATCCACTTAATTTTTATATTTTAATATAACTAAAACATTCTCAAAAATGATGTAAATAACTGTTTTCGAACATAAAACGATAAAGAAAAAAAAAGAAAGTAAAAAATTTTTAAAAAATTAATAGAATTTAAGGGCTGGGTACAAAAGGAAATCGTATTGGTATAGAGTAACCACGAAGTATTTTGAAAATAGGAAGTGTGCAACATCCACATATAATCATTAAAATGATTTAATTGCATGAAACCTTAGAACGGCACGGACAAAAAACAAAGATTTCTAGTTTATGCTATTTCAGTTGCAGGAAATGACGTTCGATTTATTGAAATTCTTTCTATACATTAATTCATAACATTCATTTTTTTAGTTACCTAGGAACAATAAATATTAAGGCTTCACCAGCGATAACAATATGATGTTTTGTTTTCGAAAATTCAATTTTTTTTTTCAATAATTGACAAAGCATAAAATGTTTTCTTTTATTTTCATTATATCATAAATAGATCGGTGCATTTTAAACCGACTCGTTAAATATTAAAATATTGAGTTGATGCAATGTCAATAAGTTTAATTTTATCTTTGAATTTCTAGATTTAAAATCACTTGAATTGCTTGGTGTTGCCTGCGTCTTGTTTAACATGGTGTCATATACCACTTTTTGAATTTAATCATAAAAATACATTCAAAAAGTGGTCATATATCACTTTTTGAATGTATATTTATGATTAAATTCAAAAAGTGGTATGACAATGGCAATGGGTTATTAAGACTATTTCAGTTACTATAGCAACGAAGTGCAATTTTATCAACCTCCACTTGAACAATTAAATCTCAAGTTCATTCTGTATGCGAGTACATATGTTGATATATATTTTTTTATCGAGATAATTCATTCAAAAATGTGAAAGTAATTGTCAGAGTATAAAGAAAGAAAGCCAATGCAATAATTTTTTATTAATTTTTTGAAAATGTTTTTCAAATAAAACAGTCTTGTAATTTTTTCAAAATTAAGAGTGGAAAATAAGAAATTAAAATTATCTTATTTAATTACATAACACGCAAGTAAATAAAGTCGTGATTACACATACCGTAATGATTTTTTAATTTATTAAACTGTTTGAAAGAAGAAGAGATTATTTATCAGACTAAAGTTTTAGGAGAACCATAGATCGATTTCACCGAGGTCTATAGAATTATACATTCTTGTTATTTTCTCACGTCTCGTCTAACTACATGTTGTTATTATTATTATTATTATTATTATTATTATTATATTTTCTTCTGTTGTTATTAATAGTTTTATTTCTTAATTTTAAATTTTAGTTTCTGAAGGGGCTATATAATTGTTACACGCAAGTCGATGTGCTGGGAAGATGTCCGAAGATGGAATCGGACGTCTACAAATCGTTTGTCTTTTACCTTGTCAAGGATCTATTCTGATTGGTTAATCGAGAATGTAATGACGGATTCTATATGGTTTTCTGTTTTCACTTGTGACATTGTGCGTAAATGAACTCGTCGCGATTGGCTTAAAAATTACTGATGCGACGTTAAACAACATTACAACCAACCAACCACTCATTCAGGCTCCTACCGTAGAAAGCAGGTTAAAATCGCTTATACAAACTAAGGTACCACGTGATGTTTTGCTTATAAAACGAAAAACGAAAAATGATATGCAACAAAATAAAATCAAATTCAAATTTAATGTGTTTGTTAATATTTTAATGTAAATTAAAGTCGGAAATAATAACGGAATAACATTTCCGCATACAGTTAAAGTTAGAAAACATTGTGACCATTATAATCATATTTACATGCTTAAAACGGAAAAACATAAGGTGAAACAATACGTGTGGTTACTGAGAGAGAGAGAGAGAGAGAGAGAGAGAGAGAGAGAGAGAGAGAGAGAGACAGACAGAGAGAGAGAGAGTGTGTGTGTGTGTGTGTGTGTGTGTGTGTGTGTGTGTGTGTGTGTTTTGTTAATAACGGAAAATAATAAGGATCAGAAACTATTTACAAATGAAACTAAACTAGCATGTGGTTTTTGGACATTTTTGCAGTAATAAAATTCAAAAGTAGCACATGATACAAGTCATCATCAAGGACCAACCTCTAGATGGCCGAGTGGTTTACAACGCCTGTTAACTCCTAGGTTCGAATTTCACTCGGGCAGATCCTAATGTGAAAAAAAATTGTCAGTTCGCTTGCCAAAGAGCCAAAAATCAGTGGTTTTTTCCCGGCATTCCAGCTACCGAGCATATCAGTTCGGGACTACTTTCTCATTTGAGATCGAACTGGGTTGAACCCACACAAGTGAGACGCTTTAAGTTTGGAGGCTAATGGCTAAATCGCGCGGCCTTCGTGGGTCCCGAAAAAGAAGGATTTGGTTCTTCAAATAGACTAGATATAATACTGATATTTAAAGCAATGTATTTTTTTTAGTTTTGAGTCACAGCGGGACACTAGTCTGGTTTGTGATAAGATTAAG
>CM056612.1:1393809-1673809 GCA_029721355.1 Tegillarca granosa | reverse complement strand
AAAATTATAGGTCAACAAATTAATGGGGTCGGAATTTAACTTTAACAAAAAGTTACATATCAGATTTGGTTTAATTTATTCTAGCTTTTAAATTTTGCTTGGTTAATGGAAGAATTAAGTTTAAATATGTTACAGTCGAGTTCAGTTTTTTAAGGCTAAGTTTTTTTTTTTTTTTTTTTTTTTTTTTTTTTTTTTTTTTTTTTTTTTAAATACCCTCTCTTATCGAGTTCAGTTTTTTAAGGCTAAGTGAAGCGCTTTTTTTAAAATTTATTTTCTTTTCTTTCTCGCTTAGTTTATACAATATTTTTTATTGAACTGATAACATTACAATAAATTGACATTTACATTATTTAAATTCAATTGGGATTCTGAAACAAGAATATAATTCTTATACCAGTCAGTTCGAATTCTTTCTCGCTTATTGAGACGTCCTAAAGCATATTGCATAGGCAATATACCTCTGAAGTACTTTGATGACAAGCAATAAGCAGTAAGTAACGCACTCAAAAAACACCGAGAAAAAGCCAGTTCTAGGGTTCAAACCCAAATCCTTGCTTGATAAGTTAAAATTATTTATATATCATAAGACCATATATCATTGTATAAATATGTTCATAAAATATATATCAAATTTATTGAAATTTATTAAAACTTTAAATCGACTTGAAATATTTAATCTGGTCTTAAATTGGTAAGATGCTTCAACACTAGTAATATTTCAGCCACCTGCGGCTTGATCAATATATAATAATTGATCGGAATACTGATATTCTTTAACCAAATATTAACATTTTCAATCAATGCTTTCTGATTGGCTTCATCGATCTGTCGTTTTTAATCAGTAACCTCAGATGTTCATTACATACGCGTGAATGATTAAAAATCCCGAATGTTTTAAATCGCAATATAAAACGGTGACGTCAAAATGCAAAATGTACAATGAATTTACGAGACAACATCGGCATATTTAAATAAAAGTTAAAAGATTTTCTTTTTTATATGTAGAAAATGTTTTGACAATGTAGTAAGTTTTTTAATTAAAATGGTTTGCAAACAACAAACACACACAATCTCTCTCGATAGATAGATAGATAGACGTTTATTACTTATCAAGTAACTATAAACTTATAAATTAGACTCGTTCACTGCAATAAAAAAATAAAACATCATTCGTCTTTTGGATTCATCACTAACGTCATTTTGCATGACGCGTAACGTTATTTATCCAATGCACGTACGTCACGTCTGGAGCAGTGTATTCTGACGTAATGTTATATATCACACAAATAATTAAGCAACCCAAAAAGACGAACTCGTACTCTCAACATACTTCAAATCTTTCTAAATCGAAAAACTTTAAAAATAATAATTTGGTAATAAATTTTCCAATTTTCTTGCTTTTAAAGTTATGTTCTAATTCGATATTCCACTAATTCACACACACACACACACACACACACACACACACACACACACACACATATATATATATATATATATATATATATATATATATATATATATATATATATATATAAGAGAAATAACTTTCAATTTGTTGTGGTTTACTGGGTATAAACAAGATTTTGGAAGTGGCAATTCTATCGTAAATTATGAGAATTGCCACTTCCAAAATCTTGTTTATACCCAGTAAACCACAACAAATTGAAAGTTATTTCTTATATTTACAATATTAATGTTTGACATTTCTGTTTAGAATTGCACAAGGTCAATTATTTTAGTATTACAAATATTTACAATTGCTGATATTTTTTTCTATAAACTGTTTGACACGAATAATGTTTACATTTCAGTAAACTAGCATCACCTCAAGTCGCGCAGGAATACATATAAAGTGAAAGGTCAATTCAGGAGTTCCCCTTTCATTTTCCATAACAAATTTATTTTTAGCAATATTATAAAAATAAATAAAATCCTGGATTTTCACGTTGAAAATGCGATATTATCAAAATGTAATTAATAAAAACAATTAGAAGTTTGAATAAAACCTTGTTTATGAAGTTCCAGCAGTGCTTTGTGGTTTGTTTATATGTGACGTCAAAGTGGGCGGAGCTAAACGCTCTGAATGAATGAATGGTGCTGTTCCGTTCACTGACAAAAACCTGTGGATGATAAATGAAAACCAGTATTTTGTACTACTAAAATAATTGACCTTGTGCAATTCTAAACAGAAATGTCAAACATTAATATTGTAAATATAAGAAATACATTTCAATTTGTGGTGGTTTACTGCGTATAAACAAGATTTTGGAAGTGGTAATTCTATCGTAAATTGCTTCGTAATTAGTAAACCACAACAAATTGAAAGTTATTTCTAAAATACTGTTTTTCATTTTTTATTCGCTGTTTTTGTCAGTGAACGGAACAGCACCATTCATTCTTTCAGAGCGTTAAGCCCCGCCCACTTTGACGTCACACATAAACCAAGCACAAAGCAGTGCTGAAACTTCAAAAGCAAGGTTTTATTCAAACTTATAATTGTTTTTTTTATTAATAACACTTTCATAACATCGCATTTTCAACGTTAAAATCCGGGATTTTTTTTATTTTAATCAACGTTGCTTAATAAATTTGTTATGGAAAATGAAAGTTATATGTATTCTTGCGCGACTTGACGGGAGGTTGACAGGTGATGCTAGTTTACTGAAATGTAAACATTATTCGTGTCAAACAGTTTATATAACAAAAAAAATCAGCAATTGTAAATATATAAATGTGTGTGTGTGTGTGTGTGTGTGTGTGTGTGTGTGTGTGTGTGCAGATAGATAGATAGATAGATAGATAGATAGATAGATAGATAGATGAAAAGACAATGTGCAGATAGATAGATAGATAGATAGATAGATGAAAAGACAATGTGCATATAGATAGATAGATATAGATAGATAGATAGATAGATAGATAGATAGATAGATAGATAGATAGATAGATAGATAGATAGATAGATGAAAAGATAATGTGCATTAAGAATTTTCAGATCGATTTTTTTCAAATATTTATGCAGTCAGAGCTAGCTTTTATCTGACAACATTTGAGAACAAATAATGATGGTTTCCAACAATCTACTCAAATTAATCACACACAGACAACTTAGAATACATTGTAAATTCTGAAGTTCTCTGTCAAAATATAGTGTGCATTTATGGATACAGTTTTGTTTTATTAAAACATAGAAAATAGACATCTCTAGAGTCCCCCCCACACACACACACATAGATAGATAGATAGATAGATAGATAGATAGATTTTTGTGTTATACACTGTTTAATATACAGTAAAATGGCATGTACATGTTTACACATTATATTAAAAAAAATCGATTTTTTTTTCATTTCTATTCAAAAAACAAATAAAACCTGTTTGTAACAAATGATTTGATCGGGTTAATGTTAATAAAACGTGTGAGTTAAGATTACCTCACCTCTATTGAGGCAGTCAGTTCTGGGATGTCGGAGGAAATCGGATTGCCAGAAGAATACCACTGACTTTCGGCAAGCCAATGACAATTTTTTTCAAGATCTGCTCGAGTGTGTACAAAATGAACTCAACTACTTTTTTGTTTGTCACACGTTTTTTTTTCTAAATATTTTTTATTCAAACATTTTCCCCTAATAAAATAACAGTAAGATTCAGAATATTGACTTAACTAAATTATATTTTTAAATGAAATAATCTTCTCTGATTTCTTCTGTACTTAGAGCAGATTTTGGGAAAAAGTTGAAATTTAATGACTTCAATGATCCTCACCCAAAATCACGTCAGGGTATTTAAAAGGGTAATGAAGCTCAAATTAATTAATATACATACCACATTTTCTAACTACATGGTGTTGAATTTAAATGAAATATGAAATAGAAATTCATGACCAAAGATGCAATAATTTTTTTAAGAAAAGTTTTGATTTTTTTTCAATTAGATAAATGTAGGAAAGAGCCATAAATAAATAAATAATTGGGCTTTTCATTTTTGTTCGGATTTTTCAAGGGGTAATCATCATGCATATTCAAATCATGACATTTTATCCTATATGGTAAACTAGGAAGGTACATAAGGGATATTTTGGACATAGTGAATTTGTTATCTTGTTGAAAACATTAAAGAATTGTTATATGCACAGAAGTAAAGAAACTTTTTGAATAAGTCTGATTATTTTTCCCCATTAGTCAGTAAATTTTACGTGCATTTTTGAAATTTTTTAATGATTTTGTTTAAAGATAGAATTTTTGTTCTCAAAATATTATATGACCAACAAATATGTACTGCTAATAACACAGTGTTTATAGAAAGGGAGGTAATCCGAACTTATTGTAATTATTGCATGCTTTTTGTTCAATACTTATTTTAGCAAAAACGACATTCGCAACAATATATTTTGGCCAAAGAGAACTTAAAAAACAAGTTATTTATGTCACTTCCTGCCATAAATGATCAATTACTCAAATGACTGCATTTATTTAAATGATACATGTACTTAAAAATTAGAAATATTGGCATTTAAAAATCTGACGATTTATTCCGGAAACGTCTGAGACTAAAAATGTTTGGTCATGACATAATACAAAATTATAAGCTTAAAGTGGCATTTTAAATTCTTTAAACTTTTAAAAAAGTGACAGATTTATTTAGATTTGAAATTTAAATATATATAAAACAATACCTGTTAAATTTTGATGTGCCATACGTGCACACGATATAAGCTAAGGAAATGGTCGTGATAGAAGGACTGGAGTGGAGTAATAGTGTTTTACGCCCCAGTCAAGATTCTTTCACTTATTACGAGGCGGTCAGTTCTGGGATGGTGGAGGAACGAGCAGAAGAAACCGCCGACCTTCAGTAAGCGAACTGATAAACTTTCTCACATAAGAATCTTCGTGAAACAAGAGCCAGGCCCAACAACTTTTTCATATTAAACTAGTCTTATGCTTCTCTAGTAGACGAAAATGTTAAATAAACTTAGGATTTTTCAAAAGCCTATTTACAATAATTAATTCCTATGTTAAAATCTCATTATTTACCTTTATAGTTGCGATTTCTGATCTCCCGAGTTTCAGTGTTCAGTCAGTCCCTTTTTGCAGTTTAGATAACATCATTCTGGTCGAGCATAAAAAACATAGCTTTGTTGATAAAATTACCTCCAACCTGTGCACAGACGGGTCTATAGATAAGCTAGAATCAATACTAGACAAATCACAATATAAATGTGTTAATATCTGCAATATATTTTTATATTATAACCTCAAATATTGTCAAGTTTTGTTATGATACAGTGATGCATTAATTTATCATTTTTCTGATTTTTTTATTTTTATTTATTTACTTTTATATTTTTTTTAAATTTTTTATTATTATTATTATCATTATTTTTTTATTTATTTATTTTTTTTTTTTTTTTTTTTTTTTTTTGGATCTTCTTAAAATATATATATATTTAAATAGATAACTTCTAATCACGATCCGTGAGATTCATTTTCTAAAATTTCATTCAGTTTAGCTGTAAATAAACGGAATCCTCTAACCGGTTGGTCAATGTTAAACGATGATTTTTATGAGCCGTGAGCATGCGCACAGATGTAAATAAATCGAAAGTGAAACATGACAAATGGTATTAATTGTCCGTCATTAATATCCAGATGTATTCGCAGTGGTGTTATGTATCCCTTACTAAGGCACAAATTAAGAATTCAATGAAGTTCTATGTTTAATTTATCGTATTTCATTGTTTTGTAGGTTGTGGTTAAATGACTCGGTTTTTATGACATAACCATGTTCTAATATTAGATCCCACATGCAACATCTCGCTGCAAAATTATTGTAATTTCGCTGTTTATTCGAGCTTTCATCGTTGAACCAAATGTAACATTGTTCGTTAAGAGCATCATTAATTAGATCAGCACCGTTTTAATTTTTTCCTTGGAAAACTTAATGCAGGTTTAATATATGTAACTTTAAAAATAAATGCGTTAATTCTTATTTTTTTAACGGTTTTTTTTTTAACTTTTTCACTGCTTTTTATCGAAAGAAATAAAATTCCAACGATTTTTTTTGCTCGACACAGCACTTTTTATCATGTCCTTTGTTGACGTCCATATTGATGTTGACGTTGAATCGCGCTTCTGGGTTTATTTCGACCTTAGCCTCGTTTTCGATCTACAGGCGAAACTCAATACTATTCATTGAGAAAGGACTATTCTTCCATATCTTCTCATGTGAGATAGGGTTTTCCCCTATGTGAGAAATTTGTATCTCACATGACCACGTGACCTTTCATTTCCGGTACTATTTTCGTCTGCTTTGTTGACAAACAAACAAGCATGGATTCCCGTTTCCAGTGTAATGATATCACAGAATTTATTGAGCAAAACGAAAACCAAAAAATTTTGAGGAAAACATTTGCACATGTCAATGTGAATTACAATCATCACCAGTCTCAACCGAAACGTCGACGCATCATCTACGACAGTGACACAGATTCTGAATAATTATATCGTGTGTATATCCGAGAAAAGAAAACAGTGCGCGATATATATTTATAGACGGAGCATTTGAATGACTCAATGTTGTTCAGTATTAAAAAGCGAAACCTTCTCTGTAGACAACGCTTATACATGTTTTAGAACGAATAAAACTACGATATTTCTATTACCACCATAACACAATCATATACTGGTGAGTTGAAAATTTTGTATCAAACTCACGTGCAATTTCCCTCAATAAGCCTCCATATTGAATCTCGAATGAAGTCAATTCCACGGGATCTCGCGAGATCACGAGAGACTTTAAAAATCCTTTCAAAAGTACTCGGGACTTTTCGTTATAAATATAGAAGGATACAATAGACATCGAACGGTTTGACCTAGATCGTCTGCTAATTTTGGCCCTATCCAGTACAGAAGTATACCAATAGAAACTAAACTACAACTTTTGACAGTTTTGTAAATTAGTAAAAACAGAGATAACCCTAGCAAAGTTACCAGCTGCGCTTTCTAAACGGTCACACCGTCAGTCATATTAAACATGATTTTGTTTTGTTATTACCTTATTAAAGTGTAAATATGTAACTTTATTTTTTTGAGTTGTAAATAACATTATATGTCAAAGTAATAAATATAGCATTGCCCGCGGAATGATTTCTAAACGATTTTGCGGTGAAATTAAAATTGCTTTTTTTTTAAACAATTTAAGGAAACAACGCAAATCGCCATATGTTTTCGTACAATATGTAGGTACTTTAGAATCACTGTCTTTTTTAATTTTCAGGTTATTTTTATGAAAAAAGTCAAAATAAAAAGTTAGATTTTTTTATGTGCCCAGACACGTAGTTCTTTAAAGCGTAAAAGCGTAAATATCTTAATTATATGAAAGAAAAATAATCCATTATGGGTTTATCCATGTAGGATAGGGAAACCTCACCCTCGGGATTTGAATATTTCAGTCAGAGCCTCGTCTCCGACTGAAATATTCAACCCCTCGGGTGAGATTTCCCTATCCTACATGGATACTCATAATGGATTCTTATATTACAGTTTTTTCCGTCATCAAAATACTGACCGCCTCAAAATGAGTCAGAGAATCTTGACTCGGACAACGGACAAAAGGTACCTTGTGGCTTTGTCATATTCTGATGACGTCATATGATCTTGCAATGGCGTTATCGTGGAAGTGATACCAAAATAAAACGAAAACCACCAAAAACATTATAAAAAAGTAAAAAACAAAAGGAAAAACAAGATGCTTTTGAATGCTCTTTTATTGTTATTGATCTGTCAATTATGAACCAATCATATTATGGCACTGTTATATGGATTTGTAGTGTCATCTTATTTGACAAGGGAGGTATTCCACCTGTGGAATAAAAATTAAAAAATATTGCCTTAATAAAATATTTTCTGAAGGTGTACATCTACAATAGCAGATCCGACAAGAACAGCCAATGAATAAATAAATAAATAAATAAATAAACGACAATTCAAGAATTTAGATAAACATGCATTGAGAAGGTATTAAGCCAGAGACATAGCTTATGATGTAAACCACTGGACCAATGTAAACCAGCGAACCACGTGATCAATACCTCTTAACGTTCTTGCGGAATGGAATGGATAACGTTTACGTCAATTATTTCCGAAAAACGTCGTTATTACGGGAAAACGTCATTTTATGCGATTCCATTGCCAATAGAAATAATTGTCCCGCACAAACACTATGAGGTATCAAATGGAGTTATGGGGAATTCCATTGACTCGCAATTTCTGCTTGTTTTGTGATGCTAATTAATTGCTAACTTCTAAATTTTCCATCTTCTTCAAGTAACACCTCTAGCCTAACACGATCAGCAGTATTGTAGATAAGTAAAAAAAATTGTTGATGAACCAGTCACAAATAATCTTTGTTATTATAAAGTTTGTAAATGTGACTATCCCTTCAACAATTGTCATATATCGTGTGAAGTCTGAGCAACTCGTTCGGTATCGTAAATAATTTGAATGTTGTGTATAATATTAATATTCATAACCATAAAAAGAATGCACCAAAAAGTCCGCTTACGGACCACAGTGCCTCTCACCGCCTGGGTTCGATTCCATTCGAGACAGATCCTAGTGTGAGAAAGTTTGTCAGTTGGCTTGACGAATGTCGGTGGTTTTCTCTTGGCACTCCGGTTTCCTCCACCATCCCAGAACTGACCGCTTGTTATAAGTAAAATAATCTTAACTGGGGCGTAAAACACCATTACTCCAACTACCATTCCACCAAAAAGTCCAATGTTTTGTTTGTTTTTGGTCAAGACTTCTGTTATCAGTTTGATTGCGGGGCATTTGTTAGTTTCTTTGCTTTAAAATGTCTCTGGTACATATTCTAGAAGTATGATTCCGTTATGATAACGGATGTATGGTAGACACCACTGCCCTTTGTGAAATATACAGATATGTCTACACCGAACAATCGGACACAATATCATGTAGGTTTCAAACCCAAACGCTTTTTACAAGTTTATCGTGGACAGGGATAGAAATAATGATCATGAATTAAAAGATAACCGACAAAATCTTGAAAGAAGAAAGAGATCTTAACAAAAATAATAAAATGAAAAAGAAGATACAAGCCCGTGTAGCTATGAATATATAGGCGACTTTGATGTACATGGACTCCTATCGAATTTAATTTTCATAATCTGGTATTTAAATTGCAAACCGCAATGCTTTTCTTAAATCATCTTTGAAATGTTTTTCTATCAAAAATGTTTCCAATAAGCTTTGTTTACACTCGTTCTCACTGTACTTTGAATCCAAAACAACTGAAGTCATCAAACGTAAATGAATTTGCAACACCAAAGAGATAACTTACCGTCTGTAGCTATGATTGTCAAGGTCCTAGAGCGGAAGTCGGCGTTCATTGGTGCAGATAGCGTTATCATACCAGTATATGGGTTAATGGCGAACAATGGCGGGTCTAGTTGCTGAAGAGAATACTGGATCTGTGAATTCACACCGGTATCAACGTCGTAGGCAATAGACTGGTTTATCAATAAATATATATTTTTTATTATTTTAAAAAATTATCAACTTACATGATCTAAAAATATAAGCTGAATATAAGCTGATTCGTGTAATCTCCGTGGAAAAAAAACGGAATGTAATATATTAACTACCTTGCAATTAACAATAAGAGAATGAAGAACATACTAGCTCCAAAACATTGGATTTTTAAAATCAAATAAATGTAAGAGTTGATATGAGTTGTGTTATGGTGTATAACGTCCAAGCCAAGAATATTTCACTTACATCGAAACTTCACCAGCTATAGGCCAAAGTGCAGAAATTTTGCCTGTGCGTTGTGCCGATGGCATTATACAGCAGGGATCTTTATCGTGCCATGACACGGGACCTAGTTAATTTTAAGTTCCGAACCGTGACTTTCATTTCGTAATGTCGAGTGCTTGGCGAATGAACAGTCACTACCCACTTTCAAGTATTGGGTCCGACCCGACCGGGGTTCGAACCCACGACCTTTCACTTACGGAGCGAGCACTCTACCAACTGAGCTACCGTAGTGGTAAATAAATGAAAGAAATATATATAACTCAAGCAACAAGCTATCTATTTATGCTAACCGTTAATGGAGACGTTATTATTGACAATCTAAGAAATTGGGTAAAAATGACAATGTATCGAGATGACACCATCTTCAGGAAGAAATTTAATTGCAGAAATATAGGAGACATTTATGGTCTTTAGCAATGAGGGCTGTTTATAGCACCTTCCGGTCGAGAAATTAATACAACTGACTGAAACTTACAATTTTAAATTTTAATTTTCAAATTATAGGATTGGCGAAATAAATGTCAGAACTTAAAAAATATTAAATATACCGGATTGACAGCTGAATGAAAATGACATTTTAAACAAATAAAAAAAAAAAAAAAAAAAAAAAAAAAAAAACCGTAGGATTGGCAAAATAATGTAAACACCGAAAACAAAAATATTTCGTGTACATCCGGCTTGGCACCTGAATCCTGAATGAAATTGACAATTTAATTTAAAAACAATTTCGAAAAAACGGTCGGGATTTAAACAGCATCATATATTTTGTATCGTTCCGGATAGGTATCTGAATAAAAATAGCGATTTTAAATCCCGCAGGTTTGGCGAAAGGACAGTCAAAATTAAATTAAAATCCGATTTTATTAAAACTTTTTAATCACCTTTTTAGTTTAGAAATGGGTCCAGAGAATTTCTACTGTAAGCAAGTATTAAGACGATGAATTTACACCCAGGATTGCATTATCATTGTCATAACCTAGCTTTGGCCACTGACACAACTAATTACCGTATAACCACGTGTTCCGACAGGTGATTTCATTAAGCAATGTTTGATCGTGGTTATTGAGTCAAGTTTGTGTATAATCTACTTACCGTGTAAACAATTGTTCCGACAGGTGAATTTACACTCAGCAATGTCTCATCGTGGCTTTTAAAGAATATAGGCGCATTATCATTTACATCTAAAATTGAAATATATACTGTAAAATAGACTGTAGTGCCTCCGCATTTCTCCTGAACCTAAAATATCAATAACAATTTGTTATTGGACAATTGTTTATTAACAGCTTGTTCCCAATTATTATTATTATTATTATTATTATTATTATTATTATTATTATTATAATTATATGTTACAAGTGTCATTGCCAGGAGTTGTATGTATCATTGCCATATGTTACAGGTTTCATTGCTAGGGGTTGTATGTCACAGGTAGCATTGCCAGGAGTTGTATGTATCATTGCCATATGTTACAGGTGTCATTGCTAGGGGTTGTATGTCACAGGTGGCATTGCTAGGAGTTGTATGTATCATTGCCATATGTTACAGGTGTCATTGCCAGGAGTTGTATGTATCAATGCCATATGTTACAGGTGTTATTGCCAGGAGTTGTATGTATCATTGCCATATGTTACAGGTGTCATTGCTAGGGGTTGTATGTCACAGGTAGCATTGCCAGGAGTTGTATGTATCATTGCCATATGTTACAGGTGTCATTGCTAGGGGTTGTATGTCACAGGTGGCATTGCTAGGAGTTGTATGTATCATTGCCATATGTTACAGGTGTCATTGCTAGGAGTTGTATGTCACAGGTGTCATTGCCAGGAGTTGTATGTATCATTGCCATATGTTACAGGTGTCATTGCTAGGGGTTGTATGTCACAGGTAGCATTGCCAGGAGTTGTATGTATCATTGCCATATGTTACAGGTGTCATTGCTAGGGGTTGTATGTCACAGGTGGCATTGCTAGGAGTTGTATGTATCATTGCCATATGTCACAGGTGGCATTGCTAGGAGTTGTATGTATCATTGCCATATGTTACAGGTGTCATTGCTAGGGGTTGTATGTCACAGGTGGCATTGCTAGGAGTTGTATGTATCATTGCCATATGTTACAGGTGTCATTGCTAGGAGTTGTATGTATCATTGCCATATATAACAGGTGTCATTGCTAGGAGTTGTATGTCACAGGTGTCATTGCTAGGAGTTGTATGTATCATTGCCATATGTTACAGGTGTCATTGCTAGGAGTTGTATGTATCATTGCCATATGTTACAGGTGTCATTGCTAGGAGTTGTATGTATCATTGCCATATGTTACAGGTGTCATTGCTAGGAGTTGTATGTATCATTGCCATATGTTACAGGTGTCATTGCTAGGGGTTGTATGTCACAGGTGGCATTGCTAGGAGTTGTATGTATCATTGCCATATGTTACAGGTGTCATTGCTAGGAGTTGTATGTCACAGGTGGCATTGCCAGGAGTTGTATGTATCATTGCCATATGTTACAGGTGTCATTGCTAGGAGTTGTATGTCACAGGTGTCATTGCCAGGAGTTGTATGTATCATTGCCATATGTTACAGGTGTCATTGCTAGGGGTTGTATGTCACAGGTAGCATTGCCAGGAGTTGTATGTATCATTGCCATATGTTACAGGTGTCATTGCTAGGGGTTGTATGTCACAGGTGGCATTGCTAGGAGTTGTATGTATCATTGTCATATGTCACAGGTGGCATTGCTAGGAGTTGTGAGTATCATTGCCATATGTTACAGGTGTCATTGTTAGGGGTTGTATGTCACAGGTGGCATTGCTAGGAGTTGTATGTATCATTGCCATATGTTACAGGTGTCATTGCTAGGAGTTGTATGTATCATTGCCATATATAACAGGTGTCATTGCTAGGAGTTGTATGTCACAGGTGTCATTGCTAGGAGTTGTATGTATCATTGCCATATGTTACAGGTGTCATTGCTAGGAGTTGTATGTATCATTGCCATATGTTACAGGTGTCATTGCTAGGAGTTGTATGTATCATTGCCATATGTTACAGGTGTCATTGCTAGGAGTTGTATGTATCATTGCCATATATAACAGGTATCATTGCTAGGAGTTGTATGTCACAGGTTTCATTGCTAGGAGTTGTATGTATCATTGCCATATGTTACAGGTGTCATTGCTAGGAGTTGTATGTATCATTGCCATATGCTACAGGTGTCATTGTTAGGTGTTGTATGTATCATTGCCATATGTTACAGGTGTCATTGCTAGGAGTTGTATGTATCATTGCCATATGTTACAGGTGTCATTGCTAGGAGTTGTATGTATCATTGCCATATGTTACAGGTGTCATTGCTAGGGGTTGTATGTCACAGGTGGCATTGCTAGGAGTTGTATGTATCATTGCCATATGTTACAGGTGTCATTGCTAGGAGTTGTATGTCACAGGTGGCATTGCCAGGAGTTGTATGTATCATTGCCATATGTTACAGGTGTCATTGCTAGGAGTTGTATGTCACAGGTGTCATTGCCAGGAGTTGTATGTATCATTGCCATATGTTACAGGTGTCATTGCTAGGGGTTGTATGTCACAGGTAGCATTGCCAGGAGTTGTATGTATCATTGCCATATGTTACAGGTGTCATTGCTAGGGGTTGTATGTCACAGGTGGCATTGCTAGGAGTTGTATGTATCATTGTCATATGTCACAGGTGGCATTGCTAGGAGTTGTGAGTATCATTGCCATATGTTACAGGTGTCATTGTTAGGGGTTGTATGTCACAGGTGGCATTGCTAGGAGTTGTATGTATCATTGCCATATGTTACAGGTGTCATTGCTAGGAGTTGTATGTATCATTGCCATATATAACAGGTGTCATTGCTAGGAGTTGTATGTCACAGGTGTCATTGCTAGGAGTTGTATGTATCATTGCCATATGTTACAGGTGTCATTGCTAGGAGTTGTATGTATCATTGCCATATGTTACAGGTGTCATTGCTAGGAGTTGTATGTATCATTGCCATATGTTACAGGTGTCATTGCTAGGAGTTGTATGTATCATTGCCATATATAACAGGTATCATTGCTAGGAGTTGTATGTCACAGGTTTCATTGCTAGGAGTTGTATGTATCATTGCCATATGTTACAGGTGTCATTGCTAGGAGTTGTATGTATCATTGCCATATGCTACAGGTGTCATTGTTAGGTGTTGTATGTATCATTGCCATATGTTACAGGTGTTATTGCTAGGAGTTGTATGTATCATTGCCATATATATCACAGGTGTCATTGCTAGGAGTTGTATGTCACAGGTAGCATTGCTAGCAGTTGTATGTATCATTGCCATATGTTACAGGTGTCATTGCTAGGGGTTGTATGTCACAGGTGGCATTGCTAAGAATTGTATGTATCATTGCCATATGTTACAGGTGTTATTGCTAGGAGTTGTATGTATCATTGCCATATGTTACAGGTGTCATTGTTAGGTGTTGTATGTATCATTGCCATATATAACAGGTGCCATTGCTAGGAGTTGTATGTATCATTGCCATATGTTACAGGTGTCATTGCTAGGAGTTTTATGTATCATAGCCATATGTTACAGGTGTCATTGCTAGGAGTTGTATGTATCATTGCCATATGTTACAGGTGTAATTGCAAGGAATTTTATGTACCATTGCCATATTTTACAAGTGTCATTGCTAGGTGTTGTATGTATCATATCATTGCCATATGTTACAGGTGTCATATCTATAGTGTTTTTTGTATCACTAATATGTTATAGGTTTCATTGCTAGGTGTTGTATGTATCATATCATTGCCATATGTTACAGGTGTCATTGGTAGGTGTTGTATGTATCATATTATTGCCATATGTTAAAGGTGTCATTGTTAGTAGTTGTATGTATCATATCATTGCCATATGTTACAGGTGTCATTTCTAGGAGGTGTACGTACAATTACCATATGTTACAAGTGTAATTGCTAGGATTTGTATGTATCATTGTCATTTGTTACAAGTGTCATTGCTAGGATTTGTATGTATCATCAACTTGTCATATGTTACAGGTGTCATTGCTAGTAGTTGTATGTAGCATTGCCATATATTACAGGTGTCATTGCCGGGAGTTGTATGTATCATTGCTATATGTTACAGATGTCATTGCTAGGAGTTGTATGTATCATTTTCATATGTTAGAGGTGTCATTGCTTGGATTTGTATGTATCATTAACTTGTCATGTGTTACAGGTGTCATTGCTAGGAGTTGTATGTATCCTTGTCATTTTTACAGGTGTCATTCCTGGGAGTTGTATGTATCATTGCCATATGTTACAGGTGTCATTGCTATGAGTTGCAGGTATTATTGCCATATGTTACACGTGTCATTGCTAGGAGTTGTATGCATAATTGCCATATAATACAGGTGTGATTGCTATGAGTTGTATGTATCATTGCTATATGTTACAGGTATCATTGCTTGGAGTTGTTTGTATCATTGCCATTTGTTACAGGTATCACTGCTAGGTGTTGGATGTAACATAGCCATATTTTACTGGTGCCATTGCAAAGAGTTGAATGTATCATTGCCATATTTTACTTGTGCCATTGCTATGAGGTGCATGTATCATTGCTATATGTTACAGGTGTTATTGCTAGGTGTTGTATGTAACAATGACATATGTTACAGGTGTTATTGCTAGGTGTTGCATGTAACATTGCCATATGTTACAGGTGTCACTGCTAGGTGTTGTATGTAACATTGCCATATGTAACAGGTGTCACTGCTTGGTGTTGTATGTAACATTGCCATATGTTACAGGTGTCATTACTAGGTGTTGTATGTAACATTGCCATATGTTACAGGTGTCACTGCTAGCTGTTGTATGTAACATTGCCATATGTAACAGGTGTAACTGCTAGGTGTTGTATGTAATATTGCCATATTTTACTGGTGCCATTGCTATGAGGTGCATGTATCATTGCCATAAATTACAGGTGTCATTGCAAGGAGTTGTATGTAACCTTGCCATATGTTATAGGTGTAACTGCTGGGTGTTGTATGTAATATTGCCATATGTTACTGGTGCCATTGCTATGAGGTGCATGTATCATTGCCTTAAGTTACAGATGTCATTGCAAGGAGTTGTATGTAACATTGCCATATGTTACAGGTGTCATTGCTAGGAGTTATATGTATCATTGCCATCTGTTACAGGTGTCATTCCTACGAGTGTCATGTATCATTGCCATATGTAACAGGTGTCATTGCTTTGAGTTGTATGTATCATTGCCATATGTAACAGGTGGCATTGCTAGGTGTTGTATGTATCATTGTCATATGTTACAGGTGTCATTGCTTGGAGTTGCATGTATATTAACTTGTCATTTGTTATAGGTGTCATTGCTAGGAGTTGTACGTATCATTGCCATATGTTACAGGTGTCATTGCTACGAGTGTCATGTATCATTGCCTTATGTAACAGGTGTCATTGCTTTGAGTTGTATGTATTATTAACTTGTCATATGTTACAGGTGTCATTGCTTTGAGTTGTATGTATCATTAACTTGTCATATGTTACAGGTGTCATTGCTAGGAGTTGTATGTATCATTAACTTGTCATATGTTACAGGTGTCATTGCTTTGAGTTGTATGTATCATTAACTTGCCATATGTTATAGGTATGTTTGTCAAGTAATATAGGTATTTATACCATGTGTTTATGGATTAATTGTTAAATGCCGGAAGCATTATTGCGTCGATTCATAAAACAGTTTTAGGGGTTTTGTGATATTGTTTTACTTCAACCTTTTTTTTTTTTGTTTCCACAATCTTTTGATTTGCCCACGTCACATTGCATAAGCTAGACGGATAGAGACAGAATATAACGTACCATAAGTCGGTAAATAGAACTCTTCTCCCGATCCAGTAGTTGTGTTGTCGTTATTCCTCCGTTTTGGTTTATTGCAAATGGTGTAGATGCTGGAAACAGACTGTATATTTTCTGAAAATATAACATCTATTAATTATAAAAAAAACTGTTGAATGTTGGGTTTTTTTATTTATTCTAGAACTATTTTTTTTAATTGATTTAATTTCATAATTTCATTTAACTGTTTTTCATTGTATTTGCTAGATATATGTTGTTAACCATAAACATTTAACCCATTTGTGACCCAAGCACAATCGGTAATTAACCTTTCAACTTGTTACATCTTATGAGCAATAAAAATAGTTGTTTGAAATTTAAAAAAAAAATGTTACTAAAACGTTAAATAACGCCTCGGCAGCGTAGTGTTAGAATGTCCGCCTTAGGTCGAGGGTTCGTGGGTTCAAACCCCGATCGGGTCATACATCAGTCTTAAACACTGAGATTGAGATAATGTATACTTGCCCGTCGCTCGGCACTAAGAGCATAGGATTCGACTGGTGTCATGGTGTGCTTGTCTGCAGAAAACTGACAGGGTGATATAACGCCTCAACAAAAAAATGACCCGATTGCGCAATGGTACAATAATAAACACTTACTCGCACAACTCACGTATACAAAAACTTGTTTACTCGCACAACTCACGTATACAAAATTAATACTTGTTTACTCGCACAACTCACGTATACAAAAACTTGTTTACTCGCACAACTCACGTATACAAAAACTTGTTTACTCGCACAACTCACGTATACAAAAACTTGTTTACTCGCACAACTCACGTATACAAAAACTTGTTTTAAGATTAATTCTAGAGAAGATTACTTTGACTTTGTCCAAAATAGTTTAAAAATTGCTGATGTGACGTTAAACATTAAAACAACTATTAAACCAACCAAACCGTCAATCATTTAGATTTACTCACATTTGTAGGGCATGCTGTTCCTTGAATTCTTCCGACGTAGGTCCCAATTGGCTGTTCTTCTAAAATACTGAAATGAAAGTCGGGGGAATACGGTGTTGCTGCAATGATATTAATGTCTGATATATAAATGCAATGAAATGTGAAGTAGAGAAGAAAATGTTTTACTTATTACACCCTGTTATATCAGTCTTGGACGGTTGGGAAGACCAGAGAAACCGGTAATGCTTCGACTAAACTGGACTAACATCCGGTTACCTTCCCAGATAAGGATTCGAACAAAGTTATTTGTACTGGATTACAAAACGACAAGCAAGTTAAGCTAAACAATAGCCTCGTTTTAGACTTTGGTACAAAACAAAGGCAAAATTATATTGTATATGTATAAATAAATAAATTAATTAATTAATTAATTAATTAATTAATAATAAAATACATAAATAAATAAATAATAAAATAGATAAATTAATTAATAAATTAATTAATAATAAAATACATAAATAAATAAATAATAAAATAGATAAATTAATTAATAAATTAATTAATAGTTAATTAATTAGTTGATTAAAAGATATGACACGGGGTACTTTAGACCTTAACTATTTCACCATCATTCACAATTTTAGTTAAACGCCTCTATGAATAACAAAAACGAGGCTCTTTTTCAAATCTTTAACGTGAGAAAAAAAATGAGATAAAACATTTATAATTAAACTGTAATTTTGTCATTTACCACCATAAATCAAATGCTATCTAAATAATTATATCGATAATGTCACGTGGAACAATTATAACTACGTGACGGAAGGAAGGGGTGAAATGATGTTTTACGCCCTGGCGAAGGATGGAGGTGTGGCATCATGATGTTTTATGCCATGGCCAAGATTATTATTTACATAAAATGTATGTTTCATGAAAAGAAAAAATCACAGTTTCTAGAGAAAATCACCTATCTTTGTTTGGTAAGAAAACTGATAACCTATCCCAGACTAAGACCGGCCTGAGTGGGAATCGGACCGAGGAGGGTAGGGTTGATGTGACCCGAATTTGATTCGTAAAACTCTGCTATACATGAAGATATCTCGACTACCAAAGTTCTTTTATGAAGATGGGTTGTTACGTGGGCCTGTAACAAAGCATCACTGTTTTAACAAACTTTTCATGTAAGGGTGCTATTAAAAGGCAAAGAAGTACATTTTTATTCCACAAAATCGAGACGTTGTGTTCACTGGACAAAACAAGATAAGAATGTCGATTCGAGAATTATTTTGACTCTTTTTTTTCATTGTATCTTAAAGTTAAATGTCTCTAAGTTTCGCTAAATATGAAAAGGAAGTATCGGTGGGGGGGGGTGGTTTTAAAGCTCGAATCCTGGATTGATCATAGATTGAGAAAGTCTATCGGAACGCTTGTCGACGGCGGTTTTCTTTTACCAGCCAAAAACTGGGTGCCTCAAATTTTTACTGGGGCGTTCAGTACAATTACCAACCCCACTTTTGACATAATTAATATCAAGAAATGAAATAAATCAATTCACCATTGATATTTTTTTTAATCTAAAGAACAAAAAGAAAACAAATTATACTTACATATCAGTGGTACCACTGGGCAGACAAAAACTGCTAGAAATATCACGAACCTCATAATCATCTCCATACTTCAAGTTTTCAACTTACCAACTGAAAACGTAATGCGTATTTATATAAATAATGGCTATGATAACGGATGTTTATAGATGAGTGATTACAAAAAACAGGTGCTTCTGACAGGTTTTCTATTTAAGGTCAATTTTAAACGGTTTCAATTGGTCAAGTGAGTATCTCCGTCATGATAAATTTATTTGCGGTATTTAGAGAACAACAAAAAAATTTCACAAATGATGTAATTATTCTGTATTTTCGTATAACTTCCCAGGTTTTTATTTTTTTATGTTTTTTTATTTATTTAATTATTTATTTTTACAGTCATTTTTAATCAAAAATATTATATTACAAATAAACATTTTAGAAAGGTAAAATTTAAATACAAACTACTTCTGGATATATGTACAATTTTCTGAATTATTCATTTGGATTGCTGATTTTGTTATTAAAGGACAAATAATCGATTAACAAGGCTGTCATATTATAAATTTTGGAATATTTCATGACATCAGGGTTGTTTTAGTTATATATATATATATATATTCATTTATCTTTTATTATTATTATTTTTTTTTTTTTTTTTTTTTTTTTTTTTTTTTTTTTTTTTTTTTGATGATGATGATGATGATGATGATGATGATAATGATGATGATGTTATTGTTGTTGTTGTTGTTGTTGATCATAATTTAGTCGTTTAATTCGTTACAACTTTTGTTTTAAATTCAATAGGATAATTACGTATTTTTTCTCCCAAGTATGATGTTAAAAAAAATTTCACATATGAAATGGATCGACATTTTAAAATTCAAAAATCAACATTTAAAAATCACGGTATTTTGCAAAGGATATAAACTATAGTGAAAGAGGAATCACAAGTGATACTTATCCCCTCGCGACGGAGTATTGTAAAGATTCGGCTAAACGAAGTGCCATGAAATACTGTTAGAATAAGCTTGTCAGAACGCCGAAAAGGAAAGTTTAACATATCGGCTATATCAAGCTGCTATGTACATGTTATTTTCATATTATGCAAATAACATGTACATGAAAACCAGTTACTGAAAACCCTTATAAATATTAAGTATAAATAAAAACTGCTAGAAATATCACTAACATCATTATCATCATTTTAAAATGCAAAACTTATTTATATAAATATCTATTTTGACAGATGTTCATAGATCAGGTGCTCCTGAAACGTATTACGTCAATTTTAAACTGTTTCAATTGGTCAAGTTACAGTAAATTATCCTTAATATATTCAGATAATTGTGATAATTTATATGCGGTTATAAGAAAAAAAATCACAAATGATGTAATTATTCTGTATTTTTATATTTTCAGCTATATTTAGCTGCTTATTTGAATATTAATATATATGGTACAAGTTTTTATTGTTTTTCAAAGAGGTGGCTATATTTTGCTGCTAATTTGCATATTGCGCTAATAACATGAAAATAAAAAACGTAACCAAAGAACCTGACCTGTAATATATATATATATTTATATATATATATATATATATATATATATATATATATATATATATATATATATATATATATATATATATGTCCAGGGCTTTACTTTGAAAGTATAGGTATGTAATGGTCATTTTTTTTAAATTCTATTTATAGCAACTGTGGACATCTTAGAATAAGGATCTGACTTAAACACCGAGATATTACCATAATAAACCCATGTATGAAGTTTAACTTAATTCTGTTGAGAAATAAACTTAGAAGGCTGACAAGGAAAGTTTAACATATCAGCTACTTATGCTTATGTGTGAAGTTTAATATACATGATTGTGTTATATGTAAAGTTATTGAAACCCGTTTTTATCATCAATATCAAAATATGAGAATACTGTAAATGTAGAATACGGCGTCTTAGGGAAAGTAACAAAACGAAACCATTAACGAGCTCTATACATCGTATAAACATATAAACAATATTATCTTAATAATCAATACTTGTTGGATCGGAAACGAATTGTGTAACAAGGAGTATGTTTTTAAATTCATTAGGAGAAATAATGACAGAACAGCGTGTAAAACTAAGATCTGTTTAGTAGCCTGAAACTATACTTAAACCTTCATCAGTTACTGAACATAAATGATATCTATATATAAATAATTGTTATTCTTACTGTTGATGAAAACTAATGACTCAAACTTGATTAACCTGTTTATGTGTTAGGATTGACTGATTTAATGGGGTTAAACGTCCCAGTAAAGAATATTTCATTAATATCGAGACGTCACCAACTATAAATGAATTGGCAGAAATTTTACCATTGCAGTGCGCTTAGGGCATTTTACAGGGAGTGGTTTTTTTTTAACGAGCCACGCCTGTCGTGACACAGGGCATCGGTTTTTAGGTCTCATCCGAGGGACCCCATGACTTTCATTTCTAAATGCCAAGTGCTTTGCGAAAGAACAATCACAACCGACTTTCAAGTTTTGGTCAGACCCGGCCGAGGAGTCATTGTGTTAAGAGAGAATACCTGTTTTCATTTGCCAATAACGAATTTTTATGTAAATGAAATCAAGAACTCTTAACAATAGTAAGACTACTACTGATTGAGTTACTCTGTTTGTGACAGTGAATTCTATAACATTTTTATAGGAAAACCAATTATCTTGAATTTTGGTTATTTTACTTACATGAGTTTAGTCGCAACTGAAAATCAGAATACACAGCCATGATTACCATAAAATGATTCTAAAGAAAGTAAATTGCTGCTGCTACGGGGATTTCACATGCCCAAAATGGTGACGTTTTGTCTTGTTTTTCAACATTGAAAATCCCCCAGCGACAAATATGTTTTGTGTGCAAAGATATTTCATGGCAATTGCAAATCTGCATTTCAATTTCCGATTAGAATAATAATGTAAGTGAAAAATAGTTAACTTAATTTAAATGGGATTATATTTAAAAATAAGCACATCACACTTTTAAAAACACAGTGATTTTTTTAGTATTCGTTTTGGTTTACGCTGGCTCACCTTCACAGCAAGTAAAAACAAAACAACATAGGGCGAAACCACAAAGAAGCGTATGATGCACGCACCCGTAGATGGCCATTTGTAATAATTTGTAAAAAAATTATGTTAAATGTTGTAAAATCTTTTATATTTTTTCTGAGACTTTATTTCTAACAGCGTAAGGCCATAAGAGAGAGAGAGAGAGAGAGAGAGAGAGAGAGAGAGAGAGAGAGAGAGAGAGAGAGAGAGAGAGAGAGAGAGAGATTGTAATCTGTAAGACCGTACGTCACTGATAATATATATATTTAATCAGAGTAAACCTCGAAATTTTAAAATAAAACATCATTAATGATCTACATTCTACAACATTAGTTACCACAATCCGAAATTCCTCAGCTCCTCGCACACTTTGTGCCCAATGACTGTGTATAGAACCAGAATAGTTCCTAAATAACAATATCTGGTTTTTGAAATAGAAATTATTCTGACTCCATACACATCCCCGAGGTATAAGTGTGTGAGGGTTAGAGAAAATTTGGTGGTAAAACTGTAAGGCAACTACGGACACGACACAAACATGTCGATGGTAAACCTGCAACGAAACCAAGGACATGACTACAATATGTCGATGGTAAACCTGCAACTCAACCAAGGACATGACACAAATATGTCGATGGTAAACCTGCAACGCAACCAAGGTGATGACACATACATGTCGATGGTAAACATGCAACTCAAGTAAGGATATAACAAAAACAAGTCGATGGTAAAACTGCAACTCAACCAAGAACATGACACAAACATGTCTATGGTAAAACTGCAACGCAACCAAGGTAATGACACAAACATGTCGATGGTAAACCCGCAACTCAAACAAGGAGATGACACAAACATGTCGATGGTAAAAGTGCCACTCAACCAAATCCATCTACCGTAAACCTGCAACGCAACCAAGGACATGACACAAACATGTCGATGGTAAAACTGCGACGGAGTAAACCTGCCACGCAACCAAGAACATGACAGACACATGTAGATGGTAAACTTGCAACTAAACCCAGGACATGACATAAACATGTCAATGGTAAACCTGCCACGCAACCAAGAACATGACACAAACATGTCGATGGTAAAACTGCAACGAAACCAAGGACATGACACAAACAAGTCGATAGTAAAACTGCGACGCAACCAAGGTGATGACACAAACATGTCGATGGTAAACCTGCAACGCAACCAGAACAAGACTCATACATGTCGATGGTAAAACTGCAACGCAACCAAGGTGATGACACAAACATGTCGATGGTAAACCTGCATCGCAACCAAGGAGATGACACAAACATGTCGATGGTAAAACTGCAACTCAAACAAGGAAATGACACAAACATGTCAATGGTAAAACTGAAACTCAACAAAGGACATGACACAAACATGTCTATGGTAAAACTGCAACTCAAACAAGGAGATGACACAAACATGTCTATGGTAAACCTGCAACGCAACCAAGGACATGACACAAACATGTCGATGGTAAAACTGCAACTCAACCAAGAACATGACACAAACATGTCTATGGTAAAACTGAAACTCAACCAAGGACATGACACAAACATGTCTATGGTAAAACTGCAACTCAAACAAGGAAATGACACAAACATGTCAATGGTAAACCTGCAACGCAACCAAGGACATGACACAAACATGTCGATGGTAAAACTGCAACTCAACCAAGAACATGACACAAACATGTCTATGGTAAAACTGCAACGCAACCAAGGTGATGACACATACATGTCTATGGTAAATCTGCAACGCAACCAAGAACATGACACAAACATGTCAATGGTAAAACTGCAACTCAACCAAGAACATGACACAAACATGTCTATGGTAAAACTGCAACGCAACCAAGGAGATGACACAAACATGTCGATGGTAAAACTGCAACTCAAACAAGGAAATGACACAAACATGTCAATGGTAAAACTGAAACTCAACCAAGGTAATGACACATACATGTCTATGGTAAATCTGCAACGCAACCAAGGTAATGACACATACATGTCTATGGTAAATCTGCAACGCAACCAAGGACATGACACAAACATGTCGATGGTAAAACTGCAACTCAAACAAGGAAATGACACAAATATGTCTATGGTAAAACTGCAACACAACCAAGGTAATGACACAAACATGTCTATGGTAAAACTGCAACGCAACCAAGGTAATGACACAAACATGTCTATGGTAAAACTGCAACGCAACCAAGGTAATGACACATACATGTCTATGGTAAAACTGCAACACAACCAAGGTAATGACACAAACATGTCTATGGTAAAACTGCAACGCAACCAAGGTAATGACACAAACATGTCTATGGTAAATCTGCAACGCAACCAAGGTAATGAAACATACATGTCTATGGTAAATCTGCAACGCAACCAAGGACATGACACAAACATGTCGATGGTAAAACTGCAACTCAAACAAGGAAATGACACAAACATGTCTATGGTAAAACTGCAACACAACCAAGGTAATGACACAAACATGTCTATGGTAAAACTGCAACGCAACAAGGTAATGACACAAACATGTCTATGGTAAAACTGCAACACAACCAAGGTAATGACACAAACATGTCTATGGGTAAAACTGCAACTCAACCAGGTAATGACACAAACATGTCTATGGTAAAACTGCAAACGCAACCAAGGTAATGGACACAAACATGTCTATGGTAAAACTGCAACGCAACCAAGGACATGACACAAACATGTCTATGGTAAAACTGCAACGCAACCAAGGTAATGACACAAACATGTCTATGGTAAAACTGCAACGCAACCAAGGTAATGACACAAACATGTCTATGGTAAAACTGCAACGCAACCAAGGAGATGACACAAACATGTCTATGGTAAAACTGCAACACAACCAAGGTAATGACACAAACATGTCTATGGTAAAACTGCAACGCAACCAAGGTAATGACACAAACATGTCTATGGTAAAACTGCAACGCAACCAAGGTAATGACACAAACATGTCTCTGGTAAAACTGCAACGCAACCAAGGTAATGACACAAACATGTCTATGGTAAAACTGCAACGCAACCAAGGTAATGACACAAACATGTCTATGGTAAAACTGCAACACAACCAAGGTAATGACACAAACATGTCGATGGTAAACCCGCAACACAAACAAGGAGATGACACAAACATGTCGATGGTAAAAGTGCCACTCAACCAAGGTAATGACACAAACATGTCTATGGTAAAACTGCAACTCAACCAAGGTAATGACACAAACATGTCGATGGTAAAACTGCAACGCAACCAAGGTAATGACACAAACATGTCTATGGTAAAACTGCAACGCAACCAAGGTAATGACACAAACATGTCTATGGTAAAACTGCAACACAACCAAGGTAATGACACAAACATGTCTATGGTAAAACTGCAACTCAACCAAGGTAATGACACAAACATGTCTATGGTAAAACTGCAACTCAACCAAGGAGATGACACAAACATGTCTATGGTAAAACTGCAACGCAACCAAGGTAATGACACAAACATGTCTATGGTAAAACTGCAACGCAACCAAGGTAATGACACAAACATGTCTATGGTAAAACTGCAACGCAACCAAGGAGATGACACAAACATGTCTATGGTAAAACTGCAACACAACCAAGGTAATGACACAAACATGTCTATGGTAAAACTGCAACGCAACCAAGGTAATGACACAAACATGTCTATGGTAAAACTGCAACGCAACCAAGGTAATGACACAAACATGTCTCTGGTAAAACTGCAACGCAACCAAGGTAATGACACAAACATGTCTATGGTAAAACTGCAACGCAACCAAGGTAATGACACAAACATGTCTATGGTAAAACTGCAACACAACCAAGGTAATGACACAAACATGTCGATGGTAAACCCGCAACACAAACAAGGAGATGACACAAACATGTCGATGGTAAAAGTGCCACTCAACCAAATCCATCTACCGTAAACCTGCAACGCAACCAAGGACATGACACAAACATGTCGATGGTAAAACTGCAACACAACCAAGGTAATGACACAAACATGTCTATGGTAAAACTGCAACACAACCAAGGTAATGACACAAACATTTCAATGGTAAAACTGAAACTCAACCAAGGTAATGACACAAACATGTCGATGGTAAAACTGCAACTCAACCAAGGAGATGACACAATCATGTCTATGGTAAAACTGCAACGCAACCAAGGTAATGACACAAACATGTCGATGGTAAACCCGCAACTCAAACAAGGAGATGACACAAACATGTCGATGGTAAAAGTGCCACTCAACCAAATCCATATACCGTAAACCTGCAAAGCAACCAAGGATATAACAAAAACAAGTCGATGGTAAAACTGCGACGGAGTAAGCCTGCCACGCAACCAAGAACATGACAGACACATGTAGATGGTAAACTTGCAACTAAACCCAGGACATGACATAAACATGTCGATGGTAAACCTGCAACTCAAACAAGGTGATGACACAAACATGTCAATGGTAAACCTGCCATGCAACCAAGAACATGACACAAACATGTCGATGGTAAAACTGCAACGAAACCAAGGACATGACAAAAACAAGTCGATGGTAAAACTGCGACGCAACCAAGGTGATGACACAAACATGTCGATGGTAAACCTGCAACGCAACCAGAACAAAACTCATACATGTCGATGGTAAAACTGCAACGCAACCAAGGTGATGACACAAACATGTCGATGGTAAACCTCCATCGCAACCAAGGAGATGACACAAACATGTCGATGGTAAAACTGCAACTCAAACAAGGAAATGACACAAACATGTCAATGGTAAAACTGAAACTCAACCAAGGTAATGACACAAACATGTCGATGGTAAACCCGCAACTCAAACAAGGAGATGACACAAACATGTCGATGGTAAAAGTGCCACTCAACCAAATCCATCTACCGTAAACCTGCAACGCAACCAAGGAGATGACACAAACATGTCGATGGTAAACCTGCGACGCAACCAAGGTAATGACACAAACATGTCGATGGTAAAACTGCGACGCAACCAAGGACATGACACAAACATGTCGATGGTAAAACTGCAACGGAACCAAGGAGATGACACAAACATGTCGATGGTAAACCTGCGACGCAACCAAGGTAATGACACAAACATGTCGATGGTAAACCCGCAACGCAACCAAGGACATGACACAAACATGTCTATGGTAAAACTGCAACGCAACCAAGGACATGACACAAACATGTCGATGGTAAACCTGCAACGCAACCAAGGACATGACACAAACATGTCTATGGTAAAACTGCAACGCAACCAAGGTAATGACACAAACATGTCGATGGTAAACCCGCAACTCAAACAAGGAGATGACACAAACATGTCGATGGTAAAAGTGCCACTCAACCAAATCCATCTACCGTAAACCTGCAACGCAACCAAGGACATGACACAAACATGTCGATGGTAAACCCGCAACTCAAACAAGGAGATGACACAAACATGTCGATGGTAAAAGTGCCACTCAACCAAATCCATCTACCGTAAACCTGCAACGCAACCAAGGTAATGACACAAACATGTCGATGGTAAACCCGCAACTCAAACAAGGAGTCGACACAAACATGTCGATGGTAAAAGTGCCACTCAACCAAATCCATCTACCGTAAACCTGCAACGCAACCAAGGACATAACACAAACATGTCGATGGTAAACCTGCAACGCAACCAAGGACATGACACAAACATGTCTATGGTAAAACTGCAACGCACCAAGGTAATGACACAAACATGTCGATGGTAAACCCGCAACTCAAACAAGGAGATGACACAAACATGTCGATGGTAAAAGTGCCACTCAACCAAATCCATCTACCGTAAACCTGCAACGCAACCAAGGTAATGACACAAACATGTCGATGGTAAACCCGCAACTCAAACAAGGAGATGACACAAACATGTCGATGGTAAAAGTGCCACTCAACCAAATCCATCTACCGTAAACCTGCAACGCAACCAAGGACATGACACAAACATGTCGATGGTAAAACTGCGACGCAACCAAGGTAATGACACAAACATGTCGATGGTAAACCTGCAACGCAACCAAGGACATGACACAAACATGTCTATGGTAAAACTGCAACGCAACCAAGGTAATGACACAAACATGTCGATGGTAAACCCGCAACTCAAACAAGGAGATGACACAAACATGTCGATGGTAAAAGTGCCACTCAACCAAATCCATCTACCGTAAACCTGCAACGCAACCAAGGAGATGACACAAACATGTCGATGGTAAACCTGCAACGCAACCAAGAACATGACACAAACATGTCGATGGTAAACCTGCAACGCAACAAAGGAAATGACACAAACATGTCGATTGTAAAACTGCGACGCAACCAAGGACATTGCACAAACATATCGATGGTAAACTTGCAACTCAACAAAGGACATGAAACAAACATGCCTATGGTAAAACGGTAACGCAACCAAGAACACGACACAAACACGTCGATAGTAAAACTGTGACGCAAGCAAGTACTTGACACAAACATTCCTATGGTTAAACGGAACGCAACCAAGAACACGACACAAACACGGCGATAGTAAAACTGCGACGCAACCAGAACACGACACAAACATATCGATCGTTAAACTGCGACGCAAGCAAGGACATTACACAATACAAGTGAATGATTAAAGAAGCACATCTAAGGACAAGACAACAGAAAACTCAATCAATGGAAATAAATGATTAATCAGCTTACACAACGAGAATAAACCATCGACTTCCAGCAAGCGAAAATGACAAAATATTACGCTTAAGGATCTGTAGTGATAGAATTCAAACCTAAGCGGTGAGAGATACTTTGATCCGTAAGCCTGTTTTATATCCATCGGCCAGGGAGGCCTCGACAAGAAGACAAACCCATTTTAGGACCATTAAATATAGAGCATCCGGGTTTATTTGGACAATTAAATATTCAGTAATGTTGTTCAAGTACATTCCCACTCCTAAATATCTTCCTTATTTTACAATTAGATGTAGCTGTCAATTTATACACATGTATAAAGATCTAAAATCAACCTTAGTTCATCAAATAAATGAGTCAGCTGGCATTATATATGTATAGTCATGTTTACATGTCGTGTTTGTTATTGCGTTAACTTCTGCAGACATGTCTCTCATTTACAACTTTCTTTTGCATTGATATGTAGATTATTAAATGCATACAATCAAACCTGTCTATAAAGGCCATCCATGGGAATCAGTAAAAGTGGACTTTATATACAAGTTCAAATGATATAAATAAAGAGCAACTGGGATAGAATTTTATCGGACTTTTTAAGCAGGTGACCCTTATAGAAAGGTGACCTTTAAGACAGGTTTGACTGTACAAAAAATAAAAAAAAAACATGATCCAAAGACATTATTTTGTTATAACTGATATTTTAATATAAAAAGGTATTAAATCATAAAATCTATTGATTTCTATATAAAGCACATAGTTGGTTGATACATAAACAGTTACTAAAAACTGCAACGAGTTAGTAAAAGTCTAAATAGCTTGTTACCGAATCGTGTGTGTGTGTGTGTGTGTGTGTGTGTTGAATATCCATTTAAAATACATGATGCTTCCTCGTGAGATAAATTTGTCTTTTTTTTTAGAGAATTTCAATTTCCTTTTTAAACTTTACTTTTAAAGTACTAGTTCTGTAGAAAAAATATTGCGATCATATACGTTTTTATATTTGATTTACATATATACTCTGAAGTAAGTAGAGCCAATTTTTTACATAAAATCTTGAATATTTCGTTTAACATTTGCCAGAGAATGAAATATAATGAAGTAACGGGAAACGTAATGGATGTGTTTAGCTTGTTTACAAGCCGTTAGGTAAGTAAAAATGCGATATCAAACTTGTTGCACACGTAAGAAAATATAGTAAATAGGACAACGTTGATCGTGTCTTTAAGAACAATTTAGAACTATAGTCACTACCAACCTAGTGAGTAGTGAGTACTTTTTTGTTTTGGTTCACTGCTTTTGAAATTCCTTCTTTTCGGCTAAAAATACTTATTTAATTCTTTTAATTAATTTCTTTTGTCAAATAGGTTTTTTTTTATATTTAATTTTATTTTGGGTTTTATAAGTTTTTAAAAATGCTTTAAAACACCAATTAAGAAATATATAAGTAAGAAAAGCCATTCATTTATCGAAAGCTTGGTGGTGTAATTGTCACGTGTCGGCTACCAAGTAAGACTGCGTCTGTTCGAATCCTGTTAGTGATATTTGTTTTTTAGATACAAACAAATTGGTTATATTAAAGGGGAAATCATTCTTGAAAAAATTTCATAAATTAGATATATTAAGATTTAGATGAATCTTCAAAACAAGGATTACAAAAAAAGATTGCCGTACAACAGCAAAAATTTCTAGAAAAGCGTCTATGCGAGCGTTAATCTGGAGACCCTGCAACATTAGTTCTTGAAGTAATCTGTTTTTATAAACGACATTCTGGTCATGAATTACCTCTACTATTTTAAACAATTTAAAGGGTCTCATGAATGTTTTCGTCTTTTTTTTCTTATTTTCCATACTACTTAAGCTAATTAGTTTCGTCCTGATTCTTTTAAAATAATTAAAGTTTCACATCTTGTATTGCTGACATTTATAAACAAATTTTAAGTATCATATACACTTATACACGTATATCACTGTATAAACGAAACGAAGACTAATAATATTATTGAACAAAGGGAGATAAATCTATCCTGAAACAAACGAAAGGGAGATAAATCTATTCCCGGACCAAAGAAAGGGAGATAAATCTATCATTAAACAAAAGGAGATAAAGCTAACAGACCTCAGTTATGAAATGACAGCCAAAATTGCCCAATTTTGGTCAAACCACCTTAAGTGTTATGCACCCATATTTCAATAATTTTTAAGTAACACCAGAAATGTTGATACTTTTTTAAAATCGGAAGAATTCAAACACTATTTCTATACTGAATTTAAGACCCAAATGCAAATTTTAACAAGTTTAGCACACATTTTGTTACCATGGCAACCACACAGAAAATTGTAAAATCTTACCTCAAAATAGACCATTTTCATAGAATCTGATAGTCAACAAACCCCGAAATACATATAATGGCACATATTGTCCCTGAATCTTAAATATTACTTTTTTTATTTTTCAAAAAAAATCAATACCTTGTCTGATTCATTTTTTCAGAAATTTGTAAAAAGGTGTCAATCTTGCTAAAAGCACATGGCAATGTTTACATGCAAAATGTGGTCCAGGCATAGGAAGTGCATTGTGCGGCTCAAGTCCTTACGCAAGAAATATAGTGCGATAGTCATCCAACTCAGCTTAATTCTTTAGCAAACCTCAGAAGCTCTCACCTTGGCAAAATTGCAAAGTGTTATCTATTAACAAATTTAAATGAGCAGGGTCTAAGTAAAGACCCCTGAGTTTTTTTATATGCACCAGTTTTGACCGTCCCCCATCAGGCCTTATCACGGCTGAGGTCTACTACCTAAATATATCCTTAAACAAAAGAAAGGGAGATAAATTTATCACTGTACAAAAGAAAGGGAGATAAATCTATCACTAGACGATAGAAAGGGAGATAAATCTATCACTTGACTAAAGAAAGAGAGACAAAGATAAATGTTGATGTTGACCGTGGTGGAATCCCGCCTGTAAAATAAAGAAAAGAGATTATCATAAGTGATAAGGAACACTTTTATAATCATGTAATTATTGACAAAATAACAGAAAAAATTATTTATTAAAATAAAAATTAAAAGATATCATTTTAGGACAAGATATTTGATGGTAATCAGTAATTTTTGGGTCAAACTTTAAGGCGATCGTGTAAAGAGGCAATGGATATTGATCATTCTCAAATTGTGGGATCTTTTGTGAGATTTGAACCTAGTAAGAGAGAAGAACTGTAATATGTATATGTATGCAGAATAATAAGAAATGTTTAATGCCAAGTAAACTAGGCTTAACTCATTATTTTCCGAAATCCAAATTAAAAAGTATTATGCTTACCATCCTTTGCAATCACACGGAATTCATATCCTTCTTTTTCTGTAAGTAGGGTTAGATTACTAGTTGTTCTTATATCACCGTCTCTGTTAATATTGAAAGGCACAGTTGCTGGATTGAGTTCGTAGTGGATTTCTCCGTTTTCACCAATATCTTTATCCGTAGCATTTACCTTTTTGTAGAATACATATAACAGACTCAGTGTAACGGAAAAGCTTTAAAGAGCAGTCAAGAAGTTGAAAAATAATGATTCAAACAACAACATATTTTAAGAAAATATCAAACAAAAACAAACCGGTTCATTTTTTAATTACAACTAATATTACCACTTTGGCAAAATACGAGGAATTCGATTGGTTAAACGCGAAATCATACCATCCCGTACCTTTGATTTTTCAAAGTATTACGGAGGGTCTAACGTATCGAATAATGGCCGCCTACTTGTCTTGCTTCAGGCATTGCAGTAAAAATTTAACCTGTTGGTCTTCAAAACAGCGACCAAGGTAATAAACGATCTTTTATTTCATTTATTACGGTATATTTTAAAATTCAAAGTTTAGAAAGTGAAATATGAAAATCCAAGAATCTACGACTAAAGGGGAACAACTCTCATAGAAAAGTCGTTACACACAGCCAGCGTAAATGATATGGAAATCGTATGCTAGCTAATATCAAATATGTATGTTGTTTGGGGCGATTAAGGGGTAATGTGTTTTATCTTTATCCCCAAATTTCAATGCCAGCGCATCCCTCTCCATCAACCAAAATTTGCATAACAGAAGATAAAATATATTAATTTATTTTATCTTCTATAAAATATAGAAGTTTTGGTAGTCAAAATATCTTTAACTGGAGAGGAATGCGCTCTATGAGTATGAATTGAAAAACAAGGTCTTTTCTATCAAAATTTTCGTATTTGTATGGAAATATACGGAATGCAGTATTCTGAAATGTATCTTTAAACACATAATGTAATGTTTTATCAAACTTTTAATATTCAAAACCGTTCCGTTTTGGTACTCCCTTTTTTATGTTTACAGTGTAAATATAAAATTTTAAACTCCTGTAAATTTTATACAGCCCGTATAAATTTTATACACCTCGTGTAAACTCCTGTATATTTTCTACATCTCATGTAAAACAGTGTTAATGGAGTTAACAGATTTATACATCAAGCAAACTAGCCAATCAATTTTCAAAGATTTTTAGAAATGGGGATAAAAAAATGATATTTAAGCCTCTGAAATATAGAATAACCGAGTTTGGACAAACATTAGGGCTACTGTATAGTGATTTATATCGTTGTTTTATAAGAGGTCAACAACAAACCCGGTCATTTTACAGAATGTAATCTATTAACACGCACATTCAATATTAAAAATAAACATTCACTTTCTCTTTTACCAAAAAGGAAACAAGAAATCCACGGAATTAAATGTCTCGCCTGGTTATTTTTTTAATTGAGTAAAAATACATTACTTTAACATAAACTCTCACATTTAGACACGTCGCCGCCGTCTACGACGACACCTGAAAAGTAACACCTAAGTCTTGACTTATGGTAATGTCAGGCTCTAAAAAAACCACAGATTTACGAATGTTTTGAATGTTGTATGTTTCTAATTGTTTTATTCTTGTTTTTCTTGTTGACAAGTATTTTTATTTGAAGTGTATGTTGTTACCTTTATAACAAATGTTCCAATAGGTGCATGTACAGAAACAGATGTTTCATAACCATCAGCGGGTATAAATATAGGACTGTTGTCATTAACATCTAATACTTCAATTATAACAGTAGTGTTTGGACCTTTACGTGTCATACCAGAGCATGTAACTGCTGCAGAAACCTGTTAAATAAAATGTATACTTATTATTTATTTATTTATTTATTATTTATTTATTATTTATTTTATTATTTTATATTTATTTTTTTGTCTTTATGAATATATCAAGTGTTTGGTTATATGGATACAAAAGTCATTTTGTCGTTTTGTTTAAAAAGCAATGAAAGAGTCTTGGTCATTGTATTCTGTGAATTGTGTGGACTAAATAATATAGTGAACATCAATTTTGAAGTAAAACAAATATCCTAACTAGGATAAAGACGTTTTCGTTTAAGTTTAAAAATTTAAAAACGTTCTTAGATGAAGACCCGGCAAATCACTTACCTTACGCAAACAAACTGAAAAAACATTGTGAAATTGCAAACGTTGGCCGTATAAGGTATTGTAAACAATAATTTTATTTAAAATTTGTCTTGAATCTTTTTTTCCGTCTTTGGTCGTTTCGATCAATTTTACCATCATTCCCCAATTTATATAATTAAGAGAATTGATAGTCTCCTTAGAGTGAGGCTAACATAATATATTTTTGACAGAGATACCTACGTTGTAGCCATATTCCGTGATAGATTCTCTGTCAAGTTTGCCTTGTAGCGTTATAATTCCAGTATCATTATCTATTGTAAAGTTTTTTGTTCCATACAAGGTATATTCACTGAATGCCGTATTACCCTGTAAAAAGAAGTAACAAATATAAGAAAGTCAAATCTCCTATAGTTTTCAGAACCCTCTTATTTATTGATCTCTATATATGAATCAGGAATATTATCGAAAGGGCCTATATGTATAAACAAAATAAAAAAAAATTAGTGTCATTTTAAGTGTAAATATCAGTATGTATGGTAAAACTATTACATGTATACCAAATATCTTTGTAATTAATGTTTCATCTCATTCCGCCAAACGTCGCCAATTTATTTTGTTTTCATTGTTATCCGCGCTGTACATTCACATTTTTCTGGAAATGTGCATGTCTAAGCCAAAACTACATTTTAAATGTTTCCCTACACAACGAAGATAAAATTAGAACAAGATTTTGTTGAGTCTTTAAGACAATTTCAATTGTCTATAAGCCAAATTTTGCTTTAAGCAATTAATTTACAAAATTGTCGTAAAACAGGGTTTTTGCTCTCTCTCTCTCTCTCTCTCTCTCTCTCTCTCTCTCTCTCTCTCTCTCTCTCTCTCTCTCTTACAGAGCAGGTACTTGGTGTTAATTTTGCCACTGACATTCCTTGGGGAGCGTCTTCTTTGACCTGAATCTTGAAACCATTTTCAGGCCATGTTGGTACCTCGGAACCACATGCTACAATATACAAATTACATGTATAATATAGTACAGTATGTGAATTAAGATTCAGGGAACTGACTACAGTCGACTTTATATAGAGTCACTTCTTAACGTATATGTAAAGAGGCAAGCGAAATCGTTTAAACCGATAAATAATTAAACAAAATGCATCTAAAGACAATGGTGGGGGATTTTAGGGACCGAAAATCAAATTTAAATAACAACTGGTGTGCCAGTAGGAGCAGGCATTACATCCTCTTTTTCGAATTGCATAAAATCATAAAGCTAATTTGAAAGCAAACGCAATTTTACTTCTTCACATAAAATTGAAGCATTTATTGACACTTCGAGATCACAAGTTGTTTAATCGCCGATTTTTACTTAATTACAAGTTTTTAATTTTTAAACAGCTAAAATTAAAAACCGATTTGACAAAATTACGGCTTCGAATTATCAATGAAATTCGAAAAAACAAAAAACGAGCCGTCAAAGTACTAGTGTATGTAAATTCCGAATAAATATCATCTATATAATTATTGTTTGCACACATTAAACCTTATCGAAAGCATATTTTTGTAGCGGTCTGGGTAGCTCAGTTGGTAGAGCTCTCGCATATAGTGCGCGAAAAGTCCCGGGTTCAATCCCCGGTCCGACCTTCCATTATTCTCCCTTCTGTTATAGTTTGGTGGCCAGTTTGGCCCTCGGAGAAGTGAACTGACAATATCCGGCCATATAAAATCCATTCGAGGGAACTTAGGGTGAGATTTCCCATGGGAAACTCAAGAATGACAGGAGAGGGATGTAGAGGTCTGGGTAACTCAGTTGGTAGAGCATTCGCCTATGGAGCGGGGGGTCCCGGGTTCGATCTCCGGTCCGACCCTGCATTTTTTTCTCCCTCCTGTAACATTTTATTTTCTTAAGTAATTATAATGACTCACCTAAGCATTGCGTCATATCTTCAAGTCTGGAGATATTCTGATTTTTACTGTTGAGAGCATTGTTCAAATGTTCTAATATTTTACTCTCTGAAAATAAAAACCAATATAGAAACCAAAAAATAAAAAAAAATGTTAAATTCAGAAAAAAACACAACTAAAATGTAAAATTTATTCTCTACAATCTTAGATTTTATTGGACTTATTCATCTAGTCCGTCATTTTAAATTTAAATATATTCCCCGTAATATTGAAATACAAACTACTACCTGACCATTTTCTTTGTTCTGTATTAGATATATTTCTGGTTGTTTACTTAATCATTTATCTATTTATTTATTTATTTTTATTTTATTTTTTTTTTATTTATTTATTTATTTTAGCGATTTCAAAAGTCGATGAACACACGTGACTACTTCTTTTGTTCAAAAAAGCTAAAAATTCTATACAAACTTCGGGTGATTAGTATATTAAATAGTATGAAAACGACTCGTTCACCTCGCTATACATGCGCTATATTACCTGCCATGAGGCATTACATTTCGTTTGTGTATTTTTATATCTACGATATGTTCTTTTTAACTTCTCGAATTTCCTTGCCTCGAAGTCTAAATCATTCTATATCTAACATGTATATATTTGTCATATATCTGATGATTTATATATTTTTAGAAGATAACTTTATTCGAAAACTCGACAAAACATCTTTTTTTTTTTTTTCATCATCATCCGAGTAAAATAATTAATCGATTATTTTTGATTTTGTAATTTGCGTTTTTTAAATAATATGCTATCTGACATTCGGTTTTGGATTAATATATTTTTGGAACTTTAAATTCATCAATTTTCAACTGTTTTGCTTATGTTTTTTATCTCTTAAACTTTTCGACCCCTAAGGTCGCTGATGAGGAATGATTTTACGAAATGTGAACATTTGTCACAAGAAAAATAAAAAGGTATTTGTAATATATTTACATAAAATAAATAACTATATTATAAATATAAAAGTGAAATAGCTACACGTTCACTTACCTGTACCTGTAAAATTCCTCTGAAGATCTCCGATAATGTTCTGTAAATCGACGATTTTCAGATCATTCAACATGACTTTTGAGTTCAGCCCTTCAATTATAAACAATAATCGTAAACGCAATTAAAAGTCAAGGTAACTTTTTACGATTTTAAAACGTCATTCATTCATTCATTCATTCATTCATTCATTCATTCATTATTTATTTATTTATTTATTTATTTATTTATTTATTTGTTTATTTATTTATTTATTTAAACTCGAAGTCATATATTTGAGATTTTAGAATACAATGTATGTGTTATTGTTTCTATACCAAGGGACATTACTCCAGTTTTCAGTCCCATATCATGGCTTTTATAACCCATGATTCGAATATGTGTCCGTGTTTTCGTACTTGAGTGGCTGAATTTAAACATTCAAATTATTACTGGTTATATTGTTTCGGGTCCTTGGCCATTTAAAAGTTTATGTCTTTCTTTTTTATCCCCCTTTTTTCTTTATTATTATTATTATTTTTTTTTTTTTTAATTTTTATATCTTGTATGGCTGAACTTATTATCTTATAATTCGTTACATTGCATCGGGTTCTTAGTCACGTTGGCCGTTGAAGAATTTATTACTGTCGGTTCCTTTTTTTATGGGGGGGGGGGGGTAAGTCTTAATGGAATTAAGTAATTTTATGGCTGTAAATAAAACTCCTGACTCTGATCAGATGCTCCACCTACTGCAAAAACAAGAAACAAAACCATATATTTAACAACAGTAAGATCACTGATAGTACTATTTTTGATTATGCACGAGAAAAGGTTCTAAAGAAAATTTGGTGCCTTGTGTCGTTATTGTAGTTCCATTAAGCCTTACCCCCCCCCCCCCCCACCCCCTACCATCCACCCCCGTCAATGGACGTTTTACTACCTACAGACCATGAATACCAAACTAAAGACAAAATGAATGCTATTAAGAGACCACTGATAATAACAAAATTCGGAAACGCTATTTTCTGAATATTAGGAAGTTTTTCTTCAGTTGTCCTTATGAAAAAAAATACAGTCTACGTGGAATATTGTTGCGGCGACGAATAAGCAAATTTATACAAATTTGTTGAAACACTTGCTCCATTGCAGGACCTAACACAAAATCTACACAAGCTTAAAAGTTGTGATTGATTAGAGTAAATTTAGGCAGAAACATATTTTGTTCTAAAAAAAGTCATATACTTAATATATCACATTTTTCTGTTTCGAGAATTAATGACAGATATAATGACGCCATTGAAATAAACCTATTTATTTTAGAAGAAATAAAAATTGATAACATGTACAATATACGGATATTAAAGCAGGTGCCCTTATTGAATCATTCCCGTACCTTGTATAGCTTCATCAATATTCCCTATATTCTTCAGCTTGTCATTGATTTCGACCATAATGTTCTGTATGTGTTCGGCGTTGTCTGCAGTCTTATGGTCAACATAGGATTTCAACAAAAATGCAGTAGGCATAATGGCCGCCAATGTAAGTAAAGCTGACACAAGAAAGTTTGCCAGGAAAAGTTTCTTCCACTGAATATTACCAGACTTTGTTGTGGTACCATTCTGTACAGGCATGTCAGAATCTGGCGTTTCGTTCTCAAATTTTTCGTATGGCGGTTTATTAGACTCCGATGTTGTATCGTCCGTGAAGGTGCCGTTCGAAAAATCCATTTTGTATAAATCAGAATTGATAACGCCTTCAAAACTGATCAATTGTAAAACTGATTTAAACAGTGAAATATTAAACCTTATATTGAAAAAAAGTTCCGGATTTCCTTTATCGAAAACGGATATATCGTACAGGGTATATGTTTATGTATTTCATCGGAAGCCTATTTGTGATATAGATGCTAGTAAAGTATTTAATAAATATTATTTTCGGAAATCCTACTTTTTTCTTTAAGCCTCTGAACTTCCATTGACCAATACTTAAGACTTTATATGATGTAAAAGTAGATTTAACGTCTTCTCTATTCAATGTCGGATCACAGTCATGGGTTTAAACCCGGCCGACATCAAGGGAAAAATGCATTATGTCGCTATCGTAGTTTTTACTGGTTGTAAAGGTACCAGTTGCTTTGAGAGGTAGGATTATAGAGATAATACATGTATGTGATATTGAAGATTACGGCTACAAATGATCCAAATCACAACTAGCAATAAAAACATTGTTAAACATTTTTTAACTTTCTTCTTCTTCTTCTTCTTCTTCTTCTTCTTCTTCTTCTTCTTCTTCTTATTATTATTATTATTATTATTAATTGATTAATTAATTTATTTATTTATTCATTTATTTATTTATTTTATTTTATTTTATTATTTTTTTTTTATAATTTTTTTGAACAGCAATATCAAATGTTACAGCAATGAACTCGATAAAAATAGTAAGGGCATTTTTTAATTCTTTAAAAATAGGAAATCCAAGTGAAAAAGAAATAACATTAAGCATGGTAACAAATATTAACAAAAATTAAAAAAAAAATGGTCCTTAAAATTTTGATACAATTGTTTACTACCTGTCTCTAAGCGCAATCGGTGCGCGAGGTCGGTTATAAACCGAAGTTATGGCGGTTCGAGCCAACCCAGAGATTTTATTGTTTACGTTGTTTATTTAGTTTGCTGCAATGATTTAATTTTCATTGGATTCGATTAATGATGGTTGATGTCTCACTTAAGACTTTTTCACTTTTATCGAGACAATCAGTTCTGAGATGGTGGAAAAAACCGGAGTTACAAGAGAAAACCACCGACCTTCGAACTAACACTAACTTCTCACCCTGGTATCTGACGGGCAGGACTCGAAACAACACAGTGATACACTGTGATTTATAAGCATAACAAAGACGAAGAAAAAAAGTCAAATAGTTTATTAACCAATCATTGTGAAACAATTGGGATTCTTGAAGGCTCTCTAATCACCGTGCTTTTAAACTATCAAGGTCAGTTTTTACCATCATTACTTAACTAATTTCCTTAACTTTAATTCACCAAATTTTAGAATTTATTTTTGGAACTATGGATAAGCATTTTTCTTAAAAATGAATACAGATACCTTGAACTTGAGCTGATCTTCAAAATGAAACCTTAATTTCTTAAATATCTAAAAATTAACAAAGCTATTAAGATTTTAAATTTGCCTGATCTAAATTAAGGAAATTGTTAGTTAAGGAATGATTGTGAAACCGGGGCCTACGTACTACTAGAGACTAATACCAGTATCCTTTACTCTTTTCCGTTAATTTTTTAAAGTGTGCTCAGTATATTTCATGGTAACGCGCAACTACGAAGTAAAGTGAAAAATGTTTATATTTAAAAGGTGGTAATAATAAAAAAAAAACATTTATTCCGATTGAATCTTTTCCTTTCCGTTCACCTATTTCTACGTACAGTGTTAAAGCGAGTTTCTGTTCTGCTGTTTGCTCAGCTGTAACCTTTCACATACAAATAGACATTTTACTAATAATTAAACTGCCGTGTTTCAGTTTAAAAATTTCTTATTACAAGGGCATTAATTTCAAGAATTTACCACTAAGATAATTTATGTCACAGTAAGATGCTGAAACATGCCCGCTCTTGCTGGCGATGTCAACCAATTGACCATCGGAGACCCTGTAGGAAATAAAAGGGTCACATATTTACAAATCACCAGTTAGATTTTCTTCAATACCAGAACTTCCCTTCTTTTCCAAACTCTTGGTTCCGTTATATTTTAGCGCTCCAAGTACGTGTTTGTTTTATTATGTATTTTCTTGCTTTTTATCATAACCTTGCATGGTTTTATTTGCTTTGGTAAGTAAGCCGATGCCAATTACATGTTTTTAAAGCTAAAAATGTCAAATTATAATTATTTTTACTCTTTAAACGAAACACGAGTGAAGTGACATAAACGTTAAAACATATTATATATTTTTATATACCAAATGTCTCTGTGGCGAAATCGGTTAGCGCGTTCGGCTGTTAACCGAAAGGTTGGTGGTTCGAGCCCACCCAAGGACGTTATTTTTATATTCACGTAATTGTATTCAATATAATTTTCCAAAGTGTATTTTTCACTTAAATGTTACTTTGAGGGGACCTAGAAGAGTTTTAAAAACAAATTTCTCTATAAATGAAAATTCAAACATATGTTTATTATGCCAACTAGATATTTTTAAGCTGCAAAATTTCCAATTATAATAATTTTTACAAAGTGTGATAGCGAAATAAGATTAAGCTGACGTTAACGTAAAAAAAATTATATATTTTGTATATACCAAATGTCTCTGTGGCGCAATCGGTTAGCGCGTTCGGCTGTTAACCGAAAGGTTGGTGGTTCGAGCCCACCCAGGGACGTTATTTTTATATTAATGTATTATAATTGCATAAATATAATATTCCAAAGTTTTCACTGAAATGTTACTTTAAGGTTACCTAGAAGATTTTTGTTAACAAATCTTCCGATCAGTGGAATGGAAAAATATGTAAAATTCAATGTTCAGAGAACATTTATCTGATATAAACGTCTTAGGATATCACAGTCATTTTATTGATTTTTTGTACATGACCCGGATGTAAAAAATCGAATATATTATTTCATAACTAGATGCCAATAAATGCTATTTTACGGAGGATATTGTATTACTCTGAACGAAGCTGAAGTAATAAAATTATGTTCAAGAGATAAAAAACAAGGTCTATAATTAACAAGACACCTTGCTAGCCTAAAAGACCGTTCAGTCTTACAGTGAACAAATATACATTTCTTGAAGCCTTCCTAAAAACGTCGGTATAAAAAAATCATCAAATTGCAAAATGAATAAGAAACAATAATTTGCATTGGAGGAAAAATTTTATTCATCAATTTTAAACTTTTTGGTTATGATCGTTTTCTTACCAGTAAATTAATATAAAACGTGTATAGCTAAAATTCTATAACACATAACAATATCAAGACCTCTAATGTAACAAATTCTTTCATTGGTCAGCACAAGTAAAGCCTCCTTTCAAAAAATTGTTTTCATTGATTTACCCATTTGTGTCCTTGGAATGTTTATTTTTATATTTAACTGAACTTTTTAGTAGCTTCTTTCCTTAAAAGTCTTTATAAATTTTCTAGATTCATTTAATTGACGCTTAAAAGTTCTGAAAACACATTTTTTTTAAGTTACAAGCTAAATCACATGATTTTGTTGCTTAATAGAGAGGGAAGGTTCTAAAGAATTTGCGATGAACCACGCCAAAAGCTTATACTTTACAATTACAATCTCAGGTTTGATTGGAGATGTTCCTCTTATCTTTTATAATTAAATATTTAGTTTACCAATTGTAAAAATAAAAACCCGACCCCAGACAAAGAATGTGTTTAACATTGTAACAAGTTAATTAAAGAATAAAAAATTAGCGAAAAAAGAGGCAAAACAAAAAAGGCCAAATAAAAAAAAGGCTAAAATCATATTAAATTATTTACTCAGTATTATGAATAAAGTGTTTCCTAATAAAAACATTGGGTAAGTTCTAAAACAGAATTATTTTGAATGCGTTGTGTATATTCTTCAGTTGCATTTCTTACATAACAATTTTTATTCTTGTATTTAAACTTTTGTTCTGCTTAATTGTATTCAAACTATGTATTTGAAAGTACTTGACGTTATATTTTGAATGAATCTAAAGCGAAAAAGCAATGTTCCGATTGTACAATTTGAATTGTACATTGCTTATTTCAGTTAGATAAGCCCTTTTTGTATGCAATGGTAATATACCGAATAAAATGCGTTCAGTTTTTGGTGTTTGCCATGGCAATATTTCAAATAAATCTATTACGTGTTTTAAATGCATTAAAATTATATAAGAATTTTTAGACGAATCAGTTATTTTCTCTCCAAAATTTGAATGGTGACTGGAGATGGAGAGTAAATACTACAAAATAAAATTAATTCTATGGTAAATTTTTTTTGATTTTCTAATCATAAATATCATGAGAAAAAAAACTGGTTTATCGTGTTATTAATTTTAGAGTCAAATTTCAAAATAAATAAATAAATAACAAATGCACTATCTCTTCAGTGTAATAGTTCTTGAGATAAACGAATTGATCTGAAATATTCCAATATTTTATTTTGTATCAACGTTTGCAAATTGGCGGGGATCTAATGTTGCCAATAACGTTTGCCTAGAGCCTGTTAAATGTTACTCATTGATCCTATGGCCACAACATTTGCAAACAATACAAGTTTTTTCTTTTTCTTGGTTGGCCGTTTTCTGATCATTTTTGGATGTCATCTCACCGTTTCTTTGCGGGACAGCTATTTCTGTAGGTCTAAAATCTTCCTTATCAGCCCCGTCTTCCAATTCAGCATTATCATCATCCTCGTTAAAACTACCTTCTTGATCTGTCTCACTCTCATTGATGATCTCGATTCCTGGGAGTCCATTTTCTCTGGTCAAGACGAGTCGACTCCTCGAGAATTTGCTCAACTTTAGAATCCAGTGATGCCTGTTTAAATCGAGACGGCAATTGTTTAGTATTTGTAAAATAATCTAAACTTTGTTGTTTATTTTGGTCACGTAACTTTATTCTTCTTCGCGGAGAAAGTCTAATGGGTCGTCCATTAAAGTCACTGTTTGTTATCTGTTTAGCGTATTCCACTATGACGTCATTGTTATCAAACAATGCAGCAAAACTTCCGTTAATCAATTTGGGGGACATTGGAACATTACTTAGTAATAAACTCATACCATATTCTTTTCTTTTCAAAGATGGATTACGATAGATTTTGATTGGTTCGACCTGTTTTGACATTTTATCTTCTGCTTCGTATTCCTCTTCTATATATTCTTCATCTTTGAGAATTGTAGTAGCCATGTTTGATATAATTTTCCAATCTCTTTCAATGTCGGACTTGTTCGTGTATTGTGACGTCACAGTAAAACGTATGACGTACTTCCCTTTTAACGCAGCAGGTACCATGTGCAGCTTTCCAGATTTGTTTAACCTTTTTAACAACATTTCTGTCAATTCATTTTCTCCCTGAAATACGAATTAAATTAAATAAATAAACAGACAGCATATTTTAATCAATTTTGTGATCTAATAAACAGATCAACAATTTGAAAATCAAGGAAAGTCTTTTGATCCAACAGCAACACTTGCTCCAGACTTTTGAGAACTATTTTATCATTATGCCCAGGGCTCATTTTCATAATCAGTAGGTTTGATCTTTCCAAAGTGACATAAATATCTTACGAAAATATCTTTTAAAATAGGTACGCCATATCTGCATATTTCGGAAAGGCAAAATCTTGGTAACTGTTTATTTCCAAGAATATGTCATTGTGATGTAATTTTTGTTTACTTTTTCTTTTTTTTTTTTGGTATTATTAGGTAACTCGTTTATTTCCAAAAATATTTGATGTAGAAATATGAATAAATATTGGACTTAATTGAGTTACAAAACTCTAGAAAATATCAAAGAAGTACTAACAATCTTATACTTCGCCCTCCTGATCTAAAGGTATAACATTTAAAAGTTAAATAGGGATTAAAGAAAATTTCTTGTCAGTGTTTTTGGAGTTTTATATCGACTTGTCTTTTATAAGATTATTACACCTTTCTATTTAAAATATTTTATTTCATAAAATTTTTTATTATTATTTGTTTTAACTTCTATTTATTTATCTATTTATTTATTTATTCATTCATTCATTCATTTTATCTTTTTTGTTTTTCTATTTTTTATTTTTTTATCTTTTTTTTCAATTTTTTTTTTTTTTTTTTGGTTTAGTTTCGAAAAAAAATTCCTTGATCTTGACAAATGTATATACATTTGATAATTAAACAATTATAATTGTCTTTTCATCTATGGCAAGGCGTAAGCTAAGCAAAAGGTAAGTAAAATATAAAACTAAATTCAAGTTAATGAGATTCTCTATGAAAACGTAAGCATAATCAACTTTCACTCATACTCCAATAGTAGTTCAACCACTGCGTAAGCTTGCTGTGTAAGTTGGAGGTCGTGAGTTTGAATCCCGACCGGGTCTGACCCAAGACTTGAAAGTTGGTAGTGACTCTTCTTTCGCCAAGCACTCTGCATTACGAAATTAAAGTCACGGTTGTTTCGGATTGGGACTTAAAATAAATGAGGTCCTATGTCACGGTAGGCGTTGCACGATGAAGAAATCTGCTGTAATAATGCCTTTACAACAACGCACAAACAAAATTTCTGCACTTTCTCCTATAGCTGGCGACTTCTCGATATAAGTACAATATTCTTGACTAGGACGATAAACACTATTATTCAACTCCAATAGTAGTTGAGAGAAATTTCAGTTTGCAATGTACATACCTTCAGTCTGAATACGACCATACCAAGTAATCGTTTAGCTGGTATTTCAAACCGATCATCATTTCTCACCATTTCTTCAAAATGATTAGCCAAATAGACACCCTTAAAATAAATAGTTACAAAATTTTATTTAATCAGAATAAATAAGATATTCAAACACAAACATACATTTCCATGTTCAAAATCACAAATTCAAAAAAAACCCCGAAAACTATGAAACCTAGAAAACAAAGTTAAACACGTAAACTTTCACATGGGAAGTGAGATCAGGTGCTCACAATGTTTAATAAAATCTATTAATTAGTGGCATAATACGGCCTGAACTTTAAACCAAGTATTTAAGATTATGTTGTAAAAAAGAAGAACAAAGGAATCAAATCACGAAACTGTACTATCAATAAGACGAAGAAGATATGATGAAAAAAGTACATATTGGAAGTATTGATTAAAAGATCTCTACTTTGGACAGGCGTTGGAGTAAATGTCCATTTGTGATTACTTTTAACGGATCATCTTACATATTTTCTGACCAGTGGTACAACAATATATTGGATTTAGTCTTTTTACTAAGTAATAAACAAACTCTTGTGTCTTTTTGTTGCCATAGTATTTGGGCGATCTATAGTTCTGATTTACTGATGAGGAATGAATTTCCGAAATGTGTACATCTGGCACATCAAAATTTAACTGGTATTTGTATTAAATATTTACGTATCACAATGCCATCTTGATGTTTGGATCCTTATTGTGCATTTCTTACTGTATAAAAACTCTCATGTTTCCCATATGATACATTTCATCATTGTATATAAAACTTTTGGAATAATATGGTAGCTAAGTTGGCAGAGTGCTCGTTACGTATTCGGGATATCGAGGTTCGAACCCCGATAGGGTCTGTTTAAGACCTGAAAATAGGTAGTGACTGATTTTTCTTCAAGCATTAGGCATATAATAATGAAAGTCACGGGGTCATTTGGAGAAGACCTCTATAAACCTATAACCCTTTATCCCTATAGACGTGTCACGATAAAGAACCTTTCCAGCACATTGCCCTTAGCGCACTGCAAAGGTCCAAATTTCTGCAACTTCACCTATATCTAGTGACATTTCGATTCTGGGACATTAGACCCCATTTAATCAATCAATCAATCAATCAATCAATCAATCAATTAATCAAGTTATAGAATAATCTAGAATGATTATTAATTTTAATATATAATTAATCATTAAGCAAAAGATAACAATCGAATTGAATTTTAGCACGCATTGCTTTCTTTAATTTATTATTATCTATTATTGTTATTATTATTATTATTATTGATTTATTTATTTATTTATTATCACAATCAATTCCTCCACGTTTTTCCAAATGACAAGAATAGTAAATTAAGTCACGAAGAACGAAAAATGCTAATGTGACATAAAACTATATTCAACAATCAACCCCTATACAATGCTATTTAACGAATGCATCATAGCTAAATGTCTGTCGATAAAAGTAGATCAAACATGGTTTTTATTTTATTTTTTTTTTTTTTTTTTTTGGTGTCTCGGGTACCTTTCGTTTTTACAATTTATATATAAAACACAAACATACCAGTCCAAATCACAATCCCCCACCCCAAAGTAAAAACTTTGAAAACTGGCCAATTTAGTTATAAACCTACACTTTCATCAAGGAATTGAGACCGGGTGCTCTGACAATTTTTGTTAGCTTAGTGAATACATTTTCCAATTTTACATCTGTATTATCCTCACTATATGCCTACCTTCCTTATATGATGCTGAATTCCCTCCACTCCGAACGATCGAATGACAAACCAAAGCTTTAATGCCCGAAACCGTCTGCTAAGTGGTATTTGCCAATGCTATTTAATATTAAAATAAAATAATTATTATATCGCGATACCCAAGAGTAAAAAAGGTAAGTGTGTGTGTGTGTGTGTACTTCTTCCTCGTCTGATTCTTGATAGAGTATCGACTGATTCATTTGGTGCCAAAATAATGCCAGTTGGGGAGTGGTATGCTTGTAGATCCTTTACAAATGAGTTATCAGAAAATATACCATTTAGCAAAATTTTCAGCCGTCTAATTTTCGAAATTTATTTAAAACAAAGTTCTGTTCCCTCGTGCAAAAAATTTCTTAGCTGGATTTGGATTCATATAATTTTGGAACTTTAGATTTATTATTTTTCAACTGTTTGGTTTATGTTTTTTATCTATCAAACTTTTGGCCCCCAGTGTCACTGATGGGGAATGATTTTCCAAAATGTGCACAGTCTGGCACATCAAGATTTAGCAGATATTTGTTATATATTTACTACCCGATGAGCGGGTTCCGCTGCTGGTGGAGTAAAAGTCCCCGAGGGAATCCATAACTCAGTAAGCAATATTTTGTGCTGTCAGAAAATATACCATTTAGCAAAATTTTCAGCCGTCTAATTTTCGAAATTTATTAAAAACTAAGGTCTGTTCCCTCGTGCAAAGCATTCCTTAGCTGGATTTGGATTCATATAATTTTGGAACTTTAGATTCATTATATTTCAACTGTTTGGTTTATGTTTTTATCTATCAAACTGTTGGCCCCCAGTGTCACTGATGAGGAATGATTTTCCGAAATTTGCACATTTGGCACATCAAAAGTTAGCAGGTAATTGTTATATATTATCCTGTGTGGTCCCTACTACAAGACAAATCTTCATCATCACACAGATATCACGCGTACACAAACATATTCACAGTTAAACCATTACTAATACATTTGATGAGTCAACGCTAAACATATTACATAACAAATATTGTTTTATTATCAATATGCGCTGCATGATTCTAAAATTTGTCCTTTTTAAAACTTTTTAAAAATTGCCTCGTTCTTCAGACAAAACATATATCATTTTGACATTATGAAGTTTATTAACATTGAAATTAATGTTTATTAAAATATTTATCTTTTAACAAGCTGTGTAACATGTAATAAAATTACAAAAAGACAAAAAATCAAAATTTATATAAAAAGACAATAAAACAAAAATATAACTTCACAAAAAGAAAACAAAAACATTTTGAACCATTAAAATTAAAAATGAATTTTCTCATTAAACCGGTAACACATTTGCATTCAATAAATTGATTAAATGCATTTAAAGGTACCCAACCGATCAATTTTGGATATCCATTGAAAAATTTATGATTTTACAGTTTATACATTGTTTCTAAAGTTTTAAGTATTCCTTAGCTGGATTTGGAATTACATAATTTTGGAACTTTATATTCATGAATTTTCAACTGTCTGGTTTATGTTTTTTATTATCAAACTTTTCGGTCATAGTGTCACTGATGAGGAATGAATTTCCAAAATGTGCACGTCTGGAACATCTAAATTCAACTGGTATTTGTGATATATTTAGTAACATTACAGCCCAATAAATAGTACATTTATTTTCTTGTGCTATTTATAGCACCAGTAAGATAAATAAGATGTGGAAGTGTAGCTAGACCAATTGACCACTTGATTGACCACTAGTGACATGTTAATTGATGGCAGGTCAAGAGGCCATTCTTGATAAATCAATAAAATAATTAAAGGTGAAGAGCTTCTTTGTTAGTTTATATTACTGATAAGAGATTAAAATATAGTGTAAGCTGACAATATTCACTTGACAATACGTCTACGAGTAAACAAAATACACTTAGCAAAGCAGAAAAAAGGAAGAAATAGCAAGGTTTATATATAGAAAGAGGGGTCACTCCAAGTGGAGTAACTGTCAAAATTATGGAGTGATACAGAATGATATAGTATTTTTATCAAAATAATTATAATATCTATTTATTTATTTATTTATTTATTTATTTATTAAGGAATGCATTTTTTCTGTAGTTGACTATCCCACTCATTTTGCCAAAAGTTCAAAATTATAGAAAACAAATATATATTTATTATTTCAACACATTACTAATTATAGTCACAGTTTTAAATTGTTAACAACTTACCATAAAGTCGATTGCTGCTCCTAAAACAAAACAAAAACATACCATTAATTTATTTACAATGTCACAAGACAACGAATAATACAAACAAGCACTTTGTACAACAGAATAAACCCAATATAATCAGAATAAATGGTGAGTTTAAACACAGTCTAAAAACACATGAGTTTTACTACTGTAACAAATAATACTATAAAAACTTCTTTAAAATACTATACGTAAAAAGTTCAAGTTTCTCCTAATCTTTTATTTTACTGGAAACATCAACACGAAAAATCAATTGTATTAGTAATTTGTTGCTGCAAAATGTGTGCTTGACAACGGTCAATGCAACAAAAAATTACTTCCATCCCTATACTGGAACCATCCTTGCTTTATAATTCATTGTAAAATAAACCAGACTTTATTATGTGTTTATCTTTTTAAATCGAAGTATTCGTTATTCTTTGCATTTCTGCATTTTTTGTTTAATATATGTTGTCATTCACTTGCTTCGAAACTGTGGATTATTTAAACCATTTATATAATAATTTAGCAGGCAGTTGTGTTATATATTTAGCATCACCGTTTTTTTCTTCAAAAGTATGTACATAAAAGACTAAATAGACTTTGTGTTACGTAATCGTTTTATTTGGGGTATAAATTACGTACGACATAAAGTAACGAAATTGGTTAAATTCTGACGTATTTTCTTGATTTTTAATTCAAAACAAACAAGAAAAAAGATGGATAAAAGTAACCGTTTCGTTATGAAGAACTCGGTTTTACAATCATTCCCCCAATTTAGTGCACACTCAAGAACTTACATAGTAAAATTTGAATATGTTATGTTATATTTAAATTGTTTAGTGTAGGTTTGTTGAACAAAAAAAACATTGTCCCATAAAACATAAATTTTTCTCAGAAATTATTGAGAGAAAAATGGGAATATTTGAGCTGAATGTGAATGGTTATAAAACTTGGGCCAAATCGTAGTCAAAAAATTCAAAAGCATAAACTAAAAGATGGTTTCTCTTGCAGCTCTTTTTAAAATAAAAACAAGAAATAAGACATTCTTTTATTAATTCAGAGTTCACATATTTTACATTTTTCTATTGAGTTTTTTATTCGTCTGATTTCTAAGGATCGTAAACCTGTTATTAGTGATTTATTAAATTAGTGATAAATAACGTACGAAGTATGGGTCAAATTACGGTAAATTAAGATGAGTGCTAATTAAATAGGGTTCGTTCTTCATCGATCTTCCTTTATCGCTGAGATATGAAGAAGAAAAGCGCCAAGTAGAATCTTTGGAATCCCTGATATCTGTTTCACGCAAATCGAATAAATAAACACCCATTGACCATTCAATCATCAATGACAAATTGCTTATTGTTATCAGTATAAGATGTCGAAATGTCAACAGAGACAGACAGAAGTAGTATTTAAGTAACATCAATTAATCTCTAATTTCTTTAATATTATTTTCGATAAATTGAAGAGTTCTAATCCTTTCCGCCATTGCTCCTACCTCCGCCTCACTCATTATCTCGAAAAATAACGTTGACAGCTTGTGTCATAAATTAACCAATCAAATTACAGGCTGTCCTTACATGCGGATCATTTCCGACTGTGAAGAGTGCTGGAGCACGATAAGATGAAACCAATATGGACACTCATTAATTGATGAAAGATACAAGCAAATAAATCTGATTAATGGGAAATGGATGGGATAATGATACCAAATTCGAAAAAATCAATCTGTTAGACGGAAGGGATAATAATATCAGATTCGACACAATCAATCTCTTCTAAAGACGGAAAGGATATTGATATCAGATTCAAAAAAAATCAATCATTAAGAAAGAATTGCGCATTTATTGAGTGATGGACCATTAAGATCATTGTCATTTATCTTAAAGAAACAAGTAGTAAAAACAATTGTGTGAATTAAAATTACTCGAATAAAACACGTCATAAATATCACATGTTTAAACTATATTTACATAAACCGTTAACCTTAATGATAACATGATTTTGATTTGTAACATATCTATTGAGCACATGAAAGAAATGTTGTTTAATTATTTATCATATAGATTCAATCATCATCTATAAATGGCAGTTATTGTTTCCAAATTAAGAATAATTGCTCCTTAAAAGGCAAAAAGACAATTAAATGTTTAATGTTTGTTTATTTCAATTACTAGCTTACAAGCACTGTAGAGGTACGATAGTTATTTATTATTTTTATTTATTTCATATTATCATTTGTTTTATTTTTACACATTAACTTGTAGATTTTATTTGGGACTATCACGAACAGAAAGTTTCTTTGAAGAAAGAAACACATGAGTTTTAAAGACCTGAAAACATTGCAATAATTTTTGGAATTAATAAATGCTAATTGTTTACTTGATAATCACTGAAAAAACTTTATTAATTTAAAATTTGTTCGTTTGTGTTTTCTTCTTAAACTTTACTTTATTAAATTGTAGCATATCCTCCGCGGTTGTAAATTCGGGGAGGTGGAAAATTCGGTGATTTTTGTTTTTACCGGAAATCTCGCGTTAAGTCTCGCGCTTGTTGAGATTTGCTACTCCAGAGGGTCAATCAAGGTGTTCGATTGTTACGTTCGGAATTTCATCGATGGAATTTTAAAATATTGCAATTGCAATTCATGGATATTTATCATCGTAGACATAGATGTTCAAAAAAGTTTAAAGGTGAGTAAAAGAAAATAAAATTATATTTTCAATTGCCTTCCGTTTTTTCGCGATGTTATCTTAACAACCCGAACTTACATCCTCCGAGAATAATTGTTACACAAATGTTTTTTTTTCCAACAAAATCCAGAGCACAAAATTTAAAAACATAACAAAAAATTCAACACAATAGTACTATAAACGACAACATTAAATCGTTTCATTTGAAACACAAAATATAAACGTAAATACATAAAGGAAAACGAACTAAGCAGAACATTTCTTCATAAAACACAAACATAGCAATCCATATATCACTTTTTGAATTTAATCATTAAAATGCATTCAAAAGGTATTTTCATCATTAAATCCAAAAAGTGGTATATGGCACATTTAAAAATCACAAATAACCCAAAACTTTAAAAAATGGCCAATTTTAGTTACACACGTGAAAGTCCATTACGGAAGTTTTGTCGGGTGTCTGGGAGGGTAAGCACCTCCTGTGTAGCTAGCTTCACCCGTCACGTGCAAAGTCAAATTTTAAAAATGAAAGGAACAAGGAACTATGGTAACTTGAATATATCCAGTATAAGTTTGAATACAATGACAGTGATAAGGTTGTTCAACTGCTTTGCTAGTGTTTTTCATATATCAATCTTTTCGACCCCTAGTCTGACTGATCCGAAAACTGTACATATGGCATATTGAAATTTACGTTTTTTAACGAATATAATTAACAACACGGTATAAAACGCTGATGGCAAGAATAATTTTTAACAAAATCAGCATGCATTAATAACTCTAGAACTGAAATGTCAATTATTGGCGATAGCGCATGCGTAAAATAAAAACAAACATTTCAGTCCATGTCCAAATCTCAATCGCACCAAAAAAAGTAAAGGAAGTGAGGACAAGTGCAAACTTTAGAACTACATTTTCTGACACTATATCAGATAACTATTAAAGTAACAAAAATATAGAAACTTACCACTGTTTTCGTGTTTCAGATATAATGGATCAACGTTAAAGGTTCTGTGTAATATACCGCTATTCTTCACCCTTGTTATATAAAACACACAATAAATATAAAATTAAATATGTGTATTTATGACCATTGGTTGTAAAAATGAAACTGACGAACCTTTATAATTAGTAGTAGTTATATTCTTGCCAAGAATAAATTCAGTAAAACTTCAGCGAGCGTCATATTAAGAAAACCTCACACACTAAAGTGCATTACATGTTTTGAGTGTATTAAGAAATTTGTCTGAAAATTTGTTGATGTTAAGAATAAGTATAAAATTAGTAAGTGTTTTTCTTAGACGTTAAATTGTACAGAGATTTTCGTTTCGTTATTTGTAAAGCGCGAATGTGCTTTTTCGAACAAACGTCGATTACTGATCACATTAATTTATAAATTATCTTTAAAAATAACAAATCCAAAACAAAACACATTAAAAAATTTGTAGCCCATTCAACAACACACGTGAACTTCTATCAAGGAAGTGAGGCCGGGTCACTCGGAAGGGTTAGCACCTCCTGTCTATTTACATTCACCCGCCACATGCAAAATCAAATTTAAGAAAGGAAAAATAAACTATGTATCCAGAATAAGTTTGTTACAGCGACTTCATACTTAACAATATTGTGGATACAGCCATCAAACTTGATAAGCTATGATCTTTGTAAAATTTATTTTCAGGGTAAAAATGTAGAGAATAAAGATTTCACTTGAACGGCATTAATGTATTAATAGGGACAACACGATAAAAACACTAACTGCAAATTATCTATGCGCATTGTTCCGGAATGTATATGCCTAAATCTTGTTATGAAGCAATATCGGTTGGATATTTTTAAATGCACAAAATCTCCTACTCATCCCACAAAACGCAAATTTTATGATGAATACATACCACATGGCCGTACAATCAAAGTGCACCATTAACCATTTAGAAGGATTGAATGCAAACGAATGTACATATTCTATACCCTCCATATACTTCCGGTACTCCTGACAAATGAAAGCAGTTCCAGCATAAGCAGCGTCAATATGTAACCACAGTCCTTCTGCTTCGCCTGCAAGTAAAAAACATGGACTGGAATGTTTGTGTTTCATTGTTGTTTTAGTGATGCGCAATCCATAAAATTACAACTGAAAACTTATTTAAGTCAATCACTCTTAAATAACAAATCTAGATATTTTCTGAAGAAGTTATAATAAATTCGAGGCAGGAAATTTTCGAACAAAATAAAATATGGAAATAAATACTAGTAAGCCTTGTATTTTCAAAATGGGACAAACACTGCCGCAATATAACTAAAACTAAATTTGTGAAATTTGCCAAAAAACAGACAACATTGTTGGTAAAAAAATGTTTAATATTTGCAAAGTTAATGATTGTCTGAAAGGTCTGGTTTAAAAGAGACGAAAATATTCAATGAAACCTTTTGAACTGTATTTGTTGTTTTTGCTCTTTTCATTAAATCAGTACTTACATATTGGACCTAGTTCTTTTAAATTATCAAATGCGCATGCACCTGTTGTTCCTAGTGTAGCACATACCTGATAACAAAGTAATGACGACAAGTATAATGCTAAATAAGTTAATTAATATACAATATATATACACAACAAATTGAACATTTTATTAGGGTTTATTGGTTTGCAAAATGACACCATTGCAGTTTTTTCGTTATCGTGCTACAATAAGCTAATTAAAATAATTGTCTAGGCTTTTCTTAAATTCATAATAAATTAGGTGAATAATATCATATTAAAGTTTTCAGGAACTGTGGTAGAAACCAGTGTGTCCGGAGAAAAACCATATACCTAATGTTACAAATTGACATTTTGCAAACTTTTTTCTGGGATATGAAGCCTGGTAGTGAGTTGAGTTTATTAAGTTTATAATTTTATAATTTTCATCATCCAAGGTTCCGGTAAAATAAAGAGAAAGTCAAAAAGTCTATTCAAATTTACATCATACTTACATAGAAGGGTATTAATCCTTGCTCTCTGTCTTTATTGATTGCCTCCTGTAAAGCATAACCACGCATGCTCAAATCGTCGTCACTCGGAATATATCGCATTTTTACCAGAGCTATCAAGCCGGCTTTCTCTACTGAAGAATGGGCCTTGAATCAAAAGGAAAACACTGTTATCTAACTTGTGTAGAGTTTAAAATAAGAGGTCATATATATGAAGAACCCTTCTTAAGATATGGAGCCATTATCAAGTACATCATGTAAATGCTTTGAGAAATAGAAAAAATTTTAAATCTATATTATTTGACAAATGTTATATATCAAATTTCATAAACTTGATGCACAAATGTGATTTTGCTTTACAAAAAGAACAGTTATATACTTAGTGCAATAATCTTTTAAAAAGCGGTTGAATGACGTAAGTCAATCTACATGGCCTATTTTAACCTATCTGGTGGTAACAATAAGCATTTGAATGACGTTAATCTACCTACCTGGTCAGAGCAATAAGCTACAAGCCTTGCATTGATTTCTGCATCGTCAAGTCCGATGTTTACACATTTGTACTTACGGAAGGCCTCGGTTCTTGCTGCTAATAATGCAATAAATGTGGAATCGCTAGCAGTCAACTGAAAATTAATTATATTTTAACGAATATAAAATATGTATCTTAAATATAAGATGTTAAGTTGCTTAGCATCAGTAAGCATCAACTAATACAAATCAGTTTATTAAAATTTGCTATAGGGGAGACATGGGATACAAGTATTTATTTGAGCTTCTGACTATATCAAAATCCAAAAACCTCGACGGAAAACGAGTATAACAGGCACATTAAGACGATTTGCAAGATCCTGGATATGTCAAAGAAAGGTTCCTGAAAACATTTCGTATTTATCGTTTTTTAATTGTTCATAAAGTAGAAATAAGGATTAATTGTTTGATTGAATGGGGATTAACGTCACAGACAAGAATCGACAAAATACGTAAGGAGAAACACAATAAATCATTTACCTTTAAATTGTTATTCTAGAACTGATATTTTTGCTTTTTTGTTAATAACGGCTATTATTTGTAGTAATACCGTGTGTGTGTGTGTGTGTGTGTGTGTGTGTGTGTGTGTGTGTGTTAATATAATTTTTTTTTTGAGAGTAATTTTGAAGTCAATTTTGTTGCATTTATGTTTATTAACATTTACCTGTATTACGCCGCCGCCCATAGTTTGTTTGTTGCTATGTAAAAATTCTGGCGGTAAACCTATCATTTTGGCTAACCAATCCATAACGATTATCTCTAACTCCGTACACGCTGGACTTGAAGCCTAGAAAAAGCATAAGACATATAATACGTTTATGTATATTTGTTGTGAATTCTCATATCTGCCAAATTTAAAACTAGTATGCTTGATTTTTAAAAGCTGACTTAGAAAAATAACTCGATACAAACTATGCCTACAAATGATGCCGAGATTGCTTTGACTGTTTTTTTTTTCGTGGTCATTTCCTGGCCCGTTCACCAACTTAGTTTAAACAAAAAACTTTGGCATCACGCGCTATTTTGGATTTTTTTTTTTCATGTTGGAATCTTCTTTAATTATATTTAACAAAATTTAGCCAATCAAATGCAAAGTACACTTACCCACGTAAATCCTAAACATCCAATGGCATCTGCTAACATATCTCCTAGTAAAGACGGAAATGAATTTAGGGCGGGAAAATAGGCGTGCATATATGGACTTTGCCAATGTGTTACCTAAAACATAAAAAATAAATTTTATACATTTTTATGGTAGAGATTTTATTAATAAAAATCACAAATTGTAAAATTTAAAATTTTTACCATGATCTTGCCATCTTTAGTGTAGCATTAAAGTGAAAGAGCAAGAGCAACAATGCAACTTAACACAAATAAACTGACACAGCAAGAACATAATACAAGGTTGATAAGTAGCCACACATGACAAGACAAAGCGCTCAACTGTTGAATATAAAACTTACTGCTTTGATTACGCGTTTTGGTAAGATCACACTGTACCGACATATTGAAATGTTTTCCTACGAACAAAGATGTCATCAAAATGACAAAGACGCGATATCTTAAATGATTTTAATATTTTCAAAATCTGTGTTCTTTATTTCTAAAAATAGCGTGCGTTTATAAAATATTACCCCTGGCATTATAACTCTTTCAACATCCCTAAATATCTCTTCCCATGATTCCCCTTCTAATGGCGCAGCTTCCGGTACAAGATTACGCATGTATCCAGGTGAAACATCCGGGAACACTCTTCTACACCTGATGTTTTTTAAATAATCTGCTATGTAATCTATCATTTCTTTTCCTGAAAATGAAATTAAAATAAATGAATAAATAAATAAATAAATGTGGCATGACATGAAAGATTAACTGATGGATATAGATTTGTACGGTTTAATTAGAACATACCGGTTGTGGGGTGGTTCGGATGATAACCAGAGTAAACCGATGGATATGTTTATGCCTCGCATTTTTAAGTGTCGGTAGCTTAGGTTTTTTTCCATTTTTCCCGCCTTTTTTACACAAATATATTTCATACTTCTGTTAAGCACTAGTATCATTTGTATTGGTTTTTATAAAGAGTATTGATTCATTGATAATCTTAAATGTCAAAGAAAACAATTCATACAGTTTTTATAACAGGAATTTCCAATAATGTTCGTTTACAAAGTAAATAAAAATGACAACTTCCTCGGCTCAAACAAACTCGCAAAATAAAAATTGGATCTGTTAATAAAAACTTATAAAAATGCATTTAAACGCCATAAGGCAATAGTCGATTGGTAATTTTAATCAACTTGTGTTATTTTATTAACAAAGTATTTCAGAAGAGTTTACTATTCAAGAATGTAAGAAGGTTGAAGAGGAGTTCCGAAATGAGTTTTAAATCCAAAAATGCAATCTTGTCTATGACTGGGTATTTTAACTACATTCTATATGACGTCATAGATAGAGAATGCGTTCTATTCTATGACTGGGTATTTATAACTACCCATTATATGACGTCATAGATAGAGAATGCGTTCTTAAGAATTGACTGTCATTTTTTCCTGGGTTATCAAGGAATGAACCTGATTTTAAAACTAGCAAATCTGATGAACTGCGAATATTTACAATATTTTTTCTAACATTCTTTTTACAAACTTCTCGATTGCGTCATACAAATAAGAAAGAAAAACCGGTATATACCGAATCTGTCGGCAATGTAAACATTCTGGGAACAGCTAATATGTCAATCAAAATAATTCCCGCCTTCTCACTGATTGTGTGACGTAATAGACGGCTTAAAAATAGTACGCTGGAAACAAAAGAACATTTCATACAATTTTATTCGAATATACAAACAAAGTTACAAATTCATATTGATTGTTAAATTACAGCTATTAAATGTTGAATTTGTCAAAAATCCCTTTTGTATGGATGACAGGGTATTGGAAACATCAATGCGCGACGTTTTGTTGGACTGGGTTGTACACAGGTCCGAGCATGGAACCATCACGTGATTATCAGTTGCTGGTAGAGAAGAAGCATGGTTAGAGGCAGAGGGAATTACGACAGAAGTATTACCATTGACAGTTGATGAAAGAAGCGAACTTAAAGCATGTTTTTGCATGGTCGAACATTCGCGAGAGTAGCTCCTGACAGAATCTGAGCCTCATTACGATGACCGCTCATAAACATTATCTGTCTGGTCTCAACAACGACATCGCTCATAGCTTGTATGGTAGTGGCCCGCAAGCAGTGTGCCGTGTAGCGTTTAGAACACCCTGACGATGGAAATATTTTAAGTATACAATAAAAATCAAAATTATTTATTTATTTATTTAAAATTCAATATTTTTTTCTTTCATTTTCAATGTATATTTAATTAAATCACAATATAAAATGTGATGGCTTGAATGTTAAAAAAAGATTGATAAAAGTAGGTCACGGGAATCCCCATCTTAAATTTAGGTGTATTCATACGCACAATGCATGTGAAAAATAGTGTGTCATTGCCTTATGTTCTAAATTTTCTACAACAAGTTCATCATAGGAATGTCAATAGGCATTGTAAATATTTGTCTATGACTGGGTATTTTAACTACCTTCAATATGACGTCATAGATAGAGAACGTAATATTTTCCATAGCAAAGACTTTTGTCAGGTAATAATTTCGATTTCTAATTTGTTTAATTAATGTCGCCGATGTAACCAAAATATCCTTGAAGGAGTGTTTCAAATGCCTCTCATCAAAGTTGTTAAATTATATTGGAATTACTTAAAATAAAGTTATTCACCAAATATCGGTATAAAACAAAGCGAATTGGCATTTATCAAAATCACAGTAATTATGACGAAGCAATGATTGATTAAGATTTCAATACTTTATTATTCACTCACTCTATATCTGATTAATTATGCAAAAGCATTGCCTAATCTCCGCATCTCATTAACCTATCAGTCTTATTTATCGAACAATTTTGTGACTTCAAAAGAATTATTGTCTGAATCTACTGCCGAGTTTTAAGATAATAAATGGTGATTTTAATTCAGATATGAAATTATGTAGAAATCTTCTTCTGTTCTTGCTAAGTTTATCACACCCACCGGTATCTTCTGACATTTCCCACTGGATGTCAATAGATTGTACGAGACAATACAATATTGTAATTTAGACTTAATAAAGTATAAATGACTAATATAAATAATAGATTAGTAGGAAGAATTTCTGAGTCTGAGTGGTATGAGAAATAATTTTATCTAGCTCAATACAGTATAACCACGTGTATTTTTGCTTTTTCCAAAGACAGCTTCCAGTTTCACAATTATTCACTCAACTAAGTGTTCACTCAACTCAAATTAGGGAATATTTCAATGTAAAATTAAACTCTAAAGACAATACACAGTTAAAATCGAATATCTAATCGTTTGGTGTAGGTTTGCTGAGCAAAACAAACCAATATTTAAAAAAAACTCAAAAATATTGATGAGAGAAAAAATGGAATACTCTAGTATTAGAGTGAGTGTGTACACTCAATTGAGTGAATGCTTGTGAAACTCGGGCCAGGTCCAGTGTCACAATCATTGCTTAACTAAAATTTCCTTAACTTAGATTTAGCAAATTTTCACTCTTTCTCTTTTTAAATACCAATAACATTTTCGATAAAACTAAACACAGATGATACGAGCTTGAAATAATTTTCAAAATGACACCGCGAATTCCTCAAATATCTCAATAATTAACAAAACTGTTAAGGTATTAAATTTCAAAGATTAAGTTAAGGAATGATTGTGAAATTAAGACCAGTTTCACAAATATTCATTTATTATGGTTTTCCTTAACTTATATTTAGTAAAATTTGGCAATCTCTTTTTGAATTACTAATACACTTCTGTGATAAATACTGATGTTACAAGCTCGATGTCCACTTCAAAACCTTAAATTTCCTAAATTTCCTAAACATCAATACAGTTATTAAAATATCAAATCTGCAAGATTTAAATTATGGAAAATCTTAGATGAAACGGGGGTCAACTGGTTGTTAATTTCTGCGTCAGCTGTTCATTACTGACTGAAAAACTTTAACATTAGCAAATGCGAAAGAGGAAACACGTTGATAAAAACTAACATATTTCTTAACCACTGGTTATAACGGAAGAGAGAAATGACCAGTTCCGGTAAAACAAGGGAAATCTGAAAAGGTGTCTCGATATACTTTAACCAGTTCCGGTAAGTCAGGGGTTATCTGAAAAGGTGTCTCGATATATTTTAACCAGTTCCGGTTAGTCAGGGGTTATCTGAAAAGGTGTCTCGATATATTTTAACCAGTTCCGGTAAGTCAGGGGTTATCTGAAAAGGTGTCTCGATATATTTTAACCAATTCTGGTTAGTCAGGGGTTATCTGAAAAGGTGTCTCGATATATTTTAACCATTTCCGGTAAGTCAGGGGTTATCTGAAAAGGTGTCTCGATATATTTTAACCAGTTATTTTAACCAGTTCCGGTAAGTCAGGGGTTATCTGAAAAGGTGCCTTGATATATTTTAACCAGTTATTTTAACCAGTTCCGGTAAGTTAGGGGTTATCTGAAAGTGTCCCGATGATAGAAATCTTTGAGCAATTAAAACAAATATTTCTAAATGACATTTTGTACTGATACCTAAATTCATGAATTCTACAATATATATTGTTCAAATAAATATTTACTATAATTTATTATTATTATTATTATTATTATTATTATTATTATTATTATTATTATTATTATTATTATTAGCAGTAGCAGTAGTTGTTGTAGACGCCTACTCATGACAATTGGTGATTTATCAAACGCACATTAAAAAAATTAATATCAGTCTTAATTAGCCAAGCAATAAATGACAACGCCGGCATGTAATCATAAAAAATGTTGTTTGATTTTTTTTATTAGACAAACATCCGGGTCTGGACGGATATTTGATTTGACATGTTGTAGCTATAGTAACATGAGAATGATCTAAACAATTTTATTTATTTAACTACCAGTGTTAATCTTCATTTTTCATAATAATGTCTTGGATTTCTTGTATGGAGATAAATACCCATAGTTACGGATGCTGGCGGTTTAACAGAACCAGTAAAACTTCTAAAATTGTTCAATCATTTGTTTCTAATTACAGGAGCGACGATAGCAACCAATTAAAAACAGGGAGAATATAACAAAATAAGATTTGATTTTAACCGAGGCAGTTGCCTCGGTTGCGTCATAATAAGCTACGCTCCTTTCAAACATGTTTTACAGATTTTAGAGATGACGTTTAAATTTATTTATAAGTTCATGATAGCATCTATCGTGATAGCTCTTCTCTCGTGCAGTCTGCACGTGATCTAACATATTAACACTATCAGAAAGTTAACAGAATGTCGTTAAATCGTTCTTTTATGACTGTTTTCCCGTTTTCCAATATTGTTCTAAACATAAAAATCGTTTCTTGTAAAACAAAATGTGATTGTCTAGTAAAGAAAAAATTGATATGTTGAATAAAGGTTAAGGCGACTGGCAGGTACGGAGGTTATGGGATTGATTACCTGGCTCGTAGAATATATTGTCAACGCAAAAAGATCGTTATTATTATTATTATTATTATTATTATTATTATTATTATTATTATTATTATCGTCATCACCATTTATCATTATTTTTACGCCACATTTCAGATTCTTTCATTTATAGTGAGGTTGTCACTTGTGGGATGGTAGACCTTCGACAAACGAATTGATGAATTTTTGTTTTGTTACACTAGGGTCCGTCTGTGTCGGAAATTAAGAGTACGCTTCCCATACAAGTTTCTCTTAAATTGAGAAATACAGTTCTGATATGGTTGAGAAAACGAAAGCACACACACACACACACACACACACACACACACACACACACACTAAGGCAAGCAAATTGACAAAATATAATGACATATCTGCCCGACGGAGATCCGAACTGTAAAATGTCTGCACATTAAAACAAATATTTAATTTCTATTAAACATAAAGCATTGTATTGTATTGCATTGTATTGTATTGTATTGTATTGTATTGTATTGTATTGTATTGTATTGTATTGTATTGTATTGTATTGTATTGTATTGTATTGTATTGCAGCATTGTATTTATTTATGTATTTAACTCACCAAGATTGGCACTATTAGACAACAATAAAACAACCATTAAACCTATAAATATTGGTTAAATCAATAATTCCAAATGGATTCCGATATGCATTTGCGGAGTAGCTCAGTATTTATCCTGTGATATTAATCGATCTTTTGAGGAATAATTGTTTCGTGTAATTTCCGTTCTCGTGTCATAAAATGGGTACATGTTTGATATGAATCGTTTGATAATCCAGCTGACTCTGTCTAGATGTGAATTCTTACGTCAAAGTAAGCGGGTTTTGAGTGGGAATTCAGGAAAGATTTATCACCATACTAATTCTTAATCGAATGTGGTGTTTGATCGGTTCAATTGACGAAGTTTACCTTGTTCAAAGACAAGATTGGTGAATATATAAATGCACGTTTCATTGTAGATTTACAACTTACTGGGTAAAGACAAAAAGGTTTCGCCAGCGAACCAAGTAATAAAGAACCCAATGGTGTGGTTAACGTTTTGGATAACGTTCACGGGATGACGATTCCATTCGAGGTCGAAGTTAAACTCGTGTTGTAAAGTTTAGAGACAGCGGCTGCATTTCCGATTTGCACCAATTTGTAGAGTAATGCATGTAGGTTTGAGAGATATTCATTTATTATTTTATTGCACATCAATAAAACAAAAAACGACGAACCAAAATGGGTCAACATTTAGGATAGCATAAGTTGAATACCTTGTGCTATGGTAGGATTAAGGTTTTATATTATTTTAATATCAAAAACAAACGCCTGTGCTACAGATATTCGAATTCCTTACACGATATCTAAAGACGACGCTTCGCGAGCTTGCACCGAATATCGCTGCGCCCTCTATGAACAATTATTTTAGCTGAACTAATAAGTGCTAAAATGTATATATGTGGCGCAAATCCGCCAATCTATCGTTACTTTTTGACTTGTCGAAGTGTTTCATGTAAGTGTAATTCAATTTTTTAAAGACCACGACTAGGCAAATTTTACTTTTTCAATAGTTTTATTGATTTATAACATAAATACGTTTTTCTCACAAAACTAAAGACTGTAGATTAGTGCCTATAACGTAGTTAACCTCAATAAACACAGCACCATTGTAGTATGCATGACAAGATTATGTTCGCGGTCATGCGCTTGAATCGACACGTGACTCGGGTTTTATCGACAGGTGACAGGTGGGACACATTGCATTTCCGCAATTTTTTCACAAAGTAATGTTTTCATTTCCGCATGATTTTTTTTTTTTACATTTCCGCAATCATTTTTTTTACCTTACAGGTAAGTATGACATGTTTTAGGTTAATTCTTTTCTCAAGGTGATCATCTACTCACCACTTGATAATATTATATGTATTTTGTGATAATGACTACTTTAATCACGGTCATCATTCTTTGTATACGTTAAACATGGAACTCGTGTTTTGGAGACTACAATGGGAAATCCTAGTTTATATTTGACGGATATACATAAAGAGAGTCTCATGTGCTGAAAAGGGTAATGTTGTCTACAGATGTAGCTCTATCAAATCTTGTAAAGCAAGTGTTACATTGTTAATCCACCTCCCCGTGGTGACCAAGGGCAACAGACTAAAATATGGCTAACGGAAGGGGTAATTTAATTCATATGAAGGAATAACAACATATAAATTGCGGAAATGAAAAATAATAAAAATGTCGAAAAATCTGCTTTTTTTTCTTGAAAAATTAATTTTTTTCGGAAAAGTCATATCAAATTGTGGAAATGAAATTCGCCGGACAGATGCTTGTATTGACACGTGACTGGTGTTTGTATCTACAGGTGATTGGTGCTTGTGACACAATCATGAACAGTCTATTACGCTTTTTTCATTTGAAAAGAATTTTTTAAAAATAAGACTTGTAAAATAAGTCTACACTTTGGTTGCAATATAATGCTACATTGTTCACATGACATGTTGCCATTTATTTTATCATGCAGTTCATCTATCAAACATAAAATATAGAACCCATCTAAATAAACTAAAAATTTATGATTCGGCTTTTAAGTTTTTGTTGCCTGTAAGAATAAATAAAACTAAAAGGCGTGGTTACAATACCCGTATAAGATCTAAAAGGCGTGGTTACAATACCCGTATAAGATCTAAAAGGCGTGGTTACAATACCCGTATAAGATCTAAAAGGCGTGGTTACAGTACCCGTATAAGATCTAAAAGGCGTAGTTACAATACCCGTATCAGATCTAAAAGTCGTGGTTACAGTACCCGTATAAGATCTAAAAGGCGTGGATACAGTACCCGTATAAGATCTAAAAGGCGTGGTTACAGTACCCGTATAAGATCTAAAAGGCGTGGTTACAATACCCGTATACGATCTAAAAGTAGTGGTTACAGTACCCGTATAAGATGTAAAAGATCTAAAAGGCGTGGTTACAATACCCGTATAAAGACTAAAAGGCGTGGTTACAGTACCCGTATAAGATCTAAAAGGTGTGGTTACAATACCCGTATAAGATCTAAAAGGTGTGGTAACAGCACCCGTATAAGATCTTAAAGGTGTGGTTACAGTACCCGTATAAGATCTAAAAGTCGTGGTTACAATACCCGTATAAGATCTAAAATGTTACAGTACCCGTATAGGATCTAAAAGGCGTGGTTACAGTTCCCGTATAAGATCTAAAAGGCGTGGTTACAGAACCCGTAGAAGATCTAAAAGCCGTGGTTACAGTACCAGTTTAAGATCTAAAAATCGTGGTTACAATACCCGTATAAGATCTAAAAGGTGTTGTTACAATACCCGTATAAGATCTAAAAGCCGTGGTTACAGTACCAGTATAAGATCTAAAAGGCGTGGTTACAGTACCAGTATAAGATCTAAAAGGCGTGGTTACAGTACCCGTATAAGATCTTAAAGGCGTGGTTACAGTACCCGTATAAGATCTAAAAGGCGTGGTTACAGTACCCGTATGGGATCTAAAACACGTGGTTACAGTACCCGTGTAGGATAAAAATGGTGTGGTAACAGTATCCGTATAGGATCTAAAAGACGTGGTTACAGTACCCGTATAGGATAAAAAAGGTGTGGTTACAGTATCCGTATAGGATCTAAAAGACGTGGTTACATACCCGTATAGGATAAAAAAGGTGTGGTTACAGTACCCGTAAATGATAAAAAAGGTGTGGTAACAGTATCCGTATAAGATCTAAAAGGTGTGGTTACAGTACCCGTATAGGATCAAAATGGTGTGGTAACAGTATCCGTATAAGATCTAAAAGACGTGGTTACAGTACCCGTATAGGATAAAAATGGTGTGGTAACAGTATCCGTATAGGATCTAAAAGACGTGGTTACAGTACCCGTATAGGATAAAAAAGGTGTGGTTACAGTACCCGTATATGATAAAAAGCCGTGGTTACAGTACCCTATAGGATAAAAAAGGTGTGGTTACAGTACCCGTATAGGATCTTAAAGACGTGGTTACAGTACCCGTATAGGATAAAAAAGGTGTGGTTACAGTACCCGTATAGGATAAAAATGGTGTGGTAACAGTATCCGTATAAGATCTAAAAAACGTGGTTACAGTACCCGTATAGGATAAAAAAGGTGTGGTTACAGTATCCGTATAAGATAAAAAAGGTGTGGTTACAATACCCGTATAGGATCAGAAGGTGTGGTTACAGTATCCGTATAGGATCAAAAAGGTGTGGTTACAATACCCGTATACGATCTAAAAGGCGTGGTTACAGTAACTGTATACGATCTAAAAGGCGTGGTTACAGTACCCGAAGAAGATCTAAAAGGCGTGGTTACAATACCCGTATAAGATCTAAAAGGCGTGGTTACAGTACCAGTTTAAGATCTAAAGGTCGTGGTTACAATACCCGTATAAGATCTAAAAGGTGTGGTTACAATACCCGTATAAGATCTAAAAGGCGTGGTTACAGTACCAGTATAAGATCTAAAAGGCGTGGTTACAGTACCAGTATAAGATCTAAAAGGCGTGGTTACAGTACCCGTATAAGATCTAAAAGGTGTGGTTACAATACCCATATAGGATCAAAAAGGCGTTGTTACAGTACCCGTATAAGATCTTAAAGGTGTGGTTACAGTACCCGTATAAGATCTAAAAGGCGTGGTTACAGTACCCGTATAGGATGTAAAAGGCGTGGTTACAGAACCCGTATAGGATAAAAATGGTGTGGTAACAGTATCCGTATAGGATCTAAAAGACGTGGTTACAGTACCCGTATAGGATAAAAAAGGTGTGGTTACAGTACCCGTATAAGATCTAAAAGGTGTGGTTACATACCCGTATTGGATAAAAAAGGTGTGGTTACAGTACCCGTATAGGATAAAAAAAGGTGTGGTAACAATATCCGTATAAGATCTAAAAAAACGTGGTTACAGTACCCGTATAGGATAAAAAAGGTGTGGATACAGTACCCGTATAGGATAAAAATGGTGTGGTAACAGTATCCGTATAAGATCTAAAAGACGTGGTTACAGTACCCGTATAGGATAAAAATGGTGTGGTAACAGTATCCGTATAGGATCTAAAAGACGTGGTTACAGTACCCGTATAGGATAAAAAAGGTGTGGTTACAGTACCCGTATAAGATCTAAAAGGTGTGGTTACATACCCGTATTGGATAAAAAAGGTGTGGTTACAGTACCCGTATAGGATAAAAAAAGGTGTGGTAACAATATCCGTATAAGATCTAAAAAAACGTGGTTACAGTACCCGTATAGGATAAAAAAGGTGTGGATACAGTACCCGTATAGGATAAAAATGGTGTGGTAACAGTATCCGTATAAGATCTAAAAGACGTGGTTACAGTACCCGTATAGGACAAAAAAGGTGTGGTTACAGTATCCGTATAGGATAAAAATGGTGTGGTTACAGTACCCGTATAGGATAAAAAAGGTGTGGTTACAGTACCCGTAAATGATAAAAAAGGTGTGGTAACAGTATCCGTATAAGATCTAAAAGGTGTGGTTACAGTACCCGTATAGGATCAAAATGGTGTGGTAACAGTATCCGTATAAGATCTAAAAGACGTGGTTACAGTACCCGTATAGGATAAAAATGGTGTGGTAACAGTATCCGTATAGGATCTAAAAGACGTGGTTACAGTACCCGTATAGGATAAAAAAGGTGTGGTTACAGTACCCGTATAGGATCAAAAAGGTGTGGTTACAGTACCCGTATAAGATCTAAAAGGTGTGGTTACATACCCGTATTGGATAAAAAAGGTGTGGTTACAGTACCCGTATAGGATAAAAAAAGGTGTGGATACAGTACCCGTATAGGATAAAAATGGTGTGGTAACAGTACCCGTATAGGATAAAAATGGTGTGGTTACAGTAACTGTATAAGATCTAAAAGGTGTGGTTACAATACCCGTATACGATCTAAAAGGCGTGGTTACAGTACCCGTATACGATTTAAAAGGCGTGATTACAGTAACTGTATAAGATCTAAAAGGCGTGGTTACAGTACCCGTATACGATTTAAAAGGCGTGATTACAGTAACTGTATAAGATCTAAAAGGTGTGGTTACAGTACCCGTATAAGATCTAAAAGGCGTGGTTACAGTACCCGTATACGATTTATAAGGCGTGATTACAGTAACTGTATAAGATCTAAAGGTGTGGTTACAGTAACCTTATAAAGTATAATACGCAAATTGAAAAAAAAATTGATTGGTTTTTTTTTTTCGCCGTTAATGAGTGAGATCCTGTGGTCAGTGTGTCATGATAATGGTCTTTTCAATGTTGTTATTGATTCCCATGACTTCACCGGCCGCAGATGTTTTCTCGATCTTAGAGAAATACTTTTGCCATAATTTTCTATCTGGTATAAAACAAAAGTGTTCAAGATTTAGAACATGACAACTTGATTTTCAGAAAACAAAATAAATGTTAAAAATAACACATATAACTTTAACATCGAGCAGAAAACTCCAGCCAATTCTACACAAACAACATATCTTTAAATCCATTTTCAAATTTTAATTTTATATATGATATCTATGTTGTTATCCACATGTCATTTACAGAGTTTTGAATTATAACCAAATTATTATTCAACATTCTGCACTAAAATAAATTTCAAAGTTTTGCATATGAAAAAATTAAACAAATAAAGTTAAATTAAGCTTAATTTTTTAAGTACCTCGGAGCCAGATGTTTAGTTATTAATACCAATTGACAAACATTTTAAATTAATACTTCACTAAAAGGGATCTTATAATTGTGATTTTTCTGTTAAATAACAAACATTAGTCGATATAATTACAAGTTTGTTATCTAATTAAGTTACAAACAAGTTAGGTATCAGAATGAACGATAATAAAAACGCCATTCATAGCTTAGTTAATGCATAAAAATGCCTCATACTTCATCACTGTTAATAAGATCATAGTAAATCATAATAATTAAACGGGAATTAGTGCAGATAGGGGAGACCTGGTATACCAGTTTATGTTGCTTATTAAATAACGAACTTATGTAGCTATTGAACATCGATTTAGCATTTGTGCCTAAATACATTGAAAAACGCCGGGGATCTTTTTCTGCCATTGTTTCTATCTAATTTCTGACGGTGAATATAAAATTAAACCAACGTTAATTTGATTTATTTCATTATTTGGTATTAACTTAACAGAGAAAATTAACCGAATTTTTTATAACCAAAAACAATAGATTTTGTCTTTATCTAAAAGTGCCGCGAAAAATGCCGCGAAAATTACCGACATTTCTAGAGCGTTTTAAGTCAGTTTCACATCCCGTTTTAACCATAATTTCTCTAGATTTCTATATGTTTGGTCGAAATAAGTTTAAGTACATTAGAAATTCGCATGTTTTCAGCAAACTATTATTTTTAAACAAAATTAACGACGAAATGTGTTCTTTTTACTTAAACAGATTTTTATAAAACTGTTGAAAGGTTGCCAATTGGCATTCTAATTTTCAGGACAGAGGTAAAGCTGTGATCATAAACAAAACTCAATTGGCCAGTTGCGTACCTCTGGTTTACCTAAGTCTGATTTACATTGTGATCCACAGTTCAGGTAACCCAGAGTTAAGTCAGAGTTAACCCCCGCTCACCTGAGAACTAGTTAGGTTGCACACCTGTAAATTAAATCCTACTTACATGAACTAAACTTATACATTTATCATCGATAAACCAAGTTGTGAAATTAACATCAAAATGAGCAACAAAACCAAATCTCCGAATTTTACAGAAATTGAAAAAGAAATTCTTATCGAACTAGTTGAGAAGCGCAAAGATATACTAGAAAACAAACGAAATGACGGAAAAAGTGTTTCAAAAAAACGATAAATAGTCAGATTTTACCTATAATTTAATTCTAGAAATGGGGTGCATAACAAGACATGTGTGCAAATAAAATCACTATGGAAAAATCCCAAGCCAGGACAAAGGCCAATGTTGCCAGGATAGAAGAGAAAAACAGAAAACTGGAGGAGGACCCCCATATGTCACCGATGACAAAATAGCAAATGTAATTCATGAGATGCTGTCACAGGAAATTAATAGCCTTCCTAATATGTTTGATGATTATGTTACCTTCCATGGGGATCTTTCAAAACACGACAATGATGATGAGGTTGCTGATGTTGCCTGGCCATCTAGCAACAACATTTGTCAGAATCATCTCATGGTCACATATTGCTTGGATATTTACTGAAAAAAATCCTTTGCTATTACGAAACAGCTCGGCAGTATTACCACCAGGTGATAAGATGGGGATATGGGTACAATCAATAGCACTCACAATCCCAGGAATTCCACTTATCTGCATAAATCCTCTCTGTACTGCATGATTTCTATTGCCAGCTGGGAAATTTATTTGTTGGTTATACAAAGACGCAATGGAATTTGTTACTTTTAGGACAATTCTGGAAACAGTTGATTTATGAACACCAAATCAATCCCCATTAATTTCATCTTCAACATCATTTAACAGGTGCAAAACAGTTTCTCTGGATAAGCGGAATCTATCCAAGAATTTCTCATTTGAATAAAATAAAAATGGATCATTCCAATTCCTAACAATCATCTCTCGTCTCATCAACCGCTCAACTAACTGAAATCTATCTAATTCATCCAAAAATTCTGCCATTTCTAAAAATAATCCTGTACTGAGCCTGCCTTTTACTAGGATCAAATTTACCTATAAATCTGATCTCTACTCAGCTAATTCAGAAAGGTGTGCAACCGAAACAGTTTAATGACCTGGACTTAATCCTGGGATCAAAATAAGCTAGAGGTACGCAACTGGCCAAATGACTTAGTTTTTGCTCGCTTTGAATCCCAATCCGAGACACCTTAGTCGACTAGTGCTATAGTAGACGTGAATCAGACAGTTATATATTTGTCATCATAAAGATTTCATCTTCTCTCGTACACAAAGTAAATATTTGCAAAACCACGCCCAGTAAGAAGAGGAGAAACAGAGATCACAACCCGTTTTTAAACATCTTGTTCCTTGTTTGCCAAACACGATATATATGTTGTCTTTAAAAACCAGAATTAGAATAAGAAAAAGTTAGGATAAGATTCTCTCCATGATTTTATTATTATAAAGATGACTTTTAAAAATTTTATTTTGACTATGGGTCATTAAGAGAGAGAGAGAGAGAGAGAGAGAGAGAGAGAGAGAGAGAGAGAGAGAGGGGGGGACTATGATACAATGTATTGATTTAATTATTTTAATTACTAACTATCCACGTTAAAAACATACCTTTATAATAATATGTTCAATATATGCTAATTTATGTGAACAAAAATATATATTTTACAGAAAAAATGCTTTGCTTGAAGTTTTTTTTTTTTTTTTGTTTTTGTTTTTTTTTTTTTTTTTTTTTTTTTTTTTTTTTTTTTTTTTTTTTTTTTTTGTTTTTTTGTTTTTTTTTTTTTTTTTTTTTTTTTTTGTTTATTGTCAACATGATATATAGTGTAAATTATTGGCGAAATGAGTAAAATATCGGAAATTGTAGAACTTGCTTTATTTGTAAACAATTAAGACTGCAGTTGTTACAGCATAATGATACATATAATATTAAAAAATTGTTCTCAATAGGCCGAGGCATTCACCTATAGAATTCATTATTTAAAACTCGTTACAATTATACTTATTCTTGTAGCATCCAGAATATAGTATCAAAAATGGAAGGGATTGGAAAACTAAAATGTTGATAAAGTATTGTATTATGTGTTAAAATAAATATTTCAGAATACTATACATTCCGCATATCTCCATTCAAATATGAAAATGTTGATTGAAGTTACAATCACTTAGTATAAACAACTTTTTTTATTTATTTATTTTTTTTTCTTTTATGATGTCGATGTTGCATATAATATACAATATAAATTGATTTTTTTAAAAATATTGCGGAAACAGTTTTACAGAAAGGCCGATAACTCTATAGACAATTAATTTAGAGTTATACACGCTTGTTTTGAAAGGAATAAATTACTTCGGAACTGAGTTGATAAATGGTGTTAAACGTCCCAGTCAAGAATATTTCACTTAAATAGAGACGTCACCAGCTATGGGCGAAAGTGCAGAAATTTTGCCTGTGCGTTGCGCTGATGGCATTTTACAGCAGGGTTCTTTATCGTGCCAGCCCTACCGTGGCACTGGACCTCGTTTATTTTAAATTCACATCCGACAGAACCGTGACTTTCATTTCGTAATGTCGAGTGCTTGGCGAAAAAACAGTCACTACCCACTTTCAAGTCTTGCGTCAGACCCGGCCGGGGTTCGAACCCACGACCTCCCGCTTACGGAACAAGCACTCTACCAACTGAGCTACCGCAGTGGCAACTTACTTTGGAGTCAAGGTAATAAGTCCGTATTCAGCGTTCTGAAATTGTCGTCAATTTTTACGCAATATCAAAAATAATACTCTTAAAAAATTTTAAAAAAAAAACTGATCAATCATTCACAGATCTATCATTACAAACAGATGTAGAGTAATTTCAAATTGTGTAGAATTTTCTTAAAATTTTAATTCTATTATTATCATCATAATTATTAAATGTATTACTATTATTATCATTATTATTATTATTATTATTATTATTATTATTATTATTATTATTATTATCATTATTATTATTATTATTATTATTATTATTATTTGCTAACAATACATACAGATGCAATGATAGGAAAGTAGAGTAGCTTTAAATGGAATCCGTTAGGGTGAACTTAATATTACCAAAAGAACATCTCCAACTAAACTGAAGATATTATATAAGTATATATTACCCGTATAAGATCTAAAATGCGTGGTTGCAATACCCGTATAAGATCTAAAAGGCGTGGTTACATACCCGTATAAAATCTAAAAGGCGTAATTACAGTTCCCGTGAAAGATCTAAAAGGCGTAATTACAGTACCCGTATAAGATCTAAAAGGCGTGGTTAAAGTACCCGTATAAGATCTAAAAGGCGTGGTTGCAAAACCCTGTATAAGATCTAAAAGGCGTGGTTACAATACCCGTTTAAGATCTAAAAGGCGTAATTACAGTTCCCGTGAAAGATCTAAAAGGCGTGGTTAAAGTACCCGTATAAGATCTAAAAGGCGTGGTTACAGTACCCGTATAAGATCTAAAAGGCGTGGTTACAGTACCCGTATAAGATCAAAAAGGCGTGGTTACAGTACCCGTATAAGATCAAAAAGGCGTGGTTACAGTACCCGTATAAGATCAAAAAGGCGTAATTACAATACCCGTATAAGATCTAAAAGGCGTAATTACAATACCCGTATAAGATCTAAAAGGCGTAATAACAGTACCCGTATAAGATCTAAACGGCGTGGTTACAGTACCCATATAAGATCAAATTAAGTTAAAATAAGCTTAATTTTTTAAGTACCTCGGAGCCAGATGTTTAGTTATTAATACCAAATTGACAAACATTTTAAATTAATACTTCACTAAAAGGGATCTTATAATTGTGATTTTTCTGTTAAATAACAAACATTAGTCAATATAATTACAAGTTTGTTATCTAATTAAGTTACAAACAATTTATGTATCAGAATGAACGATAATAAAAACGTCATCCATAGCTTAGTTAATGCATAAAAATGCCTCATACTTCATCACTGTTAATAAGATCATAGTAAATCATAATAATTAAACAGGGAATTAGTGCAGATAGGGGACCTGGTATACCAGTTTATGTTGCTTATTAAATAACGAACTTATGTAGCTACTGAACATCGATTTAGCATTTGTGCCTAAATACATTGAAAAACGCCGGGGTCATTTTTCTGCCATTGTTTCTATCTAATTTCTGACGGTGAATATAAAATTAAACCAACGTTAATTTGATTTATTTCATTATTTGGTATTAACTTAGCAGAGAAAATTGAACCGAATTTTTTATAACCAAAAACAATAGATTTTGTCTTAATCTAAAAATGCCGCGAAAAAATTACCGACATTTCTAGAGCGTTTTAAGTCAGTTTCACATCCCGTTTTAACCATAATTTCTCTAGACTTCTATATTTTGGGTCGAAGTAAGTTTAAGTACATTTAGAAATTCCCATGTTTTCAGCAAACTTTTATTTTTAAACAAAATTAACGACGAAATGTGTTCTTTTTACTTAAACAGATTTTTATAAAACTGTTGAAAGGTTGCCAATTGGCATTCTAATTTTCAGACAGAGGTGAAGCTATGATCATAAACAAAACTCAATGACTTAGTTTTTGCTCGCTTTGAATCCCAATCCGAGACACCTTAGTCGACTAGTGCTATAGTAGACGTGAATCAGACAGTTATATATTTGTCATCATAAAGATTTCATCTTCTCTCGTACACAAAGTAAATATTTGTAAACAACGCCCAGTAAGAAGAGGAGAAACAGAGATCACAACCCGTTTTTAAACATCTTGTTCCTTGTTTGCCAAACACGATATATATGTTGTCTTTAAAAACCAGAATTAGAATAAGAAAAAGTTGGATAAGATTCTCTCCATGATTTTATTATTATAAAGATGACTTTTAAAAATTTTATTTTGACTATGGGTCATTGAGAGAGAGAGAGAGTGTGTGTGTGTGTGTGTGTGTGTGTGTGTGTGTGTGTGTGTGTTGATTTGATTATATATATTTTAACTACTAACTATCCACGTTTACATCATACTTTTATAACATACATATGATGTTCAATATATGCTAATTTATATGAAAAGTATATTTTTACAGAAAAAAATGATCTGCGTGAAGTTGTTTTTGTTTATTGTCCACATGATATATGATGCAAATTATTGGCGAAATGAGTAAAATATCGGAAATTGTAGAACTTGCTTTATCGTATGTAAACAATGAAGACGGCAGTTGTTACAGCATATATTAAAGAATTGTTCTCAATAGTTCGAGGTATTCACCTATAGAATTCATAATTTAAGAATCGTTACAATTAAAAGGGTTTGGAAAACTAAAACTTTGATTAAGCATTGAACTATGTGTTAAAATATATATTTCAGAATATTACATTCCGCATTATCTCCATTCAAATATGGAAATGTTGATTGAAGTTATAATCAATTAGTATAAACAACTGTTTTTATTATTTATTTACTTTTAATTTTATTTGTTTGATAAAATGCATTCATTAGCTTGTGACGCAGATATATAGGTACATTTAACAAAGATTTATTTGTATTTTGTCTCCTGTCGATGTTGGGTTTAGAGGTGTCCCAAACTGAGGAGTAATCTTGTTTCTTGACATTTTTCCTCATAGATGGAAAGTTCTCAAAGAATATTCTCCTAGACCAATCACGATTCTATATTTGGACATGTGACCAGCAATAATTAAAATAATTAATTATAAAATCAAATAAAATCAAACGGGAGTTCATACAGATCAACCTATCATTGTCCGAGAAAAGTAAAAGACAGAAAATATGACGGAAAGTTCTCAAAATATATTCTCCTAGAATACGACCTAGAAGTCTCCTGCTCATGACGTATGATAAATTATGTTGGCTCTGTAGTTGCTTAAAGTTTCAAACATCTAAAATAATTATCATTTAAAATTTCAATCATTTTTTAAATTAATTATTGAAATTGTATAAAAAATTAATTATAATTATTCTCGATAAATTATTAAAATCATAAACATAAAATAATGTTGTTTTTTTTAATTCTGAAATATGAAATAATATCTTATCAGTAATAAACAATATAAATTGATTTAAAAAAATATTGCGGGAACAGCTTTACAGAAAGGCCGGTAACTCTATGGACAATTAATGTAGAGTTATACACGATTTTATAAGGAATAAAATTACTTTGGAGTCAAGGTAATAAGTCCGTATTAGGCGTTCTGAAAATGTCGTCAAATTTTATGGAATATCAAACATAAAACTCTAAAAATAAAAAAAAAAAAAAAAAAAAAAAAAAAATTGATCAATCATTCACAGATCTATCATTAAATACAGTTTTAGAGTAATTTTAAATTTAAATTGTGTAGAATTTTCTTAAATCTTAATGCTATTATTATCATTATAATTATTAAATGTATTACTTTATTATTATTATTATTATTATTATTATTATTATTATTATTATTATTATCATCATCATCATCATCATCATTACATGTATATTATTATTTATTATTATTATAATAATTATTATTATTATTATTATTATTATCATCATCATCATCATCATCATATTATTATTATTATTATTATTATTATTATTATTATTATTATTATTATTATTTTTATTATTATTATTATTATTATTATTATTATTATTATTATTATTATTATTATTATTATTATTTGCTTACAACACATATAGATGCAAGTATAGGAAAAGATGAGTAGCTTTAAATGGAATCCGTTTGGGTGAACTAAATATTACCAAAAGAACATCTCCAACCAAACTGAAGATGGCTTTTATAGGAATTATTTAATATGCCTTGGTCCATTAAAAAACTTTCGTAATAGTTTCAATAAATTAATTTGATCTTTGTCGATTGAAGTTTATTGATCTTTGTCGATTGAAGTTTATTGATCTTTGTCGATTAAAGTTTATTGATCTTTGTCGATTGAAGTATATTGATCTTTGTCGATTGAAGTTTATTGATCTTTGTTGTCGATTGAAGTATATTGATCTTTGTCGATTGAAGTATATTGATCTTTGTCGATTGAAGTATATTGATCTTTGTCGATTGAAGTATATTGATCTTTGTCGATTGAAGTATATTGATCTTTGTCGATTGAAGTATATTGATCTTTGTCGATTGAAGTATATTGATCTTTGTCGATTGAAGTATATTGATCTTTGTCAATTGAAGTTTATTGATCTTTGTCGATTGAAGTATATTTAACGTTTTGTTCCTTTTTTTACATATTGAAAACTAGATTAGTATTTTGAGAGGAAAGTCATCGTCTACGGAAGCCAGGGTGCATGTTTATGAAAGTGTTCTAGGACTAAGATATATCTTATGATGGTCTTACGACATATCTTAGTCTTAAGTCATGTTTACAACGGTATCTTAATTTGCGACATGTCTTAAAATATATCCTAAATTTACGACAGCGAGTTAGGTGTCTTAAGACAATCTTAAGATAATTGTAACATATTTTTTGATATAGCTCATTTTCAAATTTATAATAATTAAATGCATCAGTTTCATTCATATTTGTAACGTTTAATTTGTCATATATACTTTATAAGTTGAGTTGATGTACATTTAAATTTTACATTTTATGCATATTTTTAGATATGCATATTACGTATGATATCATCGGAATTCCATTAAATCTCGACAATAAAACAAACCTTAAGGTTTATGTAATGATTAAGGGACAATGAAATCCTTTGAAAACTAGACAGGATTTAAAAACTACATAAAGAGTACATACAAACGTTGGTCTTGGTGCATTTTTAAAATGGTGGATTCTCTCTAAGCAGTTTAATTAATTTAAATTTCGAAATACATATTTAAGCTACATCTACTGTTATTTTTACTTTTTGATTTGTTTGTGTCTCTTTGTTTCACTTTGGTTCATAATTGTGAAATCGTGTCTCTTGTTTCAAATAATTTAAAACATGCAGAATTAAAAATAATGCACATGACAGGGGCATGAGTATATTCAGGTAATGCAATTAGCACACTTACTATTTAGGGATGATGAGGTTTGATTTGTAGATTTGGCCATCATTTTGTCATGTGCTACTTTTGAATTTTATTATTTTATAAAAATGTCAAAACAAAAGTTTTGAATTTTTATAAAATAATACAATTCAAAAGTAGCACATGTAATTTGATATATGCTACTTTTGAATTGTATTATTTTATAAAAATTCAAAAGTAGCACAAGTAATTTGATATATGCTACTTTTGAATTGTATTATTTTATAAAAATTCAAAAGTAGCACATGCCAGTATCATCTTCCTCATCAATTCCGATATCTGTTTTGCCTTTTACACCTTTAATAACATTATCGCCTATGATACCCACAACTTTATCCTCCAATGAAGAAATTTGTTTTGGAGATGGACCACCATCCGTCCTTCGTGCCTCCCGTCTATTTAACGAAACTTTCTTTGTTGTGCTCGCATAAGAGGTCCATTTCTTGCAAATTTTTTCAACTTCAGCAACTAAAGTTTGAATTTCAGTCTCTGAAAAATTTGGATTTCTTTTCCTACTCATTTTCAAACCGTGAAGTTCACGCGAGCTTTTATATACTATTGAGTGTTCAAAGCACAATTTTACCCTTTAACCCGGGATTGGTCAAACCTAGTTTTAAAAATATGTAACACAAAACGAAATTAAAAGTTTAAAATAAATAAATAAATAATTAAATAAACAAAATAATCTAAATTCTGAGAATATATATATATATATATATATAGATAGATAGATAGATAGATAGATAGATAGATAGATATCAAGCATTTTTGATATGTATTATTTTTTGTATAATTTAATTAAATTCTATTTAATTTTTCTTATTTAATTTAATTTATTTTTTTATAATTCTCTTTAGTCGAGAAAAATATTTGTAGCTATTGTATATTTAAAAGTTAAGATGATATTAAGATATCGTAATGATGTCCTTACTAAGATAAACTTAAGATATTTTTGATTTACAAGATATGACATGTCATAAGATTATCTTATGTTGGTCGTAAGATATGTCCTAGGACATATCTTACGACATGTCTTAGGATAGTTTCATAAACATGCCCCCAGTAAGGTGTAAAATTTACCTCGTGACAGTCATTTTTGATCTGCAGACCAATCATTTAACAGCACGTGGTTATGAGTCACATTTGTTCCAAGTTTGCTTTAAATCCATCTGAAGATGTATAAGTTATAGAGTGGACGCAATATTGCTGATGCCAATCGAAGTTGTTTTTTTCCGTTACAAGTATCTTCCTGTTATTTTAACTAATAAGTGCAACTGCTGATAATATACATCACAGTTTTGGCGGACCACTTCACAACAAGTAAACTGAGCATTAAAAACTAAAAGAACAATACATGAAAGGTTTCCTATATATAAATATACGGAAGAGAAAAGATTGATTTTATCATCCTTAATTACACGTGCATTAACATTTATAACTGATTTCTAAATATACACATCTTCTAAAAATACACACCAAATCTTAATTAAAAAGGGCGGGGTTAACAAAGGTCGTGTAAGGGTCATTTTTAAAAACGAAGCTTTATTTTCATTTTACTATTTTTATTATTGTTTTTATTATTATTATTATTATTATTATTATTATTATTATTATTATTGTTGTTGTTGTTGTTGTTGTTAATTTATTATTTTTAGATCTGGGCGTCACTAGCAGTGAAAAGGACAAAGAAAAAAATACTAAGTAAATAAATTAAGAAATGATGGATTATAAATTTCTGATATTTGGAAAAGAACCAGACACGCTGGATTATTATTCCTGAAGCCCGGGTTGTAGCTGAAGATGTTCGTTGTCTGAATACTTGGTGTTCAGGCTTACACACGAGACGATTTATAGTGACAAATCTCAGACAAAAATCGTCCCAAACGATCTCACTTCTCATAGTTTAATTTAAACATCATTACCATCGTATCGAAGTGACGTTTTTGTAGCTTAATGAAAGAGTATGTTATTTTCGATCTTCGGTGAGAGTCGGAACAGTCACTTATATATCAACAAACAATGGTGCTATATTTTATGAAAATATCATTCACACATGCGAAATAGACTTACATGGAAGACAATTTATTGTGACACATCTTGGACAAACTTGTAACAATCGATCTAGCTGTTCACATGTAACTGGGATATTCGTCTCTAAATAACCACTTAATAGACACTATTTGTGTGTTATTTTAATCGAATCAAGTTATTACTTCTTGTAGAATAGGAAACTTCCCTGATATCGGAATGAAAAAAATATTTTGGCATTTAATTCTCAAATTAAAATATCCTGACAAATCCTATAAATATCGACTTTTACATTCTTCTTTTCAATTGTCACTCGAATAACAAATTAAAATTAAATTACAAATTTATAGAAACGTTTTAATTACTTAACAGTAAAATAAAACAATTCGAGGTCTTCAAAATTGGGGCAGTGTGCTTATTGTCACTTTGAATTAAATATATTATAAAGTTAAGTCGAAAACAGAATTATGTGCAAAATTAAACCTAGAAAATTTATGCAAGGCAGTTCAGATTTTTGTCAAATAAAAACATTTATATTTGCATTGCAATATTTCAATTTTTGTACTTGGTTTAAAAAAAAATAAAATAATTTATTAATTTTTTTATTCGATTTATTTATTTATTTATTTATTTATTTATTTATTTATTTATTTATGGGTTGGGTGTCATGTGCTGATTTTGAATGCATTATTTTAATAGAAATTCAAAAGCAGCACATGACACGTGATAGCTAGTTCTCTTTAAGTTTAATTCATTTCACTCGTAAATTATACTCAGATTTGGCGTATTAAATTTTAACGTGGTCTAGTTAGCGCCGAGGGCATTCTGAATGTTGTTTATTGTTTATTGAATTTATTTCCATTTGGTGCAATACGATATTTTATGTTTAAATATAGCGATGGTTTTATGTCATATCTCTGGTGAGATATATTACTTTCAGTGTAATATATATAAATCGTTATGTTGCGATTAAATACGTTTGTGTTTTAACTGTTTAATTGCCAACCACATTTTAATATTTAAAACCTTGTAGCGGAGTAGAATTAATGTATTTTACGCCGAATTCAAGAGTATTTTTACTTATATCGAGGCGGTCAGACACAATGTAGAAAACCGGAATGTCTGGAGATTGTCACGAACTTCTGACAAACATTTTACATTAGGATTGATCCGAGTTGTTTTCGATTCTAGGCAGTAAGATTTGAATAATGTTGCTTTAATACCGTCAAGATTCTTCCCCTTAGCCGAGACGGTCAGCTCTGAAATGTTGGAGGAAAACGGGGTGCCCTGGGAAAACCACTGACTCTCGGCAAGCAGACTAATAAAATCTTTCGCATTAGGATTTGCCCGAGTGAGAATTGAATCCAAGACGAGAGGCACGTTAAGCCGTAAGCGCGTGCTTTAGACAACTCTGCCACTCGGTCTCTCATTTGCGATAAGCCGGCGCTCTGGACAAGTTCGAAATTTAGATTTTTTTCAATCATTATTATTAATGTCATTGTTATTATACGAAGTTTAAAGGAGATATATAGCAATCGGTTCATCAGTCCGTCAGTTCGTTGCAATATTGTGTCCGCCCCATTACTTATATATTTATGGACAGATTTTTATTAAACTACCCACAAATGTAAACAAACATGAAGCAATATGTCGCATACTAAATTCAGGGTCATGATACAAAAGACCATTTTGAGAAGGGGGCTTTTGTCTTTCAAAATTTTACCGAATAACAAAATTCCAACCCGAAAGTTTTGCCAAATTTTATTGTGCTTAAAGAACTACAGACTGAACATTTGTTCATTGGATTTCAAATAAAAAAAAATGATTCATTTAAAATCTTAATGTAATTATTAGTTGACAATGTTTGTAATTATAATTGGACAATATTATTATTTGACAATGTTTGTAATTATTACTTGACAATGTTTGTAATTATTATTTGACAATGTTTGTAATTATTACTTAATAATGTTTGTAATTATTATTTGACAATGTTTGTAATTATTATTTGACAATGTTTGTAATGTTTGTAATTATTATTTGACAATTTTTTGACGATGTTTGTAATTATTATTTGACAATGTTTGTAATGTTTGTAATTATTACTTGACAATGTTTGTAATTATTATTTGACAATGTTTGTAATTATTATTTGACAATGATTGTAATGTTTGTAATTATTATTTGACAATGTTTGTAATTATTATTTGACAATGTTTGTAATTATTACTTGATAATGTTTGTAATTATTATTTGACAATGTTTGTAATTATTATTTGACAATGTTTGTAATGTTTGTAATTATTATTTGACAATTTTTTGACGATGTTTGTAATTATTATTTGACAATGTTTGTAATGTTTGTAATTATTATTTGACAATGTTTGTAATTATTATTTGACAATGTTTGTAATTATTATTTGACAATGTTTGTAATGTTTGTAATTATTATTTGACAATTTTTTGACGATGTTTGTAATTATTATTTGACAATGTTTGTAATTATTATTTGATAATGTTTGAAATGTTTTTAATTATTATTTGACAATGTTTGTAATTATTATTTGACAATGTTTGTAATTATTATTTGACAATGTTTGTAATGTTTGTAATTATTATTTGACAATTTTTTGACGATGTTTGTAATTATTATTTGACAATGTTTGTAATTATTATTTGACAATGTTTGTAATTATTATTTGACAATGTTTGTAATGTTTGTAATTATTATTTGACAATTTTTTGACGATGTTTGTAATTATTATTTGACAATGTTTGTAATTATTATTTCACAATGTTTGTAATTATTATTTGACAATGTTTGTAATTATTATTTGGCAATATTTGTAATTATTATTTGACAACGTTTGTAATTATTATTTGACAACGTTTGTAATTATTATTTGACAATGTTTGTAATTATTATTTCACAATGTTTGTAATGTTTGTAATTATTATTTGACACTGTTTGTAATTATTATTTGACAATGTTTGTAATTATTATTTGACAACGTTTGAAATTATTTTTTGACAATGTTTGTAATTATTATTTGACACTGTTTGTAATTATTATTTGACAATGTGTGTAATTATTATTTGATAACGTTTGTCATTATTACTTGACAATGTTTGTAATTATTATTTGACACTGTTTGTAATTATTATTTGACAATGTGTGTAATTATTATTTGACAACGTTTGTAATTATTTTTTGACAATGTTTGTAATTATTATTTGACACTGTTTGTAATTATTATTTGACAATGTGTGTAATTATTATTTGATAACGTTTGTAATTATTTTTTGACAATGTTTGTAATTATTATTTGACACCGTTTGTAATTATTATTTGACAATGTGTGTAATTATTATTTGACAACGTTTGTAATTATTTTTTGACAATGTTTGTAATTATTATTTGACACTGTTTGTAATTATTATTTGACAATGTGTGTAATTATTATTTGATAACGTTTGTCATTATTACTTGACAATGTTTGTAATTATTATTTGACACTGTTTGTAATTATTATTTGACAATGTGTGTAATTTTTATTTGACAATGTGTGTAATTATTATTTGACAACGTTTGTAATTATTTTTTGACAATGTTTGTAATTATTATTTGACAATGTTAATAATTATTATTTGTTTGTAATTATTTTTTGACAATGTTTGTAATTATTATTTGACAATGTTAATAATTATTATTTGTTTGTAATTATTACTTGACAATGTTTGTAATTATTACTTGACAATGTTTGTAACTATCATTAGACAATGTTTGTAATTATTACTTGACAATGTTTGTAATTATTATTTGACAATGTTTGTAATTATCATTAGACAATGTTTGTAATTTTTATTTGACAAAGTTTGTAATTATCATTAGACAATGTTTGTAATTATTATTTGGCAACGTTTGTAATTATTACTTGATAATGTTTGTAATTATCATTTGACAATGTTTGTAATTATTATTTGACAAGGTTTGTAATTATCATTTGACAATGTTTGTAATTATTATTGACAATGTTTGTAATTATTATTTGACAATGTTTGTAATTATGATTTGACAAGGTTTGTAATTATGATTTGACAAGGTTTGTAATTATTATTTAACAAAGTTTGTAATTATGATTTGACAAGGTTTGTAATTATGATTTGACAAGGTTTGTAATTATTATTTAACAAAGTTTGTAATTATGATTTGACAAGGTTTGTAATTATTATTTGACAATGTTTGTAATTATGATTTGACAAGGTTTGTAATTATGATTTGACAACGTTTGTAATTATTATTTGACAATGTTTGTAATTATTATTTGACCATGTTTGTATTTATTATTTGACAATGTTTCTTATTATTATTTGACAATGTTTGTAATTATTATTTGACAATGTTTGTAATTATTATTTGACAATGTTTGTAATTATTATTTGACAATGTTTGTAATTATTATTTGACCATGTGTGTAGTTATTATTTGACAATGTTTGTAATTATTATTCTTTTTCTCTTTCTTTTTTAAATTTTGTTCAATCTGTAATGTATCATTTTTGTTTACTATTATTATTATCATCATTTTTTGTTTTTATTATTATTATTATTATTATTATTATTATTATTATTATTATTATTATTTATCATCGCTTAATAATAATAATTTTTAAAATGTATCGGTTTTTCCGTTTTTAATTTTGTTTTCAATTTTTAATATATTTAATTCTTATTTATTTATTCGTGAAATAAACAGTGTTTTTCTTTTTACAAAAGAAAATTTTGTATATATAAATATAAATGTTTGCATGTTCGCTTAGAACCAATGTGTTTAGATATACCAGTGATTAAAAGTTAGAGAATCGGCAAGACCTCTTTGAGCACATCACTGTAAACTTTTTGGACATTCCTGTTAGTGAGAAATATATCAAACGATACTACTGGGCTTGCCCGTCTGTGTTCAAACTTAATAATAACGATCTTTATTAGCAACAAAATAAAAAAAAAACTTATAGCTTAACATATATACATTATTACAACGATTATACTTTTAAATATTCAAAATGTAACACAATTAAGAAATTTGGCTTAATATTTGCTGGAAGCAGAGTCATTAAGAAATGGTAAAGTCCCGTAATTAAATTTATATGTTATATTATGTATCTTACTTATGTTAGCTTTATATCAGATTATTATTGCAAATGTAAATCTTTCCATGAGGGTATTCTTGTTTACTTATGTCATATATTTATTGTTCATACTTATATGAATACAAGTATATATTGTGTATATATTGCCTATGAGTTGTGACTTATGGCTAATAAAGAAATGGATAGTACCAATTAAAACAAGTCCCAGTATGGACCATTGTCTTAATATTTGACATGTGCGCGTGTTTGAGCAGAAAATATTGCCGATATGCAAGACAAAAATATTTTAAACGGCCTCTACATGTGCATTTATGTATATATGTAGAAAATATTGCCCATATGCAAAACAAAAAGTATTTGGAACGGCCTCTGCATGTGCATGTATGTATATATGTAGAAAATATTGCCCATATGCAAAACAAAAAGTATTTGGAACGGCCTCTGCATGTGCATGTATGTATATATGTAGAAAATATTGCCCATATGCAAAACAAAAAGTATTCGGAACGGCCTCTGCATGTGCATGTATGTATATGTGTAGAAAATATTGCCCATGTGCAAAACAAAAAGTATTTGGAACGGCCTCTGCATGTGTATGTATGTATATATGTAGAAAATATTGCCCAAATGCAAAACAAAAAGAATTTGGAACGGCCTCTGCATGTGCCTGTATGAATATATGTAGAAAATATTGCCGATATGCAAAACAAAAAGTATTTGGAACGGCCTCTGCATGTGCATGTATAAATATATGTAGAAAATATTGCCGATATGCAAAACAAAAAGTATTTGGAACGGCCGCTGCATGTGCATGTATAAATATATGTAGAAAATATTGCCGATATGCAAAACAAAAAGTATTTGGAACGGCCTCTGCATGTGCATGTATGAATATAAGTAGAAAATATTGCCCATATGCAAAACAAAAAGTATTTGGAACGGCCTCTGCATGTGCATGTATAAATATATGTAGAAAATATTGCCGATATGCAAAACAAAAAGTATTTGGAACGGCCTCTGCATGTGCATGTATAAATATATGTAGAAAATATTGCCGATATGCAAAACAAAAAGTGTTTGGAACGGCCGCTGCATGTGCATGTATGAATATATGTAGAAAACATTGCCCATATGCAAAACAAAAAGTGTTTGGAACGGTCGCTGCATGTGCATGTATGAATATATGTAGAAAATATTGCCTATATGCAAAACAAAAAGTGTTTGGAACGGCCTCTGCATGTGCATGTATGAATATAAGTAGAAAATATTGCCCATATGCAAAACAAAAAGTAATTGGAACGGCCTCTGCATGTGCATGTATGAATATATGTAGAAAATATTGCCCATATGCAAAACAAAAAGCATTTGGAACGGCCTCTGCATGTGCATGTATAAATTTATGTAGAAAATATTGCCCATATGCAAAACAAAACGTATTTGGAACGGCCTCTGCATGTATGAATATATGTAGAAAATATTGCCCATATGCAAAACAAAAAGTATTTGGAACGGCCTCTGCATGTGCATGTATGAATATAAGTAGAAAATATTGCCCATATGCAAAACAAAATGTATTTGGAACGGCCTCTGCATATACATAAGTAGGAAATATGCATTCGATTTCAATAACAATATATATTGCTACATTTAACACGTGCCTTTTTTATGAAAAAATTGTTGCATTTACGCCCTAACTAACTTACTTACTCATTCATTTTATTTTTCATGGAATCAATTTGTACTAATATGTGTTAAAACCAACAGGCCTCTGATAAGTTACTGAACACAAAATCCTCACATTTAAAATCTTATTGAAATCTTCATTAAATGTTTTTACCCGTACGACATACCGATTTGTAATAATACATCCACGATAAGATTTACCTTAGAATACTGATTTTATTGAAATGACGCTTAAATAATAATAATGCAATGTAATAATAATAATATAATGGTAATACAATATTATAATAATAATAACAACAATAATAATAATGATAATAATAATAGAAAATAATAATAATAATAATTAAGAAGAAGAAGAATAGATCGAAAGGAGCCAGTATTCCTATGCCTGTCTTTATGTACATTATTTTGTTTATATATCCTTACCTCTTAATCTGTATTCTTCAAAATCCATGACGCTTTTTCGCAACCGAAAACAAATCGTGGTTTTTTTTCACTCTAAAAATGACCCAGGTTTCTACAATCCCCGATATCAGTTTTATCTACAAGTTTCAATAATATTTTTGCTTTTTTTGTAAACTTAATTTTCACATATGTCAGATGCACAAAAGCAAAATGCGCAAAGAATTTCTCAGATTTTCAAAATATAGATTTGTTTTGTTTCAAGACACAATTTTTTCCCAGTCAGAAACAAAACTGTTCAAAGATAAATAATTCACAAAAATTATTTAGGAACATTCTCATTGATAATAAAATCAAATCAGGATTCGAAACGAACTGTAAAAAATTACGGAGAAAGGAAACGTCCTTTCCTAAAACCGGAGTATCAACTCTACAGTGAATTGTTGATTGACCGTAAGATCTGTGTCTATTGAATGTATTAAATGTCCCATGAGAAAATTGTTGATACTGAACGCGTATAGAAACAAGAACTCGCTTTTATATTGATGAAATAATTGTAATCGAACGAACGCCCCCTTATGATATTACTCCGAGCTGATTGGTCAATGACGTGCTAAACTGCTTAGTGATTTATACATATGAACGAAATATCAGTCTGTTAATGAGAGAGAAAAGAGAGAGATCAAAGACAGTTTGAGAGAGAGAGAGAGAGAGAGAGAGAGAGAGAGAGAGAGAGAGAGAGAGAGAGAGAGAGAGAGGTTGTCTGGTCTTCAGATCATTTGCATTATATAATAAGTTAGCTGGCTGGTCATGGCCCAAATTTGTTCTTGGAAAACTATAGGTACAATTTTCTCTTCGTGACATCTAACTGTCCGATAAGGTTGTGAGTTCAAACATTAATGCAATTAACCTGTTATTAAATTGTGTTGGTTTTTTACCCTTTATTTATTTATTTATTTATTTATTTATTTATTTATTTATTTATTTATTTATTTATTTACATGTATTTATTTATTTATTATTCTTGCTCATGTACTCAACGATAACTATCGAAAGTTGTAACTGTTGACATATTTCCAGTACCTATTAAAACCAGTACTAAATTTATTCAATATAACATGTCGGCACGTCCATAAATATGCTTTAAACCAAATACTAAGATATGAACCTGATATGTCATGTGTTAGTTCTGAGTGTATTATTTCATGTCAGCTATTTTTTTGTAGGTTCAGACAAACCTGTTAAGTTTGATTTCAGCTCACAATGAGCATTATTTGTGAAACAGATATAAAACATAGTAAATCTATTTTTTATAAACCGTTCAGACAGGTAAATCTATTTTTTATAAACCGTTCAGACAGGTAAATCTATTTTATATAAACCGTTCAGACAGGTAAATCTATTTTTTATAAACCGTTCAGACAGGTAAATCTATTTTTTTTATAAACCGTTCAGACAGGTAAATCTATTTTTTATAAACCGTTCAGACAGGTAAATCTATTTTTTATAAACCGTTCAGACAGGTAAATCTATTTTTTATAAACTGTCAGACAGGTAAATCTATTTTTTATAAACCGTTCAGACAGGTAAATCTATTTTTTTTATAAACCGTTCAGACAGGTAAATCTATTTTTTATAAACCGTTCAGACAGGTAAATCTATTTTTTATAAACCGTTCAGACAGGTAAATCCATTTTTTATAAACCGTTCAGACAGGTAAATCTATTTTTTATAAACCGTTCAGACAGGTAAATCTATTTTTTTATAAACCGTTCAGACAGGTAAATCTATTTTTTATAAACCGTTCAGACAGGTAAATTTATTTTTTATAAACCGTTCAGACAGGTAAATCTATTTTTTATAAACCGTTCAGACAGGTAAATCTATTTTTTATAAACCGTTCAGACAGGTAAATCTATTTTTTATAAACCGTTCAGACAGGTAAATCTATTTTTTATAAACCGTTCAGACAGGTAAATCTATTTTTTATAAACCGTTCAGACAGGTAAATCTATTTTTTATAAACCGTTCAGACAGGTAAATCTATTTTTTATAAACCGTTCAGACAGGTAAATCTATTTTTTATAAACCGTTCAGACAGGTAAATCTATTTTTTATAAACCGTTCAGACAGGTAAATCTATTTTTTATAAACCGTTCAGACAGGTAAATCTATTTTTTATAAACCGTTCAGACAGGTAAATCTATTTTTTATACTTTTGTGAAAAGGCGCATAAAATCGGATTTTTATAACAATTTTAAACCAGTGACGTGAATTTTATATCGCTAATAAAATAAAATGGTGACACAATATATTTTAAGTTTTCATAATCTTGTAATAAAATATTGGAATTTATCTATGTTTTATTTAATTATCGCAGATGTCGCTTTACATTAAATATAAAGCGATAGAAACATCGATCATTTATGAATTTACATTTGAAGAAAAATGTAAAGTTTGCTACATAAGTGTTTCATTCATTAACATTTTTTCTGGACACTCTCTTCCCTTTTTTTTAAATCATTTTCCTCAATTTAAAGAAATTTAGAGAGTTATCACTAGCTTTCAATATTTACAGTAATTATAAGCATTTACTTAGAAATAATCCATATTACAGTTACAAAATTAATTCATTATTAGGGACATTTTTTCATGTGATTCAATATTTCGTTAGCAAAACAATGTTTAGTATGCCCACTGCACGTAATAATATCATTCAAGAAACTGATGGGAGCTTTCAAGTGGAACTCGCCAGTGTACCACGTGATCAATACCTTTTAACGTTTGTGCACAATTAAATGGATAACGTTTACGTCAAATATTTCCGGTAAAACGTCACTTTGTGCCTTTATGCGATCCCATTGCCAACAGAAATAAATGTCCCCCACACACTTTATGAGGTATCACGTGAAGCTCTGGGAATTCCCTTAAGCTAAATATATACAAATTTAAATACACAGATAATAATAAAAAGGGAACTCCCCAACACCATCGAGATATTCCTAAATCTTTAAAAATTTCAAAATAATTTCTTAGAACCAAAGGGTGTCTTTGGGCGAGCAGTTCTCCGCACGAGATCGTTGCAAAACTGTCGCCCAAACGCTGAGAACACGAACCCCGAATGTTGTTCGCGGGTCGAAATTTCACACTACCTATTCAGCAGGAGTAAGAAGAACAAAGATGGCTGCAAACTAACGGTAGGTAAACAACCGCTATGTATTTTTTTACGTATCCCGTTACACGAACGATTTGCATACAGTTGCCGTCATGGGAGGAGCGTACGCGGGTGACATTTCGCCGTCCCATTGACAGGATTAACCACATGGTTTGGACTCCTTGTCTTGAAACTTGAAAGTTGTCAAAACTAATTAGTATAAGGTCATTTTCGCGCAATTCTTCAATACAATTATAATTTTTAATTGAAAGTATGTGGAAAATGCGTCACTAGCCGCCATATTAACTATTAATGAGGTTGTTCCCAGTTCGTCATTGTACAGCATGCGTATATCTATAGTTCTCTGACATTAAACGTAATAGTACAACAGGCGGGAATATATAGTTCTCTGACATTAAACGTAATAGTACAACAGGCGAGAATCTATAGTGCTTTGACATTAAACTTTATTGTACAGCTGGTGTGAATCTATTGTTCTCTGACATTAAACGTCATAGTACAGCAGGCGTGAATCTATTGTTCTCGGACCTTAACCGTCATAGTACAGCAGGCATGAATTTATCGTTCTCTGACATTAAACATCATAGTACAGCAGGCGGGAATCTATTATTCTCTAACCTCAAAACGTCACAGTACAGCAGGTGGGAATCTATAGTTCTCTGACCTCAAAATCCAAAGTACAGCAGGCGTAAACTATAGTCCTCTGACCTTAAACGTCACAAAACAGCAGACATCAATCTCTCGTTCTCTGACATCAAACGTCATAGTACAGCAGGCTTGAATCTATTGTTCTATGACTTCAAACGTCATAGTACAGCTGTCTTGGATCTATTTTTCTCTGACCTTAGACGTCACAGTACAGCTGGTGTGAATTTATTGTTCTCCGACCTTAAACGTCATAGTACGGCAGGCTGGAATCTATTGTTCTCCGACCTAAACCGTCATAGTACAGCAGACGTGAATCTATCGTTCTCTAACATTAAACGTCATTGTACAGCAGGTGTGAATCTATTGTTTTCTGACATTAAACGGCATTGTACAGCATGCGTATATCTATAGTTATCTGACATTTAAAGTTATACTAAAACAGGCAGGAATCTATTGTTCTCAGACATCATACGTCATAGTACAGCAGGCGGGAATCTATTGTTCTTTGACATCAAACGGCATTGGACAGTAGGCTTGAAACTATTGTTCTCTGACATTAAACGTCACAGTACAGGAGGCGGGAATCTATTGTTCTCTGACATTAAACGTCATTGTACAGCAGGTATGCATCTATTGTTCTCCGACGTTAAACGTCATAGTACAGCAGGTGTGCATCTATTGTTTTCTGACATCAAACGTTATTATACAGCAGGCGGGAACCTATTGTTCTCTGACATCAAACGTCATTGTACAGCAGGTGTCCATCTATTGTTCTTCGACCTTAAACTTCATAGTACAGCAGGCGTGAATCTATTGTTCTCTGACTTCAAACGTCATAGTATGGCAGGCGTCAATCTATTGTTCTCTGTCCTCAAACGTCATAGTATAGCTGGCGTCAATGTATTGTTCTCTGACCTTAAACATCACAGTAGAGCAGGCGTGAAATCATTGTTCTCTGACTTTAAACGTCACAGTACAGGAGGCGGGAATCTATTGTTCTCTGACATTAAACGTCACAGTACAGGAGGCGGGAATCTATTGTTCTCTGACATTAAACGTCATTGTAAAGCAGGTGTGCATCTAATGTTTTCTGACATCAAACGTTATTATACAGCAGACGGGAACCTATTGTTCTCTGACATCAAACGTCATTGTTCAGCAGGTGTGCATCTATTGTTCTTCGACCTTAAACATCATAGTATAGCAGGCGTCAATCTATTGTTCTCTGACTTTAAATGTCATAGTAGAGCAGGCGTGAATCTATTGTTCTCCGACTTTAAATGTCATAGTACAGCAGGCGTGAATCTATTGTTCTCTGGCTTCAAACGTCATAGTATGGCTGGCGTCAATCTATTGTTCTCTGACCTTAAACGTCACAGTAGAGCAGGCGTGAAATTATTTTTCTCTGGCTTAAAATGTCAAAGTACATCAGGCGTGAATCTATTGTTTTCTAACATTTAATGTCATTGTACAGCAGGAATGAATCTATCGTTCTCTGACATTAAACGTCATTGTACAGCAGGTGTGCATCTATTGTTTTCCAACCTGAATTGTCATAGTACAACAGGCGGGAATCTATTGTTCTCTGACATCAAACGTCATAGTACAGCAGGCGTAAATCTATTGTTCTTTGACTTCACACGTCACAGTACAGCTGGCTTGAATCTATTGTTCTCTAACCTTAAACGTCACAGTACAGCTGGCGTGAATCTATTGTTCTCTGACTTCAAACGTCGTAGTACAGCAGGTGTGCATCTATTGTTCTCCGACCTTAGACGTCATAGTACGGCAGGCTGGAATCTATTGTTCTCTGACTTCAAACGTCGTAGTACAGCAGGTGTGCATCTATTGTTCTCCGACCTTAGACGTCATATAACGGCAGGTGGGAATCTATTGTTCTCTGACATCAAACGTCATAGTACAGCAGGCGTGAATCTATTGTTCTCTGACCTTTAACGTCATAGTACAGCAGACGGGAAGCTATTGTTCTCTGACCTCAAACGTCGCAGTACAGCAGGTGTACATCTATTGTTCTCTGACATCAAACGTTCCGTACAGCAGGCGGGAATCTATTGTTTTCTGACCTCATACGTCATAGTACAGCAGACGGGAATCTATTGTTCTCTGACCTTTAACGTCATAGTACAGCAGACGGGAATCTATTCTTCTCTGACATTAAACGTCATAGTACAGCTGGCGTGACTCTATTGTTCTCTGACCTTAAACGTCGCAGTACAGCAGGTGTACATCTATTGTTCTCTGACATCAAACGTTCCGTACAGAACGCGGGAATCTTTTGTTCTCTGACATTAAACGTCGTAGTACAGCTGGCGTGAATCAATTGTTCTCAGACCTTAAACGTCACAATACAGCAGGTGCGAATCTGTTCTGTGACGTTTGAGGTTAGAAAACAATAGATATATGCCTGCTTCACTGTAAAGTTTGACGTCAGAGAACTATAGATTCATGCCTGCTGTACTGTGAGGTTTTAGGTTAAAGAACAATAGATTCACCCCTGCTGCACTGTGACATTTGAAGTCAGAGAACAATAGATTCATAACTGCTGTATTGTGACGTTTAAGGTCAGAGAACAATAGATTCATGCCTGCTGTATTGTGACGTTAAAGGTCAGAGAACTATAGATTCACGCATACTGTACTATGACGTTTAATGTCAGAGAAAAAAAGAGTCCCGCCTGCCGCACTGTGACGTTTGAGGTCAGAGAACAATAGATTCTCGCCAGCTGTACTATGACGTTTGAGATCAGAGAACAATAGATTTATTGACGCCTGCCGCACTTTGAAGCAGTTGCGGCAGGCGTAAATAAATCTATTTTTTACAATAGATTACAATTGCGGCAACCATCTTTATCACAGGGGTAAATAAGTTGACTTCTTTTGGTATAATAACAAAAACTTTCTGCATTACAAATAATCCCCCACTCACTCGCTTTACCAGACATGAGGCACTATCAGTTGTAGACTGGCTGAAATTATTAGTCATGTGACAATAAAAACTTTATATACTGGCGGCAACCATCTTTATCACAAGGCCTAAAAAATGGCTCCCATTGGTGTAATGACAAAAACTGTCTGCATAACAAACCCCCTCCACTAACTTAGCTTTACCAGGCACCATCTTCTGCAGACATGAGAATATTTGTCATTCGACAATGAAAACTTTATTTACCACCAGCAACCATCTTTATCACAGGGCTTGAAAAGTTGGCTTCTATTGGTGTAATGACAAAAACTGTCTGCATAACAAATAACCCCCTCAACTCACTGGCTTTACCAGGCATGAGGCGCCGTCTGGTGTACTCTAGCCGATGAGAATATAAGTCACTTGACAATGAAAATTTTATTTACCAGCGGTAACCATCTTTATGACAGGGCTTGAAAAGTTGGCTTCTATTGGTGTAATGACAAAAACTGTCTGCATAACAAATAACCCCCTCAACTCACTGGCTTTACCAGGCATGAGGCAACATCTGCTGTAGACTGGCTGATGAGAATATTTGTCATTCGACAATTAAATCTTTATTTACCAGCAGCAAGCATCTTTATCACAAGGCCTAAAAATGGCTTTTATTGGTGTAATGACAAAACTGTCTGCATAACAAATTACCCCCCTCCACTCACTTAGCTTTACCAGGCATGAGGCACCATTTGCTGTAGACTGGCTGATGAGAATATTTGTCATTCGACAATAAAAACTTTATTTACCAGCGGCAACCATCTTTATCACAAGGCTTAAAAAATTGGCTTCAATTGGTATAATGACAAAAACTGTCTGCATAACAAATACTAGTTATCCCCCACTCACTCGCTTTACCAGGCATGAGACATTGATCATCTGTCGTAGACTGGCTAGTCACGTGACACAGGGCTTAATAGGTTTGGCTCCTACTGCTACAATGGCTAAAAATGTCTCAATATTGAAATGGAATCCCAGATGAAGCAACTCCGTGTATATTTTTTTTAAAATTACACAGGAGAAAAAAGAGGAAAGGATGTGCGAATAGTCAGTTTTTGCATAATTGATTTTCAGTTGTAACGTTACTGAAAAACATCACCAACGCTTCCTCTTGTTCCTGCTTATGAAAAATTTATTTTGTATCCTTTCCTGAAATACTTCCATTTGTTTCCTCTCTTAACAACGTTCTTTTGTTACATCAACTGCTAAATGTTGTATCCTACCCTCAAATCTATCTACTGAAAAATCTCCTCCCCTTCTCCCACCGAGAGACTTCCGGTTGTACAATCTACATAAACAGCCTCTTGTACCCTTTACCGAAAGACGTCCCCATACACTCCACAAAAACTTCAACTTGTACGCTACACAGCCCTACACTTATACGCTACACTGAGAGCTTGCCACATATACGCTATACTGAGAGCTTGCCACATATACGCTAAACTAAAAGCTTTCCACATATACGCTATACTGAGAGCTTTCCACATACACGCTATACTGGGAACCTGCCACACATACGCTTTACTGAGAGCTTTCCACATATACGCTATACTGAGAGCCTGCCACATATACGCTATACTGAGAGCCTGCCACATATACGCTATACTGAGAGCCTGCCACATATACGCTATACTTAGAGCTTTCCACATATACGCTATACTGAGAGCCTGCCACATATACGCTATACTGAGAGCCTGCCACATAGACGCTATACTAAGAGCTTTCCACATATACGCTATACTTAGAGCTTTCCACATATACGCTATACTGAGAACCTGCCACATATACGCTTTACTGAGAGCTTTCCACATATACGCTATACTTAGAGCTTTCCACATATACGCTATACTTAGAGCTTTCCACATATACGCTATGTACTGAGAGCCTGCCACATATACGCTATACTTAGAGCTTTCCACATATACGCTATACTGAGAGCCTGCCACATATACGCTATGTACTGAGAGCCTGCCACATATACGCTATACTTAGAGCTTTCCACATATACGCTATACTGAGAGCCTGCCACATATACGCTATACTGAGAGCCTGCCACATAGACGCTATACTAAGAGCTTTCCACATATACGCTATACTTAGAGCTTTCCACATATACGCTATACTGAGAGCCTGCCACATACACGCCATATACTGAGAGCCTGCCACATATGCGCTATACTGAGAGCTTTCCACATATACGCTATACTAAAAGCTTTCCACATATACGCTATACTGAGAGCCTGCCACATATACGCTAAACTGAGAACTTTCCACATACACGCTATACTGAGAACCTGCCACATATACGCTTTACTGAGAGCTTTCCACATATACGCTAAAGTGAGAGCATGCCACAAATAAGCCATACTGAGAGCTTTCCACATACACGCTATACTGAGAGCCTGCCACATATACGCTAAACTGAGAACTTTCCACATACACGCTATACTGAGAGCCTGTCACATATACGCTATATACTGAGAGCCTGCCACATATACTCTATACTGAGAACCTGCCACATATACGCTATATACTGAGAGCCTGCCACATATTCGCTATACTGAGAGACTGCAACATATACGCTATACTGAGAGCTTTCCACGTGTATATTCCACTTGAAGTCTTCCACGTGTACCATCCACTAAAAGACTTCTACATATATTTGAAAAAACTATGCATACATCGATATCGTTTCACTTTTTCTCTTCGCTGAACAACTTTTGAGCATTCTCAAAGTCGCTGAGACAAATTTTTTACTCTACAATGAGACACCCACTTGTATTCTTCACTGAGACACCCACTTGTATTCTTCATTGAGACACAACTTGTATTCTTCACTGAGACACCCACTAGTAATTTGCACAGACACCCACTAGTAATTTGCACAGACACCCACTTGTACCCTGGACTGAGACACTCACTTGTATTCTTCACTGAGACACCCACTTGTATTCTTCACTGAGACACCCACTAGCAATTTGCACAAACACCCACTTGTACTCTGGAATGAGACACCCACTTGTACTCTGCACTGGGATACAACTTGCATTCTTCACTCTGACACCCACTAGAAATTTGCACAAACACCCACTTGTACTCTGGACTAAGACACCTACTTTTTCACTGCACTGAGACACAACTTGAATTCTTCACTGAGACACCCATGTGTACCCTGGACTGAGACACCCACATTTTCTTTGCACTGAGACACAACTTGTATTTTTCACTAAGACACCCACTAGTAATTTGCATAGACATCAACTTCTACTCTGGACTGAGACAGAACTTGTATTCTTCTCTGAGACACCCATTAGTAATTTGCACAGACACCTACTTGTACTCTGGACTGAGATACCCACATTTTCTCTGCACTGAGAAACAACTTGTACTCTTCACTGAGACACCCACTTGTACCCAGGACTGAGACACTCACTTTTAATCTGCACTGAGACACAACTTGTATTCATCACTAAGACACCCACTAGTAATTTGCACAGACACCCACTTGTACTCTGGACTGAGACACAACTTGTATCCTTCATTGAGACACTCAATAGTAATTTGCTCAGACACCCACTTGTACTCTGGACTGAGACACCCACTTCTTCTCTGCAATGAGACACCCACTTGTATTCTTTTCTGAGACACCCACTAGCAATTTGCACAAACACCCACTTGTACTCTGGAATGAGACACCCACTTGTACTCTGCACTGGGATACAACTTGTATTCATCACTAAGACACCCACTAGTAATTTGCACAGACACCCACTTGTACTCTGGACTGAGACACAACTTGTATCCTTCATTGAGACACTCAATAGTAATTTGCACAGACACCCACTTGTACCCTGGACTGAGACACCCACATTTTCTCTGCACTGAGACACATCTTGTATTTTTTCACTAAGACACCCACTAGTAATTTGCACAGACACCCACTTGTACTCTGGACTGAGACACCCACTTGTACTCTGCACTGAGACACAACTTGTATTCTTTACTGAGACACCCACTAGAAATTTGCACAGACACCCACATTTTCACTGCACTGAGACACAACTTGTATATTTCACGCAGACACCTACTACACGTTAATTTGCAGAGACACCCACTTGAAACCTAGACTAAGAAACCCACTTCTTCTCTGCACTGAGACACCCACTTGTATTCTTCACTGAGACACCCACTAGTCATTTGCACAGACACCCACTTTTTCCCTGGACTGAGACACCCACTTTTACTCTGCACTGAGAAACAACTTGTATCCTTCACTGAGACACCAACTTGTATTCTTCTCTGATACACCGATTTGTACTTTTCACTGAGACACCCACTTCTTCTCCGCACTGAGAAACCCACTTGTATTCTTCACCGAGACACCCACTTGTACTCTGGACTGAGACACCCTCTTTTTCTATGCACTGAGACACAACTTGTATTCTACGGTGACACTGACACCAATATGTTTATAGCATGCTCGGCTCTGTAAGAGACTGACACCAATATTTTCATAGCTTGCTCAGATGTGTATGACACTGACACCAATGTTTATATCTTGCTCAGATGTGGAAGACACTGACACCAATATGCTTATAGCTTGCTCAGGTCTGTAAGACACTGACACCAATATGTTCATAGCTTGTTCAGATGTGTATGACATTGACACCAATATGTTTATAGCTTGCTTGGGTCTTATGACACTGACACCAATATGTTCATAGTTTGCTCATATGTGTATGACACTGACACCAATTTTTATTGCTTGCTCAGATGTGGAAGACACTGACACCAATATGCCTATAGCTTGCTTGGTTCTGTATGACACTGACACCAATATGTTCATAGCTTGCTCAGATGTGAATGACACTGACACCAATGTTTATAGCTTGCTCAGATGAGTTAGACACTGACACCAATATGCTTATTGCTTGCTCAGATGTGTATGACACTGACACCAGTGTTTATATCTTGCTCAGATGTGGAAGACACTGACACCAATATGCTTATAGCTTGCTCAGGTCTGCAAGACACTGACACCAATATGTTCATAGCTTGTTCAGATGTGTATGACATTGACACCAATATGTTTATAGCTTGCTTGGGTCTGTATGACACTGACACCAATATGTTCATAGTTTGCTCAGATGTGTATGACACTGACACCAATTTTTATTGATTGCTCAGATGTGTATGACACTGACACCAATTTTTATTGCTTGCTCAGATGTGGAAGACACTGACACCAATATGCTTATAGCTTACTCAGGTCTGTCAGACACTGACACCAATATGTTCATAGCTTGCTCAGATGTGAATGACACTGACACCAATGTTTAAAGCTTGCTCAGATGAGTTAGACACTGACACCAATATGCTTATTGCTTGCTCAGATGTGTATGACACTGACACCAGTGTTTATATCTTGCTCAGATGTGGAAGACACTGACACCAATATGCTTATAGCTTGCTCAGGTCTGTAAGACACTGACACAAATATGTTTATAGCTTGCTCAGATGTGTATGACACTGACACCAATATGTTTATAGCTTGCTTGAGTCTGTATGACACTGACACCAATATGTCCATAGCTTGTTCAGATGTGTATGACATTGACACCAATGTTTATAGCTTGCTCAGATGTGGAAGACACTGACACCAATATGCTTATAGCTTGCTCAGGTCTGTAAGACACTGACACCAATATGTTTACAGCTTGCTCAGATGTGTATGACACTGACACCAATATTTTTATAGCTTGCTTGGGTCTGTATGACACTGACACCAATATGTTCATAGCTTGCTCAGATGTGTATGACACTGACACCAATGTTTATAGCTTGCTCAGATGTGGAAAACACTGACACCAATATGCTTATAGCATGCTCGGGTCTGTATGACACTGACACCAATATATTTATAGCTTGCTCAGATGTGTATGACACTGACAATATCTTTATTGCTTGCTTGGGTCTGTATGACACTGACACCAATATGTTCATAGCTTGCTCAGATGTGTATGACACTGACAACAATATCTTTATAGCTTGCTTGGGTCTGTATGACACTGACACCAATATGTTCATAGCTTGCTCAGATGTGTATGACACTGACAATATCTTTTTAACTTGCTTGGGTCTGTAAGACACTCACACCAATATGTTCATAGCTTGCTCAGATGTGTATGACATTGACAACAATAACTTTATAGCTTGCTTGGGTCTGTATGACACTGACACCAATATGTTCATAGCTTGCTCAGATGTGTATGACACTGACAATATCTTTTTAACTTGCTTGGGTCTGTATGACACTGACACCAATATATTTATAGCTTGCTCAGATGTGTATGACATTGACAACAATATCTTTATAGCTTGCTCGGGTCTGTATGACACTGACACCAATATATTTATAGCTTGTCAGATGTGTATGACACTGACAATATCTTTATTGCTTGCTTGGGTCTGTATGACACTGACACCAATATGTTCATAGCTTGCTCAGATGTGTATGACACTGACAACAATATCTTTATAGCTTGCTTGGGTCTGTATGACACTGACACCAATATATTTATAGCTTGCTCAGATGTGTATGACACTGACAACAATATCTTTATAGCTTGCTTGGGTCTGTATGACACTGACACCAATATATTTATAGCTTGCTCAGATGTGTATGACACTGACAACAATATCTTTATAGCTTGCTTGGGTCTGTATGACACTGACACCAATATATTTATAGCTTGCTCAGATGTGTATGACACTGACAACAATATCTTTATAGCTTGCTTGGGTCTGTATGACACTGACACCAATATGTTCATAGCTTGCTCAGATGTGTATGACACTGACCCCAAACTTATTTTTCTTTGGTAAGGATTGCTTATATATTTGTGTTTGATTACATCATTCACTACAAAAACAAAATTGTATTTTAAAATTTTAATTAAAATTTTATTTTACAACATTTACATTTTAATTCAATATTTGTATTACACAATACATACTTACATTCTAACCTTCACATCCCTTAACAGTCAATGGAATATTCCATAAATTACAATATCAATAGACTGTACCATTACCATATAGGTATGAGAGTTGTGAGCCATTTATACCTCCCTTTTATAACAATAATGGAATCCACTTAATAACAATAATGAATCAATCCATCAACTAATGGTAAAGTTTTAAAAACACAAATGTTTGCACATACATATCACATTTACATATCCATACACATGTATGATCTGTCCCTAGACATTGTCATAAAAATAGATTCCACAAATTACATCAGAGTTTGCATATTTATGCTTGCACCTCTCAGTTTCATTCTTAGTTTTTATTTTCTGATGCAAGCAGATAAAATTCTTCTGTTACAGGACAGGAGTGGTAACTTGTACTACTAAACATTGTAAGCCTGAATGATAGTATGACACTAGTGTTTTTTGTTTTTTTTCTGGACCATACTAAATCCAACTGCAGATAAATATGATTGAATTTTAATGACAAAATGCATTTATTATATGATAAGATGTCGTTAAAACTTTTTTAACAATAGTTAATTTTGAACTATGGTTTCCATATTTTTAACAGCCCATCTTCCGAGTATGTGGCTATGAGATTTTGATGTGGATGATGTGAGATTCCAATAACATCTTTTTCATGTACCTAAAAAAAAGGAAAAGAAGTGAGTGACGTTAAGCTTTAGTTTGTTGTTAAACACAAAATCATTATTGAGATGGCCTTCTGGGATGCTAGTGAAAATCTGAGTACCAGGAGAAAAGCACCAACCTTTGGTACATGAACTAACAAACTTTCTTGCATTAGGACTTGCCTGAGATTCCAACATAGGCAATGAGTCACTGTGATGTGTAAGCATTAGCTGTAGACCATTTTGTCTACAAAGTTGTCGAAAAAGTACAAAATTACTTCACAAGAAGCTCAAAATTAGAATGAAATATTTGTAAATATAATGGTTATTTGATTTTCCAATTGCCATCATTTTTGCTAAAAATTTATTTTAAAAGTGACAAAGTGTAATGGATGTATCAAGTTATTTATAATTTAGTAAGATACATGTAGAACAACTGACAGATTTAGAAACTTTTATTTATAATTTAGTAAGATACATGTAGAACAACTGACAGATTTAGAAACTTTTATTTATAATTTAGTAAGATACATGCAGAACAACTGACAGATTTAGAAACTTTTATTTATAATTTAGTAAGATACATGTAGAAACAACTGACAGATTTAGAAACTTTTATTTATAATTTAGTAAGATTCATGCAGAACAACTGACAGATTTAGAAACTTTTATTTATAATTTAGTAAGATACATGTAGAACAACTGACAGATTTAGAAACTTTTATTTATAATTTAGTAAGATACATGTAGAACAACTGACAGATTTAGAAACTTTTATTTATAATTTAGTAAGATACATGTAGAACAACTGACAGATTTAGAAACTTTTATTTATAATTTAGTAAGATACATGTAGAACAACTGACAGATTTAGAAACTTTTATTTATAATTTAGTAAGATACATGTAGAACAACTGACAGATTTAGAAACTTTTATTTATAATTTAGTAAGATACATGTAGAACAACTGACAGATTTAGAAACTTTTATTTATAATTTAGTAAGATACATGTAGAAAACTGACAGATTTAGAAACTTTTATTTATAATTTAGTAAGATACATGCAGAACAACTGACAGATTTAGAAACTTTTATTTATAATTTAGTAAGATACATGTAGAACAACTGACAGATTTAGAAACTTTTATTTATAATTTAGTAAGATACATGTAGAACAACTGACAGATTTAGAAACTTTTAACTACTACATTCAGAGTGATGGCCGAATTTTTATTTGCTTAGCAGTCATTTAACTTGTTTTCGTCATTAGAACTACCCGGTCTACCGTTAATGTTGTCTTGTTATACGTACTGTTAAAGTTCTTTCTAACTTCCCTGTACTGATACTGAAGCAGTACAAGACCATATCTTCTCCCACACAGTATATCCACTCCCCCCTCGGTGATACCTGACAACATACAAAGTCTCCACCTTCTCTCTTACCACTTGAAAAACTTCTTACAATCTGAAAATAACAAATGTATACATGAAAAATTTCAACGTGTTTTTATACAGAAAACATGAGAATTACCGATAACATACAGAAAATATGTGCTGGTAACTACATGTATATAGAAATTTGAAAATATCCATGCAGTAAATTATATATACAAAAACATGAATTCCATGGATTTAAATGTCACGCCTGGTTAGTTTTTGATCACTTAGAAATTACATTACTTTAACATAAACTTCCACATTTTGACATGCCACCGCGGCCTACAACACCGGAAAATTAACACCTAAGTCTCGCCTTATGGCAACACCAGGCTCGACAATAATGAATGTTTCTTCATGTATATCTAAATCATACATTGTATTTAACTGTACAGAAATAACTTGTATGAAAATAATACATACATGTATGTGTAACAGTTATTTAAATTTGAATTTATAAAAACCACATTAAGTTTTGATACTAAAATTCTGTAGAATTATTTTTACTAGCATCTAAGATTTCATGTTTTTGTAACATGGGAGAAAATTGTGTTAGAATTGGTTTTGTGAAAACCCACTAAAATCTAAGAGTAAATCAAAACTTATGTTGACATTAAACTTCACAGTATTTTAAAACAAATAAAAAATCCTACATTAATCCTCTCTCTAACATTTTTGATATTTGCTTTTCTCCTTATGATGCTTTTGACTTGCATATTTTTAACGTAACTTGTTACTGACATTTTTAAATAGATTTTTTTGCTGTGAATAAATGCTTGGTTGTAATAATCACAAATATTATTCATATTTACTTAACAATTTATTTATGAGAGTAGCTTAAAATAGACTAACATACAAGTCAGAGACTATTTCTAGAATAATTAAAAATGTCAAATGCTGCACATCCCCATGCCATCTGCTCAGTTGGCTACAGACAAAATTCATGATCATATCAATGTACAATCACATAGACATGGAGCAGTGCCCCTTCTAGACACCAAAAGGTATCAGAAAATCCCCGGTTTTTTCAGTGATTTTGTCATAATTGGTTAAAAACTACCTTCTACCTTTCAAATTTGGAAAATTTTAATCTTTTTTTTTACACTCAGAATTTTGAAGTTCATTGCAAAGATTTTATATTGTGACAATATCTGACATTTTTTATCAGCCTGGACAGTTTTAGATGACTGTATTTAACTTAAAATATGTTGGCTTTTGGGGAATTATAGTGGTCAAATTGGGGAAATTTTAGTGTTATTTCTCCAGGGGAAACTACCCTTTTTTTTTGGTAGTAATTTAAGGGTGACAAAATCACTGTTTTTGATATAGATATTGTTTCAACCCTACACATAGCTGCCAGACATAGAGTCAAGGAAACGCAGACTAGGCTTTGATATGATTGTATATTGATACGGTCATGAATTATGTGTATACCCAGAGGAAATTTTGATTATTCATACCTGTCCCTGCATGTTCATTATAACTACAGTGTTGGATCTATTACACACAGCAAACTGTTCTGCATTTCTGGGTAAAGGATGAACACTGTGGACCGTTATATCTGTCCCTGAGGAACCTCCTAAAGACTTAAACGTACTCTGACATTCTGTCGTCTTCACATTCCAAACTTTAATTGTTCCATCTGAACTGGCACTGAAACAAATAATGTTAACTTGTGATGAGAGAGAGAGAGAGAGAGAGATCAAAGGCAGTGTGTGTGTGTGTGTGTGTAAGTGTGTGTGTCTGTGTGTGTTTGTGTGTGTGTGTGTGAGAGAGAGAGAGAGAGAGAGAGAGAGAGAGAGAGAGAGAGAGAGAGAGAGAGAGAGAGAGAATCAAAGGCAGTGTGTGTGTGTGTGTGTGTGTGTGTGTGTGTGTGTGTGTGTGTTTGTGCGTGTGTGTGTGTGTGTGAGAGAGAGAGAGAGAGAGAGAGAGAGAGAGAGAGAGTCTTATATTCAGCATATTTAGTCATTTTCTCACATTAGGACACAGCCAAAATTCTTTCACAAAGTTATATTCAGGGGGGGGGTTTCTAAAACAGTGGAGGAAACTTGCTGGATTGTCCAAATGACAAACTTTCTGGCACTTGATTATGCCCACATGGATTTGGAATCCAGATGGTCAGGTGCTCCTTCAAAGTTGAATGTGGAGTGGATTGATGGCATTTAATAGGACATCAGAGTGTACATATTAGAAACAAAGCATGTTGATATATTTCTTGCACTATGAGTATTTGTAGGATTCAAATAGCATTATATTTGTTTTTCATTCCATAGAATTGAAACTTACCTCAGTACATTATGACCATCTTGTGTAAACACAGCATCGTTAACAAATGAAGTATGTCCTCGGAATTCTTTAAGTGTTTTTCCAGACTTCAAGCCATGAATTCTACAAATGTAACATACAAGTTAATTATGAATTACTATACATATTTATTTCGTTAATAGTTTTCTGAAATCTTTTCTAACCTAGAAGTTTTGATGACAAGTAGGATAAAAGGCAAAATTTATAAAGAAGTCAGTGATTTCACCATTGTTGTTGAAAACTACCTTCTACCTTTCAGATTTGGAAAATTTTGACTTTTTTATATGCTCAGAATTTTGAATTCGCTGCAAAAATTTTATATTTGGGACAATATCTGACATTTTTTGTCAACCAGGACAGTTTTGGACAACTGGATATAACTTACACTATTTCATCATATGTCACTGTTGACTTCTGGGGAATTTTAGTGGTCAAATTTTTAGGTTTAGTTTTCTCCAGAGGAGTCTCAGGACTACCTTTATTCAGTAGTAATTTTTGGTAAACAAAACCACTGGAAGTATTCCATGATTTCAATCAAGTGTTTTGCCAGGTAATACATTCTCAGGTTTCATTAATGCCTGGCAATACATGCTACGATTTCATTAATGCCTGGCAATACATGCTACGGTTTCATTAATGCCTGGCAATACATGCTACGGTTTCATTAATGCCTGGCAATACATGCTACGGTTTCATTAATGCCTGGCATTACATGCTACGGTTTCATTAATGCCTGGCAATACATGCTATGGTTTCATTAATGCCTGGCAATACCTGCTCTGGTTTCATTAATGCCTGGCATTACATGCTATTGGTTTCATTAATGCCTAGCAATACAAGCTATGGTTTCATTAATGCCTGGCAATACATGCTACGGTTTCATTAATGCCTGGCAATACATGCTACGGTTTCATTAATTGGTTGTCATATCCAGTTTGTATTTTACAATTACAAGTGTTAAATAAACTGCCCAAAGGCAAGGGTTTCTAGACAACTTGAATGACCTTCTATCTACGATGTCACATGGGTAAAGACAGTATTTGACAACCAGCTGTGTTTGTCTAAAAGTACATTTTATCTGATTTGTTACTACCAAATCACTTGTAACCAGGTAATATATAGCAGATACTCTTTGCATTCCTTTGGTGCACTACACTCGCTTGTTGTGTTATCCACTGTAATTGTCTTTGTCTTGTCTTTTGTACCCACATGTATTTGTTCATATTTATGTTGACAATGTGACATAATATGACCCTTGACCTTGACCATAGCAAAACAGATGGGCTAATGCTCGTGCAATTTACCCCTACTATACAAAACGATTGTTTGGTTCTAACTACAGATCTATAACTACATGCTGCAAACTCAAGCAACATAATTATCGCAAGATATTCATAAAATACATATGAAGATCAACACTGGTAACAATCTGTTAACTTATTCGTCATGTTTAATTCTTGAAATACGTTCGTGAAATGTCATATTTTCATATATGTATATGTTAGGGGATCTGTCGTTCAATTTGTGATTATGTTTTGTTTCTATGTTGTAAGCGTTTATCCATGAGTAAAATAAAGATACTATAAAGGAATGGAATACCTGCTAGTTAATTCGTGACATGGTAATCATGCTTACAAAATTAATAATCCACAAATTCAATATAACCATAAAAATTTCTGGCTTGGCCTTGTTAAATATAATGATTTCAATTTTAACAGAATGTTTATTTTCCTGTTCTTAAAACTATGACATTTAATTCAACTTTATAAAATCAAACCATTTACCTGATTGTTTGGTCAAATGATCCACTAAGTAGCTGACTGTTATCTTTTGAAAAATTTACTGAGGTGATTCCTTTTGTATGTGCCCTCTCATACTTCCTTAAACACTGACCGGTCATTATTTTCCAAACCTGAAAAATGAACAAATATACATATGTTAGGTACAGAACATTCTTATGACATTGTTTTATATTGTGTACTGAAAATTGGAAGATTTTTGTGTCAGCTAATATTTGCATAGGACAACATGCACATTTATTTTCATATATATTTAATTTCACATAATCTGGTGACTGCCAGCACTTTTTATACATATGTATATGTAATAATTTTATTTTCGTGTTTCCCTTTATTCCAAAATTAATGCGAAAATAAAACCATCATGAAAATTTTCCAATTTACAGTATTTTGGCCAGCCAAAGGACAATAATTTCTACTTCTCACAGCAAAATTTATTATTTTTACGATATTACAAACTACATGGTTGTGAATGATACTGTCACATGGTTCAAAGTAAAAGGTTATGCAAACCTCACTCCATCTTTGTATTAAAACAGACTTCCAGGTAAGACTCATAAACAAGATTCTGTACTGATAATATCTCTGTGGAGTTTGAAAAATTAGTAAGTTATCTGTGATTAGTACAGAGAATGCTCAAAATTAGAGGTGATTTGAACGGTATGTGCAAGGAAAGTTAACTCCAGATAAGTTTCAAATTTCATATACATGTATATATATATATTGACATGATAAGTATGACTTCATAAATTTATCTTCAAAATTTTAAGTAATATCAGTCGATACTGTAGTCTTTACTACAGTAGATTTTAAACCTATGTAAGTTACTACATTGTATTTAGTGTGATCAATAATTTATATTAAAATTATTTATTGCCAATCTTCATACATCACAGTATCAAAGAAATGTAGCTGATATTTACTTCAAAAAATTTGGGAAATAATAAAATTTAATAAAAAATTATATTAAAGAAGTTGACTTTATAGACAGGTTCTAGAGTCATTTGGGACTGAAAAGGGTGGACTTTATTCACATTAGACAGGTGGACTTTATATAAAGGTTCATTATATAGTAAAATCCATTGGGGATACTTCAGACCGGTTGCTATAGACAGGTGGGCTTTATATAGAGGTGGACTCTACAGCAGGTTATACTGTATATATATACATGTATTACAATAGTATTCTAAGCATTATTAACTTAGTAAAAGATGATTAAAGTAATTGTTCAGAAAACTATTACAATTGTAGCAGATTATAAAATCAAAAGTTCAGAAACTGAAGAATGATTAACAGATGGATAAATGTAGGAAAAAAATAAATAAATAAACAAAATAAAGCCATCAATTTATTGATTGACACATAAAACATACAAATTACCTTAATTTTCCCATCTTGAGAACCTGTCGCCAACATTTCTGAATCTCGACTAAAACAAATACACAACACGGCATCATCCATCATCATAAAGTTATCCTACAATATTTACAGATAATTTGTTACCATAGTTTTAAAAAGTTTACAGAATTATTTTCATGTAAATCAAAGTTTTACAGATATCATAAATTACACAAAATCACTGTTTGATCAAAATAATATTTCTTTCTCATTCTGAAATTTGGCATCAGTCATTCTTTTTCAAAACATTTCAAAAAGAAAATGTATGAATTTACCTGTGCTTGATATCTTAAATCCTTCCTAATTTTGCCTGTGGTGAAGTTCCATACTTCGACAAAGCCATCAACAGAACCTGTCACTAAGAACTGACCGTCCGGTGAGAACCGAGCACATTCAACATGTGCTTTTTGACCAAACTGCAAAAATCAAATGATAATTAAGATAAATAAAAATACTGAAGATTCCAAAGATTTTTCTTACTGGTCAAGTAGTTTATTGTCTATATTACAGTTAATATTTCCAGACTTCTATAGTGATCTTAAGTCAGGAGGAAATGTATAGAATACACTGTACATCAAAATGGTAAGTAACAAAAGACATAAACCAAAAAGCTTGTATTTCAATTGCTGTCATATTTCCTTTGAAGTTGACAAAATAATTTACATTAAATTCTAATTTTAAGGAACATTTGACCATTTTTACCGTAGAACATAGATGAATAAAACATCATTAAAATCAATTTGCTAAAACATTAATAATGGTCAATTATGTCTTAGGGACAACACAAGATGACAATAGCTGAGAAATGTATTATGATAAATTATCTCCCCTTAGGCTACAAAATCACATACACATTTCTCTTGTTTTCTGGTTTGGATTTTTCTGTTCATATTACCTTTATTGTTTTGTTTAATTGTGTTGGATATTTTTCTTCTTCTTGTTCTTTTACAGCAGCTTTACCTCTGAATACATCTATAGTTGTACCTGAATTAATAGAAAAATGACAAATAATTTGTGGTAATTTGATATTTAACCACTGAAGGCGTTTTATGCCCCAGTCATGAACATAACACTCGTATCAAGATTGTAAGTTCAAGGCTGGTGGAGAAAATCCTGTGCCTGAAAAAAACACTGACCTGGGCAAAGAAAAATAAGACATTTTCTCACACTATGATCTGCTCGTGAGATTCCATGTCTATTTAACAAGTTGCTAATTTTTATGATTTCTGGCTCCAAATTATTGGTTTTGGCTTATATTCTTGTTCCAAAAAATGGCTCTAAATTTTACTGTTGACAAAGTCTTTGGCTTCTACTTTTCAGGAGCCAGAGCTTTCCCTGTGAGCAATGGGATCCTTAAGCTAATACTTCAGACCGCTAATGTATTTTAACTTGAAATTTTAAATACATAAAAAAGTTGCTGCAAGTTCAACATCATAAAAGCAAAAACCATTGATTTTACATACTGATGCACAATTGATGCAATGACCTGCAATAAACAACATAATTGTACTTTTATATTTTCAAACTTTATTTTCCCTATTCATAAGTTTGTCACAGATAAGCAGAAAATAAAGTATTAAAGAAAAGATTAACGACAGAATTAATCTTACCTGGAGGGAGAAGTCCTTGATGCTGTTGCCATTTCAGTGATTGACCCAGTAAAGCTAATAAACGAGATGGAGGTACAACATTAACTTCTCCTGCTAAAGCTGTTGCTATGGCGTTCCGTCTTCTTTCTTTTGTCTGACCTTCAGGATAAGCCTATAAAAATTATATATATTACTGAAGTCACAAATTCATATAACTGTGTTTGCACATTAACTTTGCATAATGATGTTCTCACTTTTACTTTTTTTTTAAAATTTTCTAAAAATATATATTTTTTTAAAGAAGAAAACTTATCATGATCCCTGAGATTCATTTAGTTTTCTTATCACGATCCCTGAGATTCATTTAGTTTTCTTATCACGATCCCCGAGATTCATTTAGTTTTCTTATCACGATCCCCGAGATTCATTTAGTTTTCTTATCACGATCCCTGAGATTCATTTAGTTTTCTTATCAGGATCCCCGAGATTCATTTAGTTTTCTTATCACAATCCCTGAGATTCATTTAGTTTTCTTATCACGATCCCTGAGATTCATTTAGTTTTCTTATCACGATCCCTGAGATTCATTTAGTTTTCTTATCAGGATCCCCGAGATTCATTTAGTTTTCTTATCACGATCCCTGAGATTCATTTAGTTTTCTTATCACGATCCCTGAGATTCATTTAGTTTTCTTATCACAATCCCTGAGATTCATTTAGTTTTCTTATCACGATCCCTGAGATTCATTTAGTTTTCTTATCAGGATCCCTGAGATTCATTTAGTTTTCTCATCATGATCCCCGAGATTCTTTTTCTAAAATTTCATTCCTCTAACGGGTTGGTCATTTGTTTGACGATGATTTTTATAAGCTTGGAGCATGCACACTGATGTACAGAGACTCGGATGAATCAAGGGGGGAACCTGACAAATTGCATGAAGTGTCTGTCATTCATATCCAAATGTATTCACAATGGTGTTATTTATCCCTTACAAAGTCACAAATTGCAAATTTAATGAAATTCTGTGTTTAATTTATTGTATTTCACTGTTTTGTTAGTTGTGTTTAAATGATCCGTTTTTCATTACCTAACCATGTTCTAAAGTTAGATCCAATAAGTTACATCTCGTTGGGAAATTACTGTTTATTTATACTTTTATTTGAGCTTTTATCGTTGAACTAAATGTAACATTGTTCTTTAGGGATATAATTGAGAAGATCAGCACTGTTTCAATTTTTTCCTTGGAAAACTTAATGCGGCTTTAATCATTAGCTTTAATTAATCATTTATATTATGCCAAGTAGTACTGATTCCCAGATAAAATTTTAATTATCCGGTATTCAATAAATTTCTAATCCATTATATTACCGTAACAGCAATAAAATGGTTTTCCTGAAAATGTTATTGGACTTTTTAATAAATCTAGAGAATACAAAAGCTAAACATTTGTATAAATTGACATGACAACACACTGGCCAAAACTAAATAAAAGGTCAGTCATTTTTTAACTCTTCTAGGAACATATGTTCTTTTGTTCTTTCTTCTGCCAAGTTGAAATTATTCAAAAAAAAAGAAAGAGCTTGCTAAAAAACCTCCTTTTGTGAATTGGTTGATAATAGTTACCTCTCTTGGATCAAAGTATGACCTTGCTAACATGTTTTCTAAATGTATATATCTGTCAGGTTGATTGTGTTTCATCATTATCATAGGATCTGTTTGACGTAAAAGTGAGCGAGCTGCCCCAAGTTCTCGTAGTTCTATCAGCTCCAAGACAATCTGTAAAGTAACAATATATATAAATATAAATTTGTAATGTAACATCAGATATAAATTTATAATTACAGTTAACATTTTATTAAGTTTCATACTCGGTCAAAATCCATTAAGATTAATTAAAAAGTACCCTTTCTTTTCAGATTAATCGGTAAATGCCACATACACAAAACATGCATTTTAACGTAAAATGATCGTTTCATAAATCTTATCAGTTCTATTGAAAAAATTGATTCACAAGATGTATAGAATAAAATTATAAATGCATGCCAATTTCAGGAAACTGATTTAATAGGAGTCCTACTCTTATTCCAGGATCATGTATCCAAATGTAATCCAATAATTCTGAATCTTGTAATCAATATTGGTTCAACTAAACTAAATGTGCACTTCACAAAATTTCCAATCAAACCAGAGAAGACAAACTAATAATGATATCCAGACAACTGAGTAAGGATTTTTTTTTATTGTTATAGCTATTTCAGATCATCATTCATTTTAACACAACATAAAACTAGAAAACAAATAGACAAATTTCTGACAAATGTTGTCTGTTCTTTAACTTTCAGGACTATAAATTACAACACTGTGACTAATTTGTTACCCGTGACTCGAAGACAAATTTGATACCATTGATTATGAGACCACTTTGATACCCCTGTGACTCTTGACCAATTTCATAATCCTGTGACATGTTGACCAATTTTGATAACCCTGTGACATGGTGACCACTTTGATTACCCTGTGACCTGGTGACCAATTTTAATAAGCCCTTTGACTCATTGACCACTTTGAATACCCTGTGACCACTTTTGATAACCCCATGACTTTGTGACCAATTTGATACCCCCATAACTTGGTGACCACTTTGATACCCCTGTGACTTCATGACCAATTTTGAAAACCCTGTGACTTTGTGACCACTTTGATACCAACAACTTTGATAACCCTGTGATTCTGTGACCAATTTTGATAACCCTGTCACTGTCACTACTTTGATACTCCTGTGACTCAGTGACAACTTTGATAATCCCATGACTCAGTGACAACTTTGATAACCCTGTGACTCAGTGACCACTTTGATACCCCTGTGACTCAGTGACAACTTTGATACCCCTGTGACTCAGTGACAACTTTGATAAACCTGCAACTCAGTGACAACTTTGATAAACCTGTAACTCAGTGGCAATTTTGATAACCCTGTGACTTGGTGACCACTTTGATAGCCCTGTGACTCAGTGACAACTTTGATAACCCTGTGACTTGGTGACCACTTTGATAGCCCTGTACATACCTGTTCATATAAATCAATTAATTTCTGGTCTGGTAATTTTAATGTCTGTATGGCCTGTAATACAGTATCCCAATGGCCACTGTTGATATCTGTTACAAAACCATCAACAGAGTCAACAGTATTTAAAGATATACCACTCTCTTCTTGAAGAACTCCCAATGTCCTCAGCAAATTGTTCTCTTTAAGATATTGTTCAATCAACCTCACAACACTACAAAATAAAAATTTTGAATCATCAATGAGGATCTAATTATTTTTATTTTAATTTTATTTTTGACAATTTTGGTCATTTCACTTTATCAGATGATGAGGAAACATTGTGTTTGAGTAGAAAAAGATAGAAGAATATGAAAACCAACAAATATGCTGGCAAAAAGGAGCAATAATTTGTCTTTTCATGAAACAAAAAGCAGTCAAATTCATGATGTAAGTGTAACAAGAGAAAGAAAACAACTGAGAGAAATCTGCTTCCTAGTCAAGTGCTTACAATTAATTGATAGGAAAGCACTTCACTGCTGGACTAAGAATGGAGTGGACAGTGTAGAATGGCATTTTACACCCCAGTCAAGATACTTTAAACTATTTAGTTATTTCGAGACTGTCAGTTCTGGGATGGTGGAGAAAACCACCAACCTTTGGCAAGTGCTGCTGGACTAAGATTTCCAATCCTGAAAGTCTGACGGTAAATCTTTGTTATATTTACCAACATTTTCACTAGCTCATTTGCAACAATGTGTTTGTTTTGATAGCCAAGAAGGTAGACCAAATGGTTATACAGTTCTGTAACTTTCATCATAACTTGTTGTCTTTGTATTGTAACGGTGATGTTTTTTTTTTAAAAAAAAACTCATGTTATTATTTTTTATTACGTGTTTATATTTACGGATTCTCACTACACATTATTTCTATTAGCCATATTTTTAGACAAACTTGACAACTGTTCTCATCATATATACTGCTTTTCACTTACTTCCGTTTGTTTCATATTTCATGTTTAGCCATCTTAGACCTTTAGATTCTTTAAAATTAATGTTTTTATCAGTTTCACTTTCATACTTTGCCTCTCATCACCACCATCTTTGTTATTTTTCTTCGCGGATTTGTATCTTGAAATTTGATTGGTTATTTACTTTCGCGTTTTTCATTGGTTATTTAGGCACACACCCTCTCGTCGCGGCCTATATAAACGGGGTGATTCTACCCGTTCACCCCACTATACATTAGACTGAATGTAAGTCTAAAATTTTCTCTTTTCATAAGTCCGAATGTAGGACTTAGATGGTCATTTAAGCACGTGTTTAGGATAAAATCGGGGAGGGGGGGTCCCTTATAATTTTGGCTTTACTTTTCATTCAACTTTAAGTCTTTAAACATATTTCAATAGGTATTTTTTTATATAAATATGTACGCCTTTTCTTCGTGTATTTTAGGAAATTTTGTTTATATGTAGGGTTTACTTTATATTCAAGTAGGAACCATCACCAGTGCATTCTCCTGGCTGTTGTTCCAAATGATTCTCATTTATTTTATATATATCTGTTCAGTATTATTACCATATAAATTAACATTTTGTTATAAATAAATAGCAAGTAATAGCTTGAATTTTAGTTTTCTTAATAATATTTTTGAAAAAGAAAACTGACTTTAGATCATAGCCATAGATTAGAAACCACCATTACTTGAGGTTTTGGAGTTCTAATTTGTCACATAGTGACTGGTCCCGCTAGATAGTTGAGCTTGGTGTTTTACATCATATCAGTTATAATAGACACCAAAACATGTACAGTTAACATTGTTACTACTAGTCTCTTATACAGAGTATATTGACTGTTGTGACAACTGTTTGTACTTTTCTATTAGGTTATAATTTGACTCCTAACCTTAATATAATAGGTTTCCTTAATCACTGAGCTATTTAATTTAAAGTTAACTTTAGTACGACATAAGTTCAGGAATATTAAGGAACTTGCTGTTACAGTATCAATGAACTGAACACTGGTACTCTGACGATCTTGTTCGGATGAAAGTATTCATTATGTTACTTATTGAGCCGCGTTTAGATCTTGATCCATCTCGCTAGGCAGAGCAACTGATCTAGATATTCTGCTTTTTTAAGGCTTACTACTGTAATTTAAAAAAAAAGATAATGGTGCTAATTTGGGCATTAAGTTAGTAACATTTCTAAACTAGACTTACTCTGCAGACTCTATCTCCACCGCCATGCTGAAGCTTAAACATAGACGGGTTAGCCGTAGATTGATAATTTGAGTATTGCGCCCTATTTACCAAAGTGATCAGAAACCAGTCGAGAGGTATCAATCAATAAAACGCTTTTCATAAAACATTTCCGATTTATTACTTAAAGCGTTTTCTTGACGTGCTTTTTATGGGATCATGTGATATGTCATTTTTGTCCAAAATGGCAGCGCGCATAGACTGTTTTGTTTGAACAACATATATTTGTCAGACACCGCCAGGAGATGACAAGTTCAGTTTCCAATCATATTTGGAAAACGTTTGTAAATCTTTATCTAAACAAACTTGGGCCATTCCAAATTTAGTCCGTGTCTGTATTGATGACACGGATATTCGGAAAATATCTAAATTTTAGATTTTAGCCGATGTTTTAGTTTTTAAAATGCTTAATCTTTCAAGATTGAATTTTATCAAAAACATAAATTTTAATGCACCATGAGAAACTATTGAACTAAAACCAATCGCACTGAAATAAATAGTTTGTGTACGATTGTATGCTGTAACTATCAGTTTACCAATAAAATATTCTTAATAATTAAGACCATTGGTCATTCTGTCAACCAATGGGGAAAATCTAGACAAAGATATGGGTTTTTTAATTTCTATGTCTAGACAACAAGAATATTTTGATAATTGTATCAAAATTAACGTACTAAACAATTTAGAATAATTAGAATGTAAACTTTATTTTTTAATCAAAACAGATAAAAACAATTTGGAAGCTAAAATGGCGACATCACTGTGGGAGAGACAGAACCTTGCTTATCAGGTACTAGTAATTACAGTTTTAATTACACTTTGTTGTGTGATCAGTAATTTTAACATTTCTGACTGAAAAGGGTTGTTTTTTTAATATTATTCAGAAAGAGAGATCTCTTATTAAAATATGAGTGAAGTACTAATCTTTATACTATAAAATATAGACAGGTGGACCATATAGAAGTGTCACTGAAGAAGGTTTTACTGTATAATCAGTTGCTCTTTGTATAAAAGTCTCTTAACATATTTTTCTGAAAAGATATATGCTTTTCACATATAATTGGTGGCTATTTCAGGTTTTACTGTATAGACATCTATGGGTATGGTCCGAGCCAAACATCATCTACATTGGGTGGCACTCCAAAAGTGGTTGCTCACTTGGTAGAGAAGAACTGGCTCTGATTGGACAATGTTTATCTTTATATAGCTAGAGAGAGGACACTGGTGGCCATTTAGTTTCACTTAATGACCATACTTCATCTTAACGCATTGGTACAAATCTCATCAAGGAAGTGTTTGTTTACTTTAGTCTGTTATTTTTGGGGTTTAAAATATTGACACTAGTTGTGATTATTGATAAAAGGATATGTTTCATTCCTACTGATGTTTATAATTTCATTTAATTTTTTGTTTTAGGATTTATCAGAATTTCCACCTGATCTTGCTGAAAAAGAAGGGGCAAAAGTAGAAGAATTAGATCTGACTTGCAATAAACTAACATATCCTTTTTATTTATTATCACTATGATATTACATGTATCATCTTGATCAATATGATGATGATCATCACCACCACCACCACCACCACCACCACCATCATCATCAACATCATCATCATCATCATCATCATCATCATCATCATCATCATCATCATCATTACCACCACCACCACCATCATCATCAACATCATCATCATCATCATCATCATCATCATCATCATCATCATCATTACCACCACCACCACCACCACCACCACCATCATCATCATCATCATCATCACCACCACCACCACCACCACCACCACCACCATTATCATCATCATTATCATCATCATCATCATCATCATCATCAATATCAATATCAATTACAACATCACCACCACCATCATCACATGTCATAATCACATCATTAACATCAAAAACAAAATCACACTCCTTATTATCATCATCATAAATAGTAACATCATCATCACCATTAAAATCATCATCATCATTGGTCACCATCATGACAATCATCATAAGATTTTCTTGTATATATGTTTTACTTCAGTAAAATATTTGTCCTTAACCTTTCGTTAGTGATCTGAAGTTCCTTATAGATTATCCACGACTAACAACTTTAATATTAGACCACAATAATATACAATCTCACGTTAAGATTCCCCTGATGCCAACGTTACACACATTGTGGGTTAATCACAATAAAATTAAAAATTTAGGTATGTATATATATGTATTAACTGATAATTATTATAATTTTTTTGTCAAAGTATTATATATATTGATGGACTTGATGTGTATATGACCAAAAAGTTTCTTCCAAAGTTCTTGTTTTAAATAAATTTGTGAATGCAGATACATTATGAAATTTGGTAAATTTTTCACATGTATTATGATTCATGAACTTCTGCTAGACGTAAGTGACTTTAATGACAGAATCTTGTACCGTATAGCAGGTAATTTTGACGGTTTGGTGATTTTGATGAAAAAATTGTAAATTTTGGCGTAATAAATTTTGTGGTACATTCAAGCTCAATTTTAAATTTCATTAAGTTATAAAATCTTAAAGGTATTCTGTATACTGGTGAGTTAGTGGCTAAAGCACATATTCAAAAGAGGCTTATATGTTGTTATAGTAACTGAGTTTTAAGGAAAAATAACTGTAAGTAAAACTGTTTTTTTGCCCAGATATCTGGAAATCTTGTCTGAAAGTTATTTGAATTATACATCCATTAAAGTCCTGATTACTTTAAGATTAAAACATTTTTATTTTCTATGTGTTTCAGGAACATTTGTTTCTACTTTGACAAAAAACTGCCCGAATTTAAAATTACTTTCAATGATGAACAATGAGGCAGCACCTAGTTATTTTAATGGTGGAACATTTCAACAATATATGGATTATCGGTAAATATCAATTCAACATGGATTATCAGTAAATATTTATCCAACATGGATTATCGGTAAATATCAATCCTACATGGATTATTGGTAAATATCAATCCTACATGGATTATTAAGTAATGTCAATTCTACATGGATTATCAACTTCTGTAGATATTGATCCCCTAGATTATTGGTAAATTTCAATCACTTTATCTGATACATGAAATATTACAAATTTTCCTCATGAAAATTTGAAAGTCACATATGTGATGTTTAAGCTTCTGGTTGGAAGACATTTTATGTTTCATAAATTATAGATCAAATTTTTGTTCAGCTTGATCTTAAATTTTGCAATAATTTAGTAATAAATCTGGATTGATTGAAAACAAAAACTTCACATTATGGTTATCTGTCACTGCTGAAATTACATCCATTCACATAGATCCTAGTTTAACAAAGTTTATCAGTCCACTTGCCAAATATTGATGGATTTATCCAAGCATTTTAGAACTAATTACCTCAATATAAGTAAAATACTTAGAATGACTAGAATCAATTATATTTGTTGGATTAAAATTTGGTGGTTTGCCTGTTTAAAAAAATTCTGTTGGGAGAAAAAATTCATTGAATTGAGCTTGTGAAATTAAATTGCACTGGGGTAATGTTATTAAGATTTTCAATGACATTTAGTTTTGTGGTTTTCGCTAACCCACGGAAATAGTAAAAAGTATTTGTGATTTTACAGTAATCTTCACTTGCATGATAGAGCACCATTCCACCCAACTTAATGACAAACAAACTTTTAGATTAGGATTATCTTTTTTTTACCTATTTCAGGTACTTTGTAATTAGTAAACTGCCAAAATTAGAAGTTTTAGATGACAAAAAAATAACGCCAGATGAAAGATCTGAAGCTGAGAGAATATATGGCAGAACTGTGAGTATTTGTGGACAACTGAATGTAAAATTAAAATCAGTGAGATGGTAAATGAACTACAGAGATACTTTGACACAGCATTGGTATCTCGATAAAAGAAACCTATTCAAATTAGACATATACATGTCTTATCAATGAGTTTAAGCATATACCAGTAATAGTGTCACTGGCTTTCAGAGTCGTGGGTTGCGTGTTTCAACATCGCTCATGATTTTGAAATTTCTGAGATATTTTCTTCCTGTGTTCTCACTAAAGCTAGAAAAAAGCTTTTTTCATATAGCATATCTATGTTTACAAAGATTACCTGGTACTCATAAGTCGTTCAATTTTGTTTCAATTTCATTGGATGTTGGGGTACCAAAATGTAATGTTTCTTCTCAATAATTGTCATAAAATTTCACTTTGTTGTATAACCAGTAATTGAAGCTTTTCTGATTCAAAAGAATTTTTTTTTTTTTTTTTTTTTTTTTTTTGGAAGGCCTGATAAATTATTGCAGTAAAATTTGCAAATAAAGACCTAAGAAATATGGACTTATAGACAATAGAAACATTGGTTCCAAATCATATCTATTGAAATGTCACTGATACATTTTGCCATGGGCCAAGATATTGCATAATAATCTTATCACAAGTAAAACCTTAAAATAATAACACAGGTGTACGTGTAAGACCATTGGGAGACCCTATAGACATCAGCACAGAGGAGATAACAACAGACGAAATAAAGGTTGCCATCAAAAAGCTAAAAAACGGAAAATCCGGAGGTATTGATAATATACCTGCAGAACTGCTGAAATGTGACATCAATACCAGTAGCGCTGCCTTGTATGATATCTTTAAGCAGATATGGGAAGTAGAAAACATACCATCTGATTGGAACAAGGGCATAATTGTAAAACTTCCCAAAAAAGGAGATTTAAAAAACTGTAGTAACTGGAGAGGTATATCTCTACTATCAGTGCCAAGTAAGGTCTTCTTGAAAGTCATCACCCAGAGAATAACAACCGCAGTCAACAACACCTTAAGAAAGGAACAGGCGGGTTTTAGGAGCAATATGAGTTGTATAGATCATATTTACACCATCAGGAATATAATTGAGCAGAGCATAGAGTGGCAGAGTAAGACCATCTTTAACTTTGTCGACTTTGAAAAAGCATTCGATAGTATCGAACCGAGAATGCATGTGGGATATACTTACTGCTTATGGAATTCCTACTAAGCTTGTTAACATCATCAAAATATTTTACCAAAATTATAAATGTGCTGTACTCCACCAAGGACAGTTAACAGATTGGTTTTCTGTAAAATCTGGTGTGAGACAAGGATGTGTAAGCTCCCCACTTCTCTTCCTCCTGGTAATAGACTGGTGTATGAGATCAACTATAGGGAATGGTAACACCGGGATTCGCTGGACACTTAGTACCACCTTAGAAGACCTTGACTTTGCAGATGACATCTGTCTCCTTGCCAATTATAGAAGAAATATGCAACAGAAAACTGGTAGACTAAAACAGCAAGCTGCCAAAATTGGATTGAAAATTAACATAGGGAAAACCAAAATCCTTCCCCTTTTTGACACTGAAGGAACACCTATAAAACTGGAAGATCAAACAATTGAGGAAGTGAAAGTTTTCACTTACTTAGGCAGTGTCATAAGCATTGATGGAGGTACCAGCAAAGACATCAGTAGCAGATTAAGTAAAGCCAGATCAGCATTCTGCCACCTTAAGAACATATGGAAATCACAGGCTCTGTCCCGAAACACAAAACTGAGGATATATAACAGCAACGTAAAATCAGTGCTGTTGTATGGAGCCGAATGCTGGCGTGTGACTCAAACAGATTTCCAAAAACTGGCATCCTTCCATAACAACTGCCTACGAAGGATTTGTAAAATATTTTGGCCACGTAAAATATCCAATGAAGAATTATATGGATTGACACAACAGCAAGACATAATTACAGAAATCGAGAGAAGAAGATGGAAATGGCTCGGTCATGTACTACGGAAAGAACAAAATAACATTTGTAGAATATCTCTAAGATGGTCACCAGCTGGTAAAAGGAAAAGAGGAAGACCGAGAGAGACATGGCGAAGAACAATCGAGACAGAGATGGCGTTAATGGGAAAGACCTGGGGAGAGATAGAGAAGATAGCAAAAGACAGAAAAAGATGGAGGGATCTTGTCTCGGCCTTATGTGCTGCCCAGCACAAAGAGGCTAAGTAAGTAAGTAAGTAAAACCTTATGTTAAATAAGTACATGTATTGTATTCCATTGTGCCTGTTTTATTCCTTTGTCTTTCGCAAATTTCAGTACTTTCAGTACTTTGATTTATAAGTTTTTGCTTTTCCAGATGACAAAATCAAGAAGAAAAAGTAAAAGAAAGAGTACAGTTGAAGAAGATCAACAAACTTGATTCTGGTCATGGAAGTCCTTTAATTTATTTATTTGTGCCTTTCTCATCTCTATGAGATTGAAAAATTAATATATTTTAACATGTTTAAAAAAAAGAAAAATCATTAATAGTTCTACCACGCTTGAAATTTGGAGAGTTCACATCAAAAACTTTTACAAGGATCAATGTTGAGGACAAAATGACATTGGCAATGTCAAACTTAGCTTACACTTGTGATGTGTTCCAATACAAGGATTTTATTTTTTTTAATTTTTTTTTTTTTTTTTTTGACAATGTCAAACTCAGTGCTAACAGATGATGCATGACATAGGGCTACCTTTTTTATTTGTATTATCTTTTTTTCACTTTTTATATGTGACAAAGAAGGTTTTATTTGTTATTACAGGATTTTAGTTAAATACATCAGAAAACATTGATATTGAATACACACAATAAATTACATTTTGTCATACTCTATACACTGATTGTAGAATGTGGTAACAAGGAATTTAATGCGTACAATTATGTGAATTCTGGATTTAATTAAAACACGATGAATCTTGTCTAAAGTGGACCTAGAGTAAAGTGAAAAGTCTTAAGTAAACCCAAAATAAACTGCTTAATACATGTATGTATATTGTTGGAAAGAATTTTTATTTTGCTTCTTTACATCTAAAAAAAGAAACCCTTTCAAATCAGACAGAAATCATCATGCAAGAAAATAATCAAAACCTGTCTTATCTGAACCAATGTTTCAGGCCATACCAGTGAAATTCTTTGTTAAAATAACCTGTCTATATTGAACACCTCTTATCTTCATTTTAGAAGCTGTTCAGCTGAGGCAGATTACAATGAATTATTTTTATGTTATTTATTTTTTTTTAAACAGTGAAACCTATCAAACTCTGATTAAGAAATTTATGTTGTGTCATTTTATTTTTGTATGTTACATGTACTCATCAATTTTATACAATATTATCAAAATTTCTAGTCATGTGATAGTCATGTGATTTCTTATCAAACTTGTCAAACTGGTTTTTATAGAGAACAAATTTTACTATGCAAACTAAGAAATTCTTCTCCACAGTCACTGTATTTTATTTTCCCGAAATTTTATAAAATGTGTTAATTTTATTGATGATGTTAAGTAGAAAACTGAATATTATTATTTCATTTCAAAAAGGACATTTTATTGATTTAATCGTATTATTTTATTTGTCATTTTAATTGTCAATATACTTGTGATTTGGTAATCATGTTCAGAATTATTTCAACATGTACAGTATTAGATTATTAGATGTGTAACAAAAATACATGTTAAAATATGAGTTTAAATAAAATCTTCAAAACAGATACAACTGCATCAAAAGCAAGCTAAGACAATTTTATAAGACTTTTGTTTGTTTAAAAACAGTCTACCTGTCATTGATATAGATTCTTTCAGTACAATATATATATTCTGTCCATTTTTTGGGCAATTTCTGTCACTTGGTGACCTATATATATAACAAAACTTTCTGTTAAATTTTGATGTTCCAAAATTATATGAATACAAATCCAGCTAAGGAAGGTTTTGCATGAGGGAAAAAACCTTAGTTTAATATAAATTTCAAAGATTTAGACTGCTGAAAATTTTGCTACATGGTAAAAATTATTTTAATTAGATATACATGTATGTTTTGTATCACTTGTCATACTTTCATTGTATTTGTTATTTTTCACCATAAACAATTAAATAAATATGCATCTTATTCATGTGAAAAATACATCATTTCTTGTAGTCTTTTTTACTTAATATCAACATCTTAATTTACTTTTTATTGTTGAATAATGTTAACTGTGCTATCCCTTTGACCCAGAGGTGGGACCCTTCATCAGAACGTTGACATAATCCAGCAGTGAATTGGAAATGTTGGTATGCATTATCAGTCAGTAAACCGAAGTAAGCTACACTGATCTGCCTGGGAAATATAAGTGGTTTTCTACAGAACCTCCTTCACCATTCTCAAACTAAGTGCCTCCGTATAAGTACAAGAATACTGACACCATTAATCTAATCCTTGATATCATAAATATGACACAGCTATGGTAGCTTAGTTGGTAGAGTGTTTGCTTCCTATGGGAGAGGTCAGAATTCCAACCCAAGTCAGGTGTCACCAAGACTTTTTTTTTTTTTGCCAAGCACTCCAGAAATGAAAGTCAGAGAGTCAGTGGGGGAGACCTTAAAACCCCTTGGATGGCACACTAAAGAAACCTCCCTGCACATTGCCCTAGGTGAACTGCAAAGGCCAAAATTTCTGCCATTTCACCTAAAGTTTGTAACATCTCAATATATGGTAAGTGAAATATTCTTGACTTGGACGTGAAATCCCATTAAATCAAATCAAATCAAATCATAAATATTACAAGTCTAACAGACAATATTCATCTCATGAAAACTGTGACTTGATTTTTAACTGTGAGAAGTGAGAATGTGTTTAGTTTTAGTCAGCGCTAGTGGAAGCTGTAACCTCTGACCTTCCAGTAAGCCATGCATATTAAATATTGCCTAAAGCTTGTATACCTTACATTGCATAAATAGAAGTTGTTAAAAGTTTTTACCACTGCATTTAAGATCAAGATCAACAATTCTTCAAACTTGGTGGGATTTATTGAATAAATCCTGTATATGAAGAAATTAAAACATTTTTTCTTAAAATAAAAAATCAATGTGAACTTCGACAATAAGGTCAAGATCAAACGGCTTCGTAAACTTAGTAGGGCTGCATGCATAAAATATATTGCTTGTGTGTGTGTGTGTGTGTGTGTGTGTGTGTGTGTGTAAATATATAAGCAGTAAAGCCTTGGCATTCATTACAAGATATTTTATATTATATTTCAATTTTCAAGTTACTTGGCATTTACTATGTTAGAACACTGTAACTTTGAATGTAGGTCAAGGTTAACATACTTCTCAAACAATATAGATCTTTAAATATAGTTTGATGTGTCTACTATAACTATTTTGACTATTGTTCCTTGTGACCTTGTATGAAGGTCAAGGTCATTTGGCTCGGAGTGGATTAATGGTGTTTTACTCCTCAATCAAGATTCTTTTACTTATCTGAAGGAGGTTAATTCTTAGATGGTGTAGGAAACCAGAGTGCCTGGAGAAAACCACCGACCTTCAGCAAGCAAACTCACAAACTTTCTCACACTAGGATCTGTCCTTAGTGGGATTTAAATCCAAGTAGTGAGAGGCGCTGTGATCCGTAAGTGAACAGTTTAGAACACTCAGTCACCCAGGCCCCATCATTTGGCTCAGGTGAGCTAATTAATTATTTAAGGATTTTATCATAAGCTTGATCAAACTGATGCTGTTTCGTTAAAATGTAACCAATAATAATGGAGTTATTATCCAGAATCAATCTGGGACAATGGCATCATAGTTGTCTTCAATTATTACAGGTAACACAATAAAAAACACAACTACATTGTACATCCTGTTTGATTGCTAGAAGCAGTTTTATTTTTGTCACAATAACCTCAGCTTGCAGACTACAACTTGATGATATCATACAAGATAAGCTTCTCCTTGAGACAGACTGTAAAGCAAACATTTACATGACTATGATTAACTAATCTAGCTGATGCTATGGCAACCATCTTTTGTAATTTCAATGATGATGACAATGATATGAATCTATGATGAATTTAAAAAAATATCAGAAAATCAAAAATAATTCTAAGAAAATTGTAAAAAAGTAACAAAATTAATGTTTCAAATTTTTCAAATAAAAATTATTTCATCATCGTCATCATCATCAAAAATCTACTATAAAAACATCTAACTAAAATAGAACAAATAAGATTACCAGTAAGAATGTTAGTGAATTATAACCCTGTCAAAATGCCCTAAGTAATTGTCATCAAAAAAAAAAATAAATAAATAAAAACTAAATTTCAAGATAACATTTGTTTTTGGTTTTTCATTAGCAAAGTAGAAGAGTTTGCTGACCAATAAAACATGAATGTACAAAACAGATGCTGAAATGAATTTTGTTAATCAAAACTATGGACAGTCCAGGAATGAGTTCACAGGTTTTATTTGTGAAGCCATTTGTGTGTTACAACTACATGTATGTTATTTATTTAAAAATGATCATGATTTTTATAAATCTATAAATTTGTTCTTTTTATCTTGTCCTCTAAATATGCATTATCCATGCAGGTAAGAAACAATTAAAAATTTTTGGAAAGACATCCAAACTTTAATTAATATAAATTCAAAGCTCAAACTAATTATGAAATCCTTGAATTTTTAATTTAAACTTTGATACTGATCTTCATATATTGGTGATATTTATGCGATTTATTTTAAAATTTACAGATAAGTCTCGCTCCTCCAGTCAGCCAGAGAGATATTTTCAATTTTTCTCTGGCAGTTATAAAAACCCATTTATACTGAGCCCTGATGTGAACTTTAAATCAAATAAATCTACCTCAATTGAATTTGACACAAATTCTTATACAGACAAAAAGGGGAGATAATAAATAATATATAACTGTCAACCCTTGTCTGTCCCCATGTTTGAATTCATAATATAATTTCAGAAAATAATGAAACAATACTGCAAACTGGCGCCTTTAATAAATCGTAAATCTGATATTATTGTTATAACAATTGGAATGTTTTGTAATTATTTTCGATCAGAATTTCACAACTGTTTAACTTTCATTGCCCAATTTCTGTTTTGCTTTTCGGCATTTGAGTAACCATGGAGATGAAAAAGAAATAAATATCTTAAAAAATAATAATCGAGATTTTTCACGGAATACAAAAACACAATATTATTGAACACATAATAAATGTCGGAAACTGCTTATTAAAATAAATTGAAGCTGATTATAAGATTTTGACCAATTAAAATTTTAGCCGATTAAGAGGTTTTTATGATGTTTATAGAAATAAGGTCCGAATTCATCAAGCATTAGATTATTTATCAAGACTGGTTATACTCGACTTATAAAATTCATAAATATGTTGCTGATGATTCTTATGTTTATTCAGAAGAAAAATTTACTACATGTTTACTTACTTCAAAACTGGTTAAATATATCCTGTGAATAAATGTTTTTTAAATAATTTTTTTTTTAATATTGCTCGGATTCAGAATGGTTTAACCTTTTTAATAAGTAAAAAAAAAAAACACAAACCTCGTAAAAAACATTTTGACCTGAGTCTTTATCTGTCTATAGACAATGAATAATTTTATTTTATGTTTTGTGAGAAAATAGCCAAATATTTGATTGACAATTTATGAAGCTTAGAAAAAATGGCGAAGATATCCGTCAAAATGTTTTTTTTTAAATATTTTTGTTATTTTTTAAAATAAATACTAGTATATTTTAGATAAGTAATCAACGATAAGGGTTTTCCTGAGGTTTTCAGTTATCACACACTACATATATTAAGTTATTAAACAATGGAAATTCATGTTTTTATAAAAGATACAAGTTCAAACTTAGAACTCCCCAATGCTGGTTTTTCAAGCTTTATGACAAAATTTTTAAAGATATTTAATATTTAATAAAAACAAAAATTATAATACTGAAATTTGTTTTGCAAATATATTGTGTCTGACATGAACTGATTCATAAAATTATAAGAAATGCATAAAATGATCACTTTCATAAAACATATACAAAATATTCAAGTTGTTATTTTCTTGAAAAGCAAACTGATTACAGGAATTCCATGTACAATGTTTTTGCATTGAGTTACACAACCTAAGCAGGGCATTGTAGGTTTATGGGATATGCTTAATAAGAAAAGCCACATAAACATCCAATTTTTAAGTTCAAAGATTTATATATATATATATATATATATATATATATATATATATATATATATATATATATATATATATATGTTTGAAGAAATTTGAAAAGATCTTGAATTATTTTTATTGCAATATAAAAATTTAAATGTTTCACTAAAAATGACATCTAATCAGTCAGGGAAGAATGTATTCGAAGATTTACTAAACTGACTTGTTCTGCATAAAAACTTGACATCAAAATTTTTATATTTATTTCCTTATTTATATTCCTAGCATGACTACATCAATTCCATTTTCCTTTTATTTCACTTTCACTCCTGTCAATGTCTTATCTGTTAAATGTAACGTGCACAGCATGTGACTATCAAGCTAGTCATGTGACAATCATGTGATAGACTTGCTTATTTGTAATCCAAATCCTTGCTTTCGGAAGTTTCTGTAGGACCTGGGAAATCCAGTATTCTATAGAGAGTTAAACACACTGTCAGAAGACCGAGTGTAGCTCACCTGCAGAATATGTCCACTGGAAACTTTTAACACATTAAAGCTTTTTGTCAAAGACTTTTTTATCTGAGCCATTGAATGCAAAATTCCTTGCAAACAAAGACTTAGATAATGTTTGGTGATTAATATGTGAGGCGTCAGTCTTTAATAATACTTATTAATTTTTGTGGATTTTGAGATAAAGACATCTGTAATTTGTAAACATTCTCTTTATGACTAGAAGCACCTGTTGTATTATAGTTATATACAATTACAAAAATCAATTTTGGATTTTCTGCTGCACATACTTATAAAAAATCCCATCTGTAATACACAGTCAATTGGAGCTCATTATGAATTGATACGGCATGCCATTAAATAATGCATAAAGTAAAATTGGTTTCTTTTATGATAATCTTGTAACCTCATGACATTACATTTATTTTTAGTTTTGTAAAGGATCAAACTGGTTTCGTCAATGACAGCACTTACATGTATATCACATAGAAGTCAAAACTGGTTTTAATTTTTGATGGGTAGTGACTTTGAATCTGACAATTCTGCTCTCAATTTTATATAAATTCATATATCTGGATATTGTTTGAAACAAAAATCTTGAATTTATTCACAAAAAAATTCATGGCCCATAAGTATGTAATAATTGACCAATGTGTCACATATACATATTGACCTATATATCGCATATATATACCATAATGTACATGTATTTGACCGATGTTTTACATATACAAATTAGAAGCTTCTACTTACCAACTTTAAATTACATGTATGTACACTAATAGGCTATACTTATATATATCTAGTATATATCTGACATAAATATTTACAAATAAATTAACATTTCCGAACTTTATTACAATTCTTCCTACATCAATTTATTCGACAAAATTATATAACAAATTTATACACTAAAAAAAAAATAACAAAAAGTAGGAAATATCACATTTTAATCTGGTAAATCTAGGTCAACCAAATTCTTTAACAATATATGATACAGCCATAACTTTACAAGAGTTTTCAACATCTAGATTTAACAACAAAACCAACAAGATATCAAATTTAAAAATTCTACAAAATCTACAAATTTTAACGGTGGGTAATTTAGCTGTGTATTATTACATAACAACAAAAGATTATTTCTTCGTTGATAAATGGGTGGGTTTAACACAAAATAATCAAACATTTTAGTGAACTCGATAAGGCTAGTAATTTTTTATAGTTTATACAAACAAAATCACAAAGAATTTGCAAAATTTACAAGAGAAAGGAAAAAGAGGGGATGCAGAAGACAACAACATTAAATCAAGAAATATTTAATTCACAACCAATTTATTATTATTGATATAATTACATGATTTGATAAACGTGTACATGTACTTTTTTGTATTGAGTCAACTTTCAGTCATGACTGAAAATGAAAAAATTTATCTGCCAAATTAGTTACAATTTGTGTCAAAACGTGAATTCAAAAAAAAAAAAAAAGTCTTTCGAGAGAAAAATACAAAAACAAACACAATATTATGTTTTTGTTTTTGGGGTTTTTTTTTAAGTTTTAGCTGACTATCTTTGAATTATCTGTATGTGTGTATTGTTTTCAGTTCCTTAGCAACTACGGTAGTTATTATAATTATAGCAATTAGTAATTATCTCCCTTGGTATAAAGAATCAAAATATAAATAGATTGACCTAGATGCCCTATGAACTATAAAATGTTAATTTTACATATACTTGGCAGTATCTGGATCCAGAAAAAAATTCTTTACTGTTAGATTATATGTTTGGGGTTTTTTTTGGCAATTTGAATGAGTATTTTAATGTACATTTCTTTTTACCTTTATCTTCAAATTTTTGTTATTTTCAAAGCCTATATATATTACAAATGTTTATTTTCATGAAAATCAACTCAGCTAAAACAGACGACCCAAATGAGAATTCAAAAATTCTATGACTAAAACATAAATATGTAAATATATGTACCATTATGGTAGAGAAAGAAATTGTAACTATGACGACCGTTTCTAGGACCCTAATTGGATCAAATCTCTACCATGTTTGTATATAGTTGTTTTATTACATTTGGTAAAAAAGTTCTACCACAATTTTTAAGGATACAGTCAAAATTACATCAAATTAAGTTTTCCATGCCAAAAAGAAATATAATCTTTGCACATAAATTAATATAGTAAATTATTGAATATTCACGTCAGTAAATTTGTGATAAGCAAATTTCAATTTTATTGCCCTTGTTGCTAGGTAACGAATAGTGCAAATACAATTTAACTTTAATAAATGTGAAATTTTGTGTTTTATATTATGAGGTATATTTGTCAAATCTTCTTATTTAAAAATTTTTGAAAAAAAAGTGTGAGTATATCCTGATTAACAGTTGTTTTTGAATGTAATCGAAAATGATCAACAATGGCTCAAAACAATGTTAGTACATGTATATCACAAAGGCAAAAAAACAACCCGGACTTATAGGATAAATTATAGTAAAAATTAAAAAAAAAACATTCCATCGATAAATATATGAATATCTAATAAATAGATGAAAAAACTTACAAAAATAAGACAAGATTTTGTAACAAAAAGTTGATCTGAAATTCTGATAGTATACAATAATACAAAGACCTACACAATGATACAAAGGCCATCCAAGGGCACCTGTTAATCATCAGAAACAATACATCTGTAGAAATTTGGCCTATGTCTTTTGACCTCTTGACCTTATCTTTTGACCTCTTGACCTTTTAAGGGTATCAGTTTAAATGCTCTTAATGACTGGACTTGCAATAAAATTTTAAGAAAACAGAAATAATTTATTAATCTCCATATAGTATGCACTAGTCAAAGAGTGTATACCTTTTGAACATTGTTGTGACACAAAAAAAGTATAAAATGCAAAACTGATATAAATATTAAAGCAAGAATATACATGAATACTGCTTCAAATCCCCGTTCCCTTTCCCAGGTATTCAAAAACCTGATCATTACATGTATAAACATTTTATGTACATGTATAATAGAATCCCTATCTATCTGTGTACAAACACCACATTAATGTTTGAAATAGTAATCATGATAATTTTCGTTTGTTTGTCAACACTTAAAACAAGTAAAGTTAATTAAATCAAGATTAAATAAACCTTGTAATAAAATATCCCTTTAAATGGCCTCTTCTTTTTCTACCATGTTGTTAGATAAATTACTAGAAAAATGACAAAAAAATTATTAAAACAATAAAATCTATTGCTTGGAATGTATATTAGATTTTGTCATAAAACATGATTTCTATCAATATGACTTTACTGCAAGGTAAAATAATGATAAGGTTCATGAGCACAAAACTATCATTTTCATTGGATATAGAATTTCAATAGCCGAGGTTTTTCCCGTAAAAACAAATTTCATTTGTTAATTTTTTACGTTACTGTTTTCTATAACTTTTTTGTTGAATTCTGACAAATCAAATTGTATATCTAATGTCCATGATTTATTTCTATTGACAAAAGTTTTAAGAAGAGAATCATTGTAACATTTACAATGACATTACATTATTTACCAGGAAAACTTTTCAACTTCTGACAAAATATGTATTAGTAAATTCAAGCACCTTTAAGTTAGTAATGATACTTCCATACTGAATAATCCAATAATCCATTTTAACATATTAAGACAATCTCAAGATTTAATCTTTCTAAGGGATTCTGGATTGTATAGAATGTTGGCAAGGCTCCCGACAAGTTGTGTTCACAAGTCCTGGACGCGTAAAAATCGGATAGCTCTTGTGGACACATACATGTATTTCGTTTAGATTATCTCAAGATTAAAGCGTTTTATTGGATTTTGGATTATTCAGAATTTTGTGTTGTTAAATATATAAACAAAAATGATAACAAAAAAAATAATTACTTATATTTTTTTCATTCAACCATGCATGCAAATTAAATACAAGCATATCCTTTTTATAAGTTGATAAATTTTCATACAACATTACATACTATTTAACACTTATTCAACAAAAACACCATTTAAAGAACAGTTGTAAGTATACAAAAAAGGGTTTTCACTAAAATGATCATTGTCATTACTACTGGTTGGCATGACGACAGATAAATCATTTCAAAAAACTTATACAACTCTCCATTTTGAATTTAAACTTTACACTGCCATCAATATCTGAAAAGTTCATTTCAAATTTATCATTAAAAAAGCCATCTGTGATTATCTTGGTGAAAGCCCCTTAATGTATACAATTAAAACCATGTTACTTTTAATAGCCATGTGATACAATATCCATGGAAACAAGATAAATATAAGCATTAATGATAACACACTGTTGAAGTGTTCTGTTCTAGCAATAACAGGTACACAAGTGTAAGATTAACATGGAAATCAAATTAATTTTTTTGATTTTTTTCTGATTTTTTGCCATTGCCCTTATTCCACCGAGAAATAATTCAAGCTTTTTATCACAGATTTCATGGAAAAATCAAAATTCAAAGTCAAACAAGCACATAGAATAAAAATTAGATAAGAAACTCAGCCATAATAATCTATAATACATAAAATGACCAATTTATTTTTCATGAATCAGTGAAGTCTGTTCTAATGTGTTTAGTTTCTTCCTTTATTGGAGCACCTTTGCTAGGTGCATTGCTCAATGTATTTGTACAGATTAAAGAGTTTGAAGTTTCGCATAAAGGTTTATTTTAAAATACAATTTTTGTCATCACAGAATGCAGTCTTATTGGTTATACATAATACACAATCTATGAATGTTGCATTATGGGAAGTCTTTAGTGATTTTTGATGGAAGAGTTAATCTACAATTACTACAAACACACTACACTCTTGTTACAAATCCTAAATGTAACTGCTGTGGAATATCTATTGTTTCCATGGCTACACTCGATGGATTAAACGGGAATGTTACAGGGAATGAATATTTTGTGTCCATTAGTAATGTGTTATCGGATTCCTCTCGATTTTTTAACTTGGCCTGTATATTACGAATAAAAGATATTGGAACACGTTCTTCAAATTCGTCTACTGGAGTGTAAAGGTTTAAAATTTTAACAATCTGAAAAATAAATAAAGAATTGATTTGATTAAAATTTTTATATATTGAAGATTTAATAGATAATAATATTATGAATCAAACACTAAAATAAAAAAAACAATCAAACAGATCTTTGTTAAAACCACAATCCTGAAAGAAAATCAAAATCTATGAACTGTGGCAAATTAAGTTAAACCTGAACTTCCACCAAGAAAGTGAGATCAGATGCTCGATAAGCCACCAAGAAAGTGAGATCAGATGCTCGATAAGCCACCACAGAAGTGAGGTCAGATGCTCGATTAGCCACCACAGAAGTGAGGTCAGATGCTTAATAAGCCACCACAGAAGTGAGGTCAGATGCTCGATTAGCCACCACAAAAGTGAGGTCAGATGCTCGATTAGCCACCACAGAAGTGAGGTCAGATGCTCATTAAGCCACCACAGAAGTGAGATCAGATGCTCGATAAGCCACCACAAAAGTGAGATCAGATGCTCGATAAGCCACCACAGAAGTGAGATCAGATGCTCGATAAGCCACCACAGAAGTGAGATCAGATGCTCGATAAGCCACCACAGAAGTGAGATCAGATGCTCGATAAGCCACCACAAAAGTGAGATCAGATGCTCGATAAGCCACCACAGAAGTGAGATCAGATGCTCGATAAGCCACCACAGAAGTGAGATCAGATGCTCGATAAGCCACCACAGAAGTGAGATCAGATGCTCGATAAGCCACCACAGAAGTGAGATCAGATGCTCGATAAGCCACCACAAAAGTGAGATCAGATGCTCGATAAGCCACCACAGAAGTGAGATCAGATGCTCGATAAGCCACCACAGAAGTGAGGTCAGATGCTCAATAAGCCACCACAGAAGTGAGATCAGATGCTCGATAAGCCACCACAGAAGTGAGATCAGATGCTCGATTAGCCACCACAGAAGTGAGGTCAGATGCTTGATAAGCCACCACAGAAGTGAGTTCAGATGCTCGATAAGCCACCAAGAAAGTGAGGTCAGATGCTTGATAAGCCACCACAGAAGTGAGGTCAGATGCTCGATAAGCCACCACAGAAGTGAGGTCAGATGCTCGATAAGCCACCACAGAAGTGAGGTCAGATGCTCGATTAGCCACCAAGAAAGTGAGGTCAGATGCTCTGGAATGGTAAGCATCTCTTATCTATCTAACTTAACCTGCCATGTGTGAAAAGAAAATTTGAAAATGAATAAAATATGGAACTATGGGACATAAAATATATCTAGATAAATTTTTGATACTGCGATACACATTTATTACTGATGATGACCATAGAACTTTTTGAGTGCCTTGATAAGCCAAGGCTTGAAATATCCCGAGTCAACAATTTAAATATATCTTATTTGTTTTACATGAAATGTTATGTTACATGTAGTTTTTTTTATCATGTTTATCATCATGCATCAATCAGCTTTCAGTTTGGATTTACAAAGAATATCAAGCAATGTATATTTCTAAACAAGAATTCCACAGACTTAGATGTCTCACCTGGTTAGTTTTTTGATGGAGTAGAAAATAAATTACTTTAACATAAACTTTAACATTTTGACACATCACCGTCGCCACCACTGCCACTGCCACTTACAATGATGCCGGAAAAGTAACACCTAAGTCTCACCTTATGGCAACACCAGGCTCAACAAAAATGTATGAACAAAAACAATTGACATGTGCTTCAGATATTAAGCCTATAAATCTATAATTAGTTTGTTGAGTTAGTTTACCTGCGGAGTTGTCAACTTAGAACACATCTCACATATACTGTCTACATCCGCATCAGTTTTCCGAGCTTGTAAAAGTTGCGAAGCTTGTATAATAGGGATCCAGCGTATTCTGCGCTCCCGATTCGTTAAGTTTGTTATCTCGTAACCATTGTTCCAAATGGCTCAAATTGTACCTGAAACAAATAACAGGATATTAATGAATATAGCATTATAAATGTAAATAGAAATAAGCAAAAGAATTAAACAGGACATAAAATTCCTCAGTTATTCATTTAAATTCAATCTTGGAGATTATTCTGGGGCCTATGTGATTAATTGGTTTTAAGCTTTAGGTCAAAAATCCTGACATACATACAGGGGTGGGGGTGGAAGGGGGGGAGGGAGGGAAGCAGGCAGATATCTATATATTAGTTTTATCCAAGACTTTCAATATTCTTTTACAATTAATAAATTAAGGCAACAGAAATCAGTTTTCATGTGGAAAGAATGGGTAGGTATACATGTATTTCAACTAAGTAAATTTATATATGGAAGACAGGGGTTTAGAGTAACTTAAAAAACTTAAAAAATAAAAAAAACTTTATCTGAACGGGAATGAGGTTAAGGAAGGGGAAATCAGGCAAAAAGGGGCTGTAGATAAGGGCAAATTACATTAACTTGTCATGTTCCAATCTTATCTAAGAGGATAGAGGTTAAGAAAGAGGAAATTAGACTGCAGGAGAGAGACAAGTAATATCTACTTGGTATGTACAAACTCTATCTAAGGGGAGGTGGAGTAAAGAAGGGAAAACTAGAAGGTGTGTGGAATCAAAGAGTGTGTTATATCAAATAGTATGTACAAACCTTATCTGCATTCCTTTAGACCAGTTACACATGTCCTTTCTCAGTAACAGATTATTTAGGGCACCTGCTCCACAGTAGTAGTAAAGCTGTCTAAATATTTGTTTTACAAGTTCGGGATCTACTGCATGCTGAACCAGAACTTGGCTGTACTTGTTCATCTAAAACCAATAAAACAATAATATGAATGCATGGGAATTTCATTGTAATGAGCTTCACAATTTTACCATATGATGCTCCATAGCATTTTGGAAAAAAAATAATTCTGGTAGATTTGAATGGCATGATTTGACATTCCCTCTTAAAACAATGCTATTCTTAAAATAAGCAATAAAAGTGATTCTCCATTCTTTCAAATTTTACCAGTCATTCATTCATAAAAAATATTCTGTAACATATATTTTCTTAATTATGAGTGCTCTACAAATGAACAGTGACTGCAAAATTTTTAATCACACTGATTTTCAACTTGTAGAACAAGCATTTTACCAAACAAGCTATGTAAAGACAAGTGTGATTGGATAATTACTTACACATTTCATTAATGAATCTAAGGAGAGTTCTCTTGTGTCGTCGATTTCCCGTGAGGTACTCGTCGTTCGTCCTCTCATTCCTGATGGTTTACTGGCACTAAGTCCAGCAATGGCTTCGTGTTCTAATACAGCAGGAACTGAAACACAGAGAAAACAAGAATTTTGAAACAGAAGATGTCAAAATAACATACTTATCTGGTAATAAAATCGTCTCTATGAAGAAGTATCATTCAGAAAAACAATAGTCAGCTGATTCAGTGCAGAAAACAAGAATTACTAGAACAGCATATGTACATGTAGTCCATCTCAATTTTTTATCACGAACTATAATATTATGTGCTAACATTAATGCTTAATACACATTCAAACCATGTACACACAAGCTAAAGGTTGAATGATTTTATATTAAACAAATTTTTATCAAAACATTCTACGTATAGGATAAAAGAAAGCTCAAATACTATATATAAACAAAAATTTCTTATCACCAGAAACAAAATATACTTTATGGAATCTCTGTAATTTTATTTCAGACATCTCTATAAAATGGTTAAATTTGCCATGCAAATGACAAAAAAAAAAAACCGTTACTAGCTGACCTATCATTGGTTAAATTTGCCGCAAATGACAAAAAAAAAAAAACGTTACTAGCTGACCTATCAATGGTTAAATTTGCCATGCAAATGACAAAAAAAAAAAAACGTTACTAGCTGACCTATCAATGGTTAAATTTGCCATGCAAATGACAAAAGAAAAAAAACGTTACTAGCTGACCTATCATTGGTTAAATTTGCCATGCAAATGACAAAAAAAAAAAACGTTACTAGCTGACCTATCATTGGTTAAATTTGCCATGCAAATGACAAAAAAAAAAAAACGTTACTAGCTGACCTATCATTGGTTAAATTTGCCATGCAAATGACAAAAAAAAAAAACGTTACTAGCTGACCTATCATTGGTTAAATTTGCCATGCAAATGACAAAAAAAAAACGTTACTAGCTGACCTATCATTGGTTAAATTTGCCATGCAAATGACAAAAAAAAAAAACGTTACTAGCTGACCTATCATTGGTTAAATTTGCCATGCAAATGACAAAAAAAAAAAACGTTACTAGCTGACCTATCATTGGTTAAATTTGCCATGCAAATGACAAAAAAAAAAAACGTTACTAGCTGACCTATCATTGGTTAAATTTGCCATGCAAATGACAAAAAAAAAAAACGTTACTAGCTGACCTATCATTGGTTGTATGGCTTCCTGCATCAGTTTGATTAAAGTCTGATAAATCCACACAGCTAGATCACTGAACACTTGTCTATATTCAGACAAATCAAAGTTCCGTAAACAATGTTCGTTCTGACGTGGAGTGTTTTCTGACTGGAATGACTGCAATAGATAAATCATAATCATTATACTTCATGTAAAAATCTAGAAATTTGAGTCATCAATAGTTGTTTGACAATTTTTACAAACACATTCTTAAGCCACACCCATCTTGCCAACAGGAGTTAATCTATAACAACATGTGATAATTATTATTATTATCACATATCACACTTGTAGCTCAAACAATGCTTATCACATTCCGTTACCAATCAATTACATAAATTTGTTTCATCTCATGCTGTAAACTGATGACAGATAGTAAAAATGGCATTTGTTTAGGTCACAAACTGTGCATTATTTTCATTTATTTATTTATTTATTTTTTTTTTTGCCGAGGGTGAGGATCTACAAAACACACTTAACAAAGGTCATTATATTTATTGTAACAAATTTAATATAACTTGAATTAAAAGGTTACTTTTCACTTAAAAATAATGTTGTATTAAGGTTTCAAAATAACTGCATGTATATCTCTATAACAGCCATCATTACAAAAATCAGGTGTGACAGAGAAATGCAGGTTGGATGGGAATAAAGACACGTGGTATTAGAATACACCTTCATGTCCACGTAAATAATTTGGTAATACATGTGTTTAATTGTGATTTATTTAGCTATGTTAGCAATCATTTAGCAATGAATTTGTACAGTTACAGAGAATCCTTAACGGTTGGACAAAGATGAAGAAATGTGTAAGGTTTTTGATTATTTTACCTTTTCTCCACTATTAATCTATTATGAACCTCTCCCTCGTGAACCGTTCTCCTACAGTGTTGTCTGAAGAGGTATAGTGACCGAGCCGATAGGCGACGTCACTATACCTTTCCAGACAACACCATAGGAGAACGGTTCCCGAGGGAGAGGTCCAAAATAGATTTAGTACATCACATGTCTTTCTTTTCCAATCTGAGCAAGAATTAATTTTCAAATTAACTATTAACTTTATCGTCGGAAGCCATTTTGTATCAGACGACAACAAAACAGAGTGCCACCTGAACAAAGGAACAAAGGGGAGTAATTTGATTTGGTTTGAGGGGTCACACGAGAGACTATACTTGGATGTCGTAGGACTATACCTAGTATAGTCCCATTGCTAAGCGTTGTCAAGGACAGACAATTTCGACATAAAACAGTATTCATGTAGTTATCCAATGATTATTTAACAAATTAACATGTGATGTACAAAATTGTTTAAGTAGAGATCAGGGAATGTATATGATATGTGAATATTTTACCTTTTCTCCACTATACTGTTTAAGTGTATGTAACAACCTACAAGTGTTAGCTAGCCACAATGTCACTCTATCTAAATCTTCATGATGTTTCTATAAAAAAAAAAAATTATTACGATAAATTACAAAACAAGTCTAGTCATTAATTTAACAAATTTTGTTCTGATTTTGTAATCCTTAATATTTGAGTCCAATTATGTCAGACATACTGAAGTTATCAGATTTTTCATTGTATAACTATGAACTCACAACACTAAGGACAACCCTAGGATGAGAATATCATGTCAGTTCATAGTCCGCTAAAGCTATGTTTCCATTCCTGGTAGCCACAATTGCCAATGGCTGCTAATTTTTGAGAAATTCTTTCAAAAAGTAACTTATTTTAGCAAATTTGTGAAAAAATACTTTAAAAAAATATAATTTTACAAATTTTGAAAATTTGGCTAGTTATTTTAAATTTGTGTAAACTTAGGTTAAACCCATGTCTGAAGTATATATGCATTACATACAAGGGAGATATTGTATTTCCTACAAGGGAGATAATGTATTTCCTACAAGGGAGATAATGCATTTCAAGGGAGATAATGCATTTCCTTCAAGGGAGAAAAAAGAAGAGTTCCATTTTCACTGGTTCTTTTGTATGTGTTTTCATAATTCAAATCATGTGATATCTTACAAACTTACCTTGACACATTTTTTAATTCCATTGATTGTACTGGTTAGTAGAGATCGGACTTTTTCATCATCGTTAATGTAATCTGTATGACGTACACACATAAATAACACATAGGCAGGTAACCCTGGTAACAAACCCATAGCAACCTTTGGTTTTAAATCTGAAAGAGAGAAATTTACATATAACCTTGGCAATGAATGATTACAACCTTTTGATTTAAAAAGAGATTCATATGTTACCCTGGTAACAGACTGTTGGCAAAGTTTGATTCAAATTTTGATTTATGAAAGAGAGAGAAAATTATATGTAACCCTGGTAACAGACTGATTTTATAATCATTTAATCTATTCATTTTAAGATTTCTATTCTAACAGAAATTTATCAATCTATGATTAAAGATCAGCTATATAAATGTATACACAATTTTAAAATACATGTAAAGTGCAAATGTCAGCAGTCAAAAAAAGATTTATATGATTTTGAAATTTTGCATGATTAATAGTAAAGCATGACAAATAAGTTTGTAGACTATTTGTATTTTTTCTATTGTTATGATTGACTGTTAAGTAATACATCTGTATTTATTCTAATTTTTATAAAAATATAAAAATATATTACCCATTATAAGGTTTTTAATAAGAACACTTTCATCTTCTTTTTTATATTCTAGCATGCCCATATAATTCCTTTCTCTGTGTTTGACTGTGGCGACATTACTGACACTGGTTTGTGTTTCATCTTTCTCTAATTCTGCAGCAATCTCTGCAGCTACAAACCAAAAACAAAACGTCGTCATTTATTATTAAAATGTAAGGGTATAATTAAAATATTTCACTGGTCGTGGAGATAAACCTAAAGGAAATTTATTTAATAACAGTGTCGAAATTTTGTCCAATTCTTCATCAGGTCATACAGCACATTAGAACTAGTATAAAACCAAAAACTATTTGGGTAAACGTCATTGTGTCAGTCATTAGTTTACACAAGTCATCATTGGTTTACACAAGTCATTGGTTTACACAAGTCACTGGTTTACAAAAGTCATTGGTTTACAAAAATTTTTTATTTGCACAAGTCACCGGTTTACACAAGTCATTAGTTTACACAATTGGTTTACACAAGTCATTAGTTTACACAAGTCATTGGTTTACACAAGTCTTTGGTTTACACAAGTCATAAATTTACACAAGTCTTTGGTTTACACAAGTCATTAGTTTACACAAGTCTTTGGTTTATACAAGTCACTGGTTTACACAAGTCTTTGGTTTACACAAGTCTTTGGTTTATACAAATCATTAGTTTACACAAGTCTTTGGTTTATACAAATCATTGGTTTACACAAGTCTTTGGTTTACACAAGTCATTAGTTTACACAAGTCTTTGGTTTACACAAGTCATTGGTTTACACAAGTCTTTGGTTTACACAAGTCTTTGGTTTACACAAGTCTTTGGTTTACACAAGTCATTAGTTTACACAAGTCTTTGGTTTATACAAGTCATTGGTTTACACAAGTCATTAATTTACACAAGTCTTTGGTTTACACAAGTCTTTGGTTTACACAAGTCTTTGGTTTACACAAGTCATTAGTTTACACAAGTCTTTGGTTTACACAAGTCATTGGTTTACACAAGTCATTGGTTTACACAAGTCATTGGTTTACACAAGTCATTGGTTTACACAAGTCTTTGGTTTACACAAGTCATTAATTTACACAAGTCTTTGGTTTATACAAGTCTTTGGTTTACACAAGTCTTTGGTTTATACAAGTCTTTGGTTTACGCAAGTCTTTGGTTTACACAAGTCATTAGCTTACACAAGTCTTTGGTTTACACAAGTCATTAGTTTATACAAGTCTTTGGTTTACACAAGTCTTTGGTTTACACAAGTCATTGGTTTACACAAGTCTTTGGTTTACACAAGTCTTTGGTTTACACAAGTCTTTGGTTTACACAAGTCATTAGTTTACACAAGTCACTGGTTTACACAAGTCTTTGGTTTACACAAGTCTTTGGTTTACACAAGTCTTTGGTTTACACAAGTCATTGGTTTACACAAGTCTTTGGTTTACACAAGTTTTTGGTTTACACAAGTCATTAGTTTAGACAAGTCTTTGGTTTATACAAGTCTTTGGTTTACACAAGTCATTAGTTTACACAAGTCATTGGTTTACACAAGTCATTAGTTTACACAAGTCTTTGGTTTATACAAGTCATTAGTTTATACAAGTTTTTGGTTTATACAAGTCTTTGGTTTACACAAGTCATTTGTTTACACAAGTCATTGGTTTACACAAGTCTTTGGTTTACACAAGTCTTAAGTTTACACAAGTCTTTGGTTTACACAAGTCTTTGGTTTACACAAGTCATTAGTTTACACAAGTCTTTGGTTTACACAAGTCATTAGTTTATACAAGTCTTTGGTTTATACAAGTCTTTGGTTTACACAAGTCATTAGTTTACACAAGTCATTAGTTTACACAAGTCATTAGTTTACACAAGTCTTTGGTTTACACAAGTCATTGGTTTACTTAAGTCATATGTTTACACAAGTCTTTGGTTTACACAAGTCTTTGGTTTACACAAGTCACTGGTTTACAAAAGTCATTGGTTTCCAAAAGTCATTGATTTACACAAAATTTTTATTTGCACAAGTCACCGGTTTACACAAGTCATTAGTTTACACAAGTCATTGGTTTACACAAGTCATTAGTTTACACAAGTCATTGGTTTACACAAGTCATTAGTTTACATAAGCCATTAGTTTACACAAGTCACCGGTTTACACAAGTCATTAGTTTACACAAGTCATTAGTTTACACAAGTCACCGGTTTACACAAGTCATTAGTTTACACAAGTCATTGGTTTACACAAGTCATTGGTTTACACAAGTCATTAGTTTACATAAGTCATTAGTTTACACAAATCTTTGCTTTATACGAGTCATTGGTTTACACAAGTCTTTGGTTTACACAAGTCATTGATTTACACAAGTCACTGATTTACACAAGTCTTTGGTTTACACAAGTCACTGGTTTACACAAGTTATTGGTTTACACAAGTCTTTGGTTTACACAAGTCATTGGTTTACACAAGTCTTTGGTTTACACAAGTCATTAATTTACAAAAGTCATTGGTTTACATAAATTTTTGGTTTACACAAGTCACTGGTTTACACAAGTCATTGGTTTACACAAGTCTTTGGTTTCACAAGTCATTAGTTTACACAAGTCATTAATTTACAAAAGTCATTGATTTACACAAAAAGTCATTGATTTACACAAATTTTTGGTTTACACAAGTCATTAGTTTACACAAGTCATTGGTTTACACAAGTCATTAATTTACAAAAGTCATTGGTTTACATAAATTTTTGGTTTACACGAGTCATTGGTTTACACAAGTCATTGGTTTTACACAAGTCTTTGGTTTACACAAGTCATTAATTTACAAAAGTCACTGGTTTACACAAGTCACTGGTTTACACAGTGGTATGTCAGATTTAAATTGTGCAGTAAAATAGCTAAAATAAAACTTCAAATATGACTATATCATAGATTTTTAAATCTGAAAATGACAACTAATACATAACTTCTACATCCCTTATCAGATGATTATTTTCCTCAAAAAAAAAATTATTTCTGAAAGCGTTACATGAAAAAATTTATTATTTCAGATTTTTTTTTATTGAAAGATAAATGTAAGAGAATTTTTTTTAAAATCTACAAATCCTTGGTGTCAGAAACTGAGAAAAACAAAAACCAAACAAATAATCTTTATTCTGTGTTGAAAAAAAAATTACAATAACTGACGTAAACTGGTTAATTGTAAAAACAATACAACATACATGTATGTAAAATAATAAACATAATAAAATAAATCACTATTTTAAATAAAATCAACTAAAATTGTCCAGACTATGTTAGTTCTATGAATGGCAAGTGCCCATGAAATGACCTTGACACTAAAATTTACAGACAACTCCATTTAATGAATGTTTGCATGACAAGATGACAATGAGTGATATGATTGTTCAAACCTTCACAACTTGACCTATGAACTTTGATTTAGAGAAAATTAAATTTTAAAAAAACTTTTAGGGGTTAATAAAGTCAGTACTGAGATGTAAGAAATGGAAAATCAAACATTTTTTTACTTCCTAGACCCCAATCCACAATTTAATAATCAAAGAAAGCAACAGTGTTAACATGTGTTGGCATTATTATTTGGGATTTCGATCTATCATATTATAAAAGAGGCTGTACATTAGACATGCCAGAAAAAATTCTGGTCATAAAATGAACAACAAATGACAATGTGATGCTGTAACAAGAAAGTCTTAAGCTGAATCTATTTTTAATTTCATTTGGTAAATTTTGGGATGTAGAAAACCTGACTGAAGATTTTTTTTATATATACATGTATTTTCATAAATGGGGAAGTAAAAAACCAAAGTGAACTGGACCAGTCAAAAAAATAGAATAAAATAGCAATACAAACATCCATTCAAACATGCATAAATATTATGATCTAGACTAGGGTGGTCTTACCAGTGGTAGGACTTAGAGAGGAAGAAGAAGACAGGATGTAAGCTCTTCTTGGGAATCCTGGGATAGCTTAGCAAGACAAAGATGAAAATGAATGATAAAATACACTTTAAAACGCTATGATTCAAGAAAATGAAAATGAAATTTATGAAAATGAAAAATCTGATTTTTATTCAAGTTATTTATCCAAGAAATTATCCTCTATTTGGAAATTTTATACTCGCAACTGGTACAAAAATAATGAAGGGTTCCTGGGTTAGACCACTGTTTATATTTGTATTATGCTTTTTATTTTACAATGAAAAACAAATTGTAATACAAAGTTTGATAAAGAGCTGTTTAATAATTTTGATGATAAGTAGTAGTCAAGAAGGCAAACAAGTCAAAAGGAAAGTCAACATTTGTGAGATTAGTTAAATTGAGTGACTAGTATTTCACAGCTGACAAAATATGACGTAATTTAAGATTATTTTAGACTCATAATAACCTACCTTCTCCTTCTTTCAATCGTTTTGCGTAAACTTTCAACATTTTCTTTAACTTGCGTATTTGATCTGTCTGTTTATCGACTATCTCTCTCAGATCCTGTAAAGAAAATTCAAATTAAGTAAACCTGGTGTTTTACATCATATCAGAAATTTTTCAGTTGTAAAAAACCAGACTTGGGTTCTACAATGTACAGTATACAGATACAGATACAGTTTCTTGGTGATTAACGGGACAACAATCAGGTACTATGAAATGAGAATCCACATGACGATTCTGATTTTTTTCCAAATAATACAGGTATTTTTAGCAAGCTCTATGTATTTGGGACCTTTCTTTTCAGTGACATTGAAAAATAAGACAATAATACAACTTCAGCAGAAAAAAGAATGAAAAATCAACTTTAAATATTTAAATTTTTTACAGAGTTTAAGAATTATCCATCAATTTGAAATACCAGTGACTTACCGCAAGACTATACCTGCTAAATAAAAACTAACTTTTTGTATTTATAAAAACATGTGTTTGGCATCAGGAAATGAAACAAAAAAGACAAAACAATTAAAAATTTATGACCAACACAAATAAAAAAGGCAGGAAAACAGATACTGTATAAGAATTTATTTGGTTGTGTATTATTAATATTAGCACTTTTGGCATTAAATTTCTGCTAATATTAATACATTTCAACATTAATTCTATCTCATCTGTCTAAGGGGAACAATAATAGCACCAAAATTAATGCACACTAAATGTCTGAGACCCTCGGGAGCATCAAATATAATACACACTTATATAAATACTTATACAGTATTGGGATTACTGCCTATGAAGTAAACATAAGTTTGTTTTGTGTTATCATACCAGATTTTCTGATGTCAGCCGAGTAATCTCGTGTTGCATGGTGGCTTCAATCTTGGCATCTGGAGGTAGGGTAAGATTCTATAAATAAATAAAAAATTCAATAAATACAAAAAGTCTTGTTTTCCTCGTTATAACAAACAAATAAACAAAATTTCTCATTTCAAACAAGGTTCACTTTTGTTTCAAACAGAAATTTAGAAAAAAAAATAAAAATATTCAATTCGTTTACAGAATTTTATGATTAAAATTGTTTTTAAGTACTTTGTATTTACAGAATTTACATTTAGTAGAAAAGCACTTTTATGATGCAAACATTTTTGTATTCAATTGATAATTGTTCAAATGGATTTCCTTAATCTTCCATTTTAATTAAATAACTCAAAAACCCTGAAGACTTGGACCATACTCTAATGCAATAGGGCACTTGCCAGTTTCATTAAGGGTTGTATTTTAGAATTACAACCATTAACAAATGTACTTTAACAAACAAAGATCTGCCTTGAGAACTTGAGACAAGTATGTTTGAGAACTATCAGAATTTGAAAAATCAAATTATCACTATAGTTACTGAGTTACACTGTATCACTGAGTTACATATGTAGTTTTTTATCCTCTGTTATTTTTCAAGAATGCCAATTAAATTTTTTTCTAATTTACAATGCACCATTTATTATCAGCCTTTCAAATAATTTAATCAAAGTTTCATGTAATATCAAAAACAAGTTATGCATGTATAGAAATATTTTTGGATGTAATTTGGGTTTTCAAAACATGCAAAAAATGGTTGCAGAATTGCAAACATACTTTAGTGTCATTCCTAAAACATACAGATGAAGAAATTTTTTATTAATTTGAAGCAAAATATGAGTTAATTCAAATTTCAAAAATAATCAGGAATAGAGGAAAACAGTTGCAGTTAATTTAACATTTCAAACAAGAATTTAAACAGGCATTTTTGGGGTTCAGGGTTGCAGAAAACTTGGAGAACATACCGTAACTAAAACTGGAAAGAGACATTCATAATTAGTCTAACAACAATTAAAACAAACATTTTTAACTTAATTAATTTATCATGCATTAAAATTCTTAAAAACAGAATATGTAAATTAATGCTAAATTTAGCTTCATAGGATAAGAAAACACTTTACATTTGTCTGTTTGTTAAGAGGAGTTTGATTGATAGGTCCTTTAGGCAATGAGAGAGAGAGAGAGAGAGAGAGAGAGATAGAGTGAGTGTGTGTGTGTCTGTGTGTGTGTCTGTGTGTGTGTGGTAAACTCCATGCATCTCATTTAAGAAGGGTTTCCATTTGACCCTTGCCCTTTAAGAGCCAGGGTTCCATTTGACCTTTGCCCTTTAGGAGCCAGGGTTCCATTTGACCCTTGACCTTAAGGAGCCAGGTTTCCATTTGACTCTTGACCTTAAGGACCTGATTTGAAACATTCAAACAACACTCTTTTTTTTTTAAAGTTATCAAAGATCCAATGGAAGACAAATCTCACTGAGCAATGAAAATAGAAATATGTTTACATGTATAAGTAAAGTGAAACTTATAAACATTGAACACTGAAAAAGAACTAAACAAGAAGAAAGAGTATACATTTTGCAGAACATTTAAAACACACTACCCCCCCCCCCCCCAAAAAAAAAAAAAAAAAAAAAAAAATTAAAAATATTTAAAAAAATAAATATTTTAAAAATAAATAATAATAATAATAATAAAGGAAAAGAATAAAATAATGTGTCAGATGATTTTCATAATCAAAAAAGTGCAGATTTATTTTAATCATGTGAAATCTATTACACACTGAAGTTAGATTTAAATGATACAAACAAATTATTAACACAGAATTCCAAAAGAGATAGTAGTATTCCGATTTCATTTCCTTGGCAATATTTACTTGACTCAAAAAAGGGCAGTTTTATGTTATACATGTAAAATCTATCATAACAGGAAGTGAAACTAAAAACTAAACAATTTTATAACAACTAAATACTTATATATTTAAGGCTAATATTATAGTTATGAATTTTTTAAAAAGAGAAGAGTGAAGCAGATTAATGGTGTTTTACGAGATTCTTCCACTTATATCCAGGCTGTCAGTTCTGAGATGGTGAAGGAAACCTAAGTACCTTGAGAAAATTCACAGACCTTTGGCAAGCAAACTGACAAACTTTTTAACAATAGGATTGGTCAGAGCAGGATTGAAACCCAGCCTGCGACAGGTGCTGAGATATGTGCTCACTATACCACTTGACCCCTAAGACCTTTTGTAGGTTTTTTTTTTATAAAAGTGTGGAATGAAATAATGGAGTTTACAGTCCTAATTCAAGTTCTTCCACTTACATCCAGATAATATTAATAATAATAATAATAATAATAAGAAGAAGAAGAAGAAGAAGAAGAAGAAGAAAAGTAAAATGAACATTAAAAAAATATAAAAAAAAATTATAAATAAAAAAAATAAACTTGAAAATACCACTTCCAAATACAATTATTTTAAAAATATTTAACATGTTAAATTTAACCTTTTTAAACTGTTTTGAATAAAAAATCAATCAAATGTAACATAATATCCATGTACCAACATTTAGTTATATTATAAACCTCTTAACTGGTTTGATTCTAAATCAATTCTGTTGTAGCTTACTCAGGATTCAAAATAAATTTATATATGGGTTATCTCCCTTGTCTATTATGACACAGTTTTAAACAACATTTGAATTCTGAATCTGATGGATGTAAAAAGAAAGTAAAACAGGGTATGTAGCCTTGATGTCCATACATATACTCTACAATTTGAAATATTCACTGTTTTAATTAATATTTCAGTTATTTTCAAAGTTGGTGATCAAATATTATTCCAGAAATCAGGTACCATGGTTCGCAGAGCCTCTTATCTGACAAGCCAAATTGATTTGATAAATCAGGACAGTGAATGTAAATAATACTACCGGTAGTTATACATGATTTTCCCAGGGTATATGGGATGGTATGACCATCCTGGAATTCAGTATTTCCTGAGGCGCAGCCATTACACAATAGATTGGACCCTTAGTATTACCCATTCACATAGTATCCATATTACCCGTTCGGAAACCGTATTAGCTGAGAAAATCAAAAGTACGGCATGGTTCAATTTCGCATTTAACCAATCAAATTCCTCATATTTTGCCAAATGGTAATAATAACAAATATTTCTGTATATGAATTATTAGGATTTATTTTTGTTTAGACCCATTTATAAGGCAGTAAACTTATTTTGAATTCTGAGTGTATGAACATAATTATACTGTAAAGACAGAAAAGAAATAGTTGCCTCAGTAAAGATGTTATATATATAAACATATATATAATATACATAGAAACATCTAACATTGCAAGTATTAGTATATAAACAAAAGTCTAATAAAAATGTCTGAATATATACAGGCTTGTAACATAGATACATACTCTTGTAATGCTGTTATACTGAAGAAAAAATATACATATGTGTCACACATAATATACCTCCTATGTTTGTATGTGTGTGTACAGCTCCATGTGTGTGTGTGTGTGTGTGTACAGCTCCATGTGTGTGTGTGTGTGTGTGGTACAGGCTTGTAACATAGATACATACTCTTGTAATGCTGTTATACTGAAGAGAAAAATATACATATGTGTCACACATAATATACCTCCATGTTTGTATATGTGTGTACAGCTCCATGTGTGTGTGTGTGTGTGTGTGTGTGTGTGTGTGTACAGCTCCATGTGTGTGTGTGTGTGTACAGCTCCATGTGTGTGTGTGTGTGTGTGTGTGTGTGTACAGGCTTGTAACATAGATACATACTCTTGTAATGCTGTTATACTGAAGAAAAAATATACATATGTGTCACACATAATATACCTCCATGTTTGTATATGTGTGTACAGCTCCATGTGTGTGTGTGTGTGTGTGTGTGTGTGTGTGTGTGTGTGTGTGTGTGTACAGCTCCATGTGTGTGTGTGTGTGTGTGTGTGTGTGTGTGTGTGTGTGTGTGTGTGCATTGTATCTTACTCTTTTAAAGCAACAATTACATTATTTCAGTGAGAAATGTGTATTAATGTGCATTTTCTGAGTATATATAATTTTCTGAACAAAAATCAAAACAAAATAAAAATTTTAAAATAATAGGAATATCAAAATGAAACCAACAATAATGAATAAACAGAATGAAACGGACAAATAGACATGATAATCAGACAGTCAGACAAACAAACAGACAGTAAGACAGACAGACAGACAGACAGACAAGACAGGACAAACAGACAGAATCAGACAGACAGACAAACAAACAGACAGTAAGACAGACAGACAGACAGACAAGACAGGACGAACAGACAGAATCAGACAGACAGACGTACAGTAGAAAGAATGACATTACATTTAGAGACTTGACACAATGGACTGATACAAAATTCAGGACAAACCATACACATAGAGAAAAAAGAGCACGCAGAAATACAGAATCATTCTCTGTTTTCTGAATTTTGTCATATATGTTTGCAACAAATCTTTTATAACTGAGCAAAATTTCAAATTCAATCAATCTTAACCCAGGGGGTTTCTCTGCCATTTGCAAATTTAGCCAAATGCTAACTTTTATAATAATTATTTCTGATTTCAAAAATACTGATTTTTTGCTAATTTTTTTGCTTCAAAATTTTCATCATTTTCATTATAAACTTATAGTTTCTGATGAATGTTTCATATAAAATAGCTTGAAATTTTACATGTGACTAATCATTAGCTCCTACTTTTTCAGGAGCCAGAGGTAACCCTGAAATCTCTAGAGAAAGTTCTCAGTGGTGTCAGCTTTGATAGCTAAAACAAATATTTAACTGAAAACAGACCGAGAGTTAAGAATCTTTTAGGTTTTTATTCTAAAAGCCTACTTGAATTGATATCGAGATTTAACCATGTTCAAATCTCAGTTTCAATTTAAAACACAGTTGGAGAAAAGTTTCGTGCAAGCAGAGCTAGTACATATAAAATTACTTTCAAATTACTTTTTTGAACTATTTTATGTCATTATTTAATATTTTTTGTAAGTATTTTTCTAGGTCGACTCCCTGTAAAAGGGCAGATTAATAAACTGAAATAAATCCCTCTGTAAGTGTTAATTAATCTTGGTTTCCTGTATTCACTCTGTTTACATGATTTTGTCTATACAGATATATATTATATATAATTATGTATATATATACTACCTCTCCAATAATCTTCTGTTGTTTTTTATTCTCTGACTTGAGTTCTTTGATTTCTTTCTTGTATTCCTCATGTTTCTTTTTAGCTTCTTTCTCGGTCTTTTGTAGTTGGTTTTCCAATAATCTAAAACAATAAAAAATAAATTATAATTATTCTAAATCATTTGTCACTTAATAATCTGAAAAAAATTAATAATGAGTTCATTGGTTACTTTAATAATCTAAAATAGTAGTAACAAAACAAACAATATTTAGTTCTACTTTCACACTCCAGATGTCACTATCAAAACAAAAAGTTCTTATTCTTCCTAGACACCTGGTCTCACCAACAGCCATTTTAATATATAATCATTTTTTCAGCACCTCATTTACTTTGCAGATAAATTGAAACAAAATAAATAATATAACACCATTAAATAATTAAATTAATTAATTAATTAATAAATAGTAAGTTTATAAATTTTCAAAATATTTACATGGAATTTAATAAGTGGGGGGGAGGGGGTTATAAAAGAAAGTCTTATCCAGATTTTATTTTCTCCAAGAAGTACTCGCTCATGAGTTATACTTTGTATAGTAGTATTCACTAGAGAGTAGTCTAGTACCAACTACCTGACAAGTGAACATTTTTTAACAGTAAATATAAAACTCCATCTTCTATATGTAATATTACTCATTAATCAATTATATTGTTGTATTTAATTCAGATTAGTTTTTCAGAAAAAGGAAAAAATATTATTCTTTGTGTCCCTAACAAAACACTGTAGAATATTGAATTGAATGAAACATAAAGAGATTGTTTGATTGTATGGTGATTATAATGTAACATGAGCAGTGTCTGCATGGAGTGTTTTTTAAAAATCTGTTTGTTATCCTTAGCCTAATGAATATACATATTTTTGATCCAAATTCTATCAGGTTAATCTACCTGTAATTCCATATCTGTTAAATTATAATATTTATAGAACTTTGAAGAAGTGGAGTGGAATAATGGTGTTTTACCCCCCCCCCCCCAGTCAAGATTCTTTTTCTTACAAAAAAAATGGTCAGTTCTGGGATACTGGAGGAAACTGGAGTACCTAACCTGGAGTACCTGACCTAGTACCTGACCTGGAGTACCTTACTTGGAGTACCTAACCTGGAGTACCTGACCTAGTACCTGACCTGGAGTACCTTACTTGGAGTACCTAACCTGGAGTACCTGACCTAGTACCTGACCTGGAGTACCTTACTTGGAGTACCTGACCTGGAGTACCTGACCTAGTGTCTAACCTGGAGTACCTTACCTGAAGTACCTAACCTAGAGTACCTGTAACCTTCGGCAAGTGAACTAACAAAATTCTCACACTAGGATCTACCCAATTTGGATTAAATGCTAGGCAGTGAGAGGCACTGTGCTGAGTTAGCACATGCTTTAGACCACAAAAATGGGTAAATCTTTTGACTATGAAAATAAACATGAGTTAGGGCTTTTCAGCTAAAACCTAATACTAGTATTTGGTTAAGGTTCAAATTAATGGAAGATGTACTTGGATCACACTAGTTTTCTGCAAGGTGACTATGACATATAAATTCAATTTTGATTGTAAAAAGCAGGAAAATAAAAAAAATAATTAATTCATAAATTTGACAATTTATACAAAAACTTCAAAACAAGTTTAAATTTTGAAAAAAAAAATTAAAATAAGGGAAAAAAAGTTATCAAAAAACATAAAAAATCTTTAAAATAAGTAAAGAAAAAAGTGTATTAAAAAACATACAAGTAGTATTATTTTTTACATATCTACCGGTATTTAAATTTCCACAAGTTTAAAACTTCAAAATAATTTTCAGTTTAAATATTCAATAACACAGTTTCTGGTTTCTCTCTCTCTCTCTCTCTCTCTCCCCCTCTCTCTCTCTCTCTCTCTCTCTCTCTCTCTCTCTCTCTCTCTCCCCTGTGATTTCTCACTTTTTAAATGTTTAAACTGTTTTTTGTAATTTCTACTCCGTCATGCTATGGTCCAGATCACCAGATAACTATCACTTAATTTGACAAGTAAAATGTCTCGGTACATCGGTAAACTTAATGTACCAGTACAAGTAATTTAACAATTTGTTTTAGTGAAAAATAATTGCTTGTTGTTTTTTTTTTCAGAAGATTGATGGTTTTTTTATTCACATTGATGAATACATCACCAATGGTTGTGATTTCTTTGTCCCTTACAAAATTAATAAAATCTTGTACAGTTATGGAGGGCTGATTGACCGAGTTATCAAAAGATTGGCTGAGTTTTGATAAGATTGGCCGAGTTATCAACAGACAATGTGTAAAGTTACAGATCACAGCGCCTTTCACTACCTAGGGTTGAATTCCACTTGATCCTAGTGTGAGAAAGTTTGTCAGTTTGCTTTCTGAATTTCAGCATGTTTTTCTGGGCACTCCAGATTCCTACACCATCCTAGAACTGATAGCTGTGGCATAGGTAAAAGAATTTTGACCAGGGTGAAAAACACCATTACTCCACTCCACTCTTGTATAGGTATAATTTACAATCACTGCCTAAAAATAAATACATGGTATCACCTAGAACACAAAAGTATAAAATTTAGGTTTCACAAAATTGTTTGCACCTGTATGTCTCAAAATCACCCCCTTCTCCACCTTGAAAGTATAAAATACATTTCAAATTGGAAAAAAAATTATGTTAATTATTTTTCATGAGAAATAGGATTTCAGTTTCTTCACATAATTTTACTTTATCATTGTTTGTTGACTGTAGAATAATGTACAACCAAATTTATATTGTATACGGTAAAATTCTGTTATTAAGCCCATCTGAATAACTATTCTTTTAAGGATTGAATGTCATTTTGAATGTTGTCATTGAGGTATGCGATTCACTTACTTTGAACGTGGTCTGATGTTGTCATACCTCAATGACAACATTCAAAATGACATTCAATCCTTATGTTTACATTATTTTTACCCACAAAAAGGTATTGTTCATTTTCCGAAAGTTCCTGTATTACCAGGTTGGAAACACTTAAAGCGAGATAACTCTTATTGTAAACCATATAAAGAGAACAGCCATATTGATTTGTTTCGTTGCTTGGCGATCGTAAAATATAGTTCCGTAAAACATTTTTGAAAATTAAATTCTATTTCTCCTTTTTTCATTAAACAATAATCTGTTTGGTAAGATATTACTATGAATATGATTTCTACGTTTGTTACCGCTCGTAAAGAACGTCCCTACAGTCGCCAGACAAATTTATGAATAAACCCAAAGAAAATTATGAATGAATAAGTAGTTCCTTGGTGGTATGTATTCCTCCGCCATTCACTGTACATTGAAAGCCGATTGGCTGAAGATATAACTGACGTATCGCTTTAACACACTGCTGTCATTGAAAAATTAACGCAATGGTTCCAAAGAGATTCAAATAAGGCAATGTATTTGTAATGTAAACATTTTTACTTATTTACGTCGCATTATATTGAAGTAAACAAATACATTTTTAACATGTTTTACTTAACAAGCCTTACTCCCTTGATATAACAAGAGTTCCGCATGGCAGAGCATGATACGCCCGTCAAATCTGCAAGTCATTTATGTGGATATTTTGTTTATTATGAACTGTAAAGGGACTTATACAGTTCATATGAGCTGTTCATAATAAATAAGTCAATTCAATTATTCATCACAATGATACAAAATGCAGTGCACAAGTCAACAAGTACAATAAAAAACAATAGTAATTATTGAGATTTTGGTATTATTTTCAGTAACAAAATAGACTTACCACCAGCCACACCATTTATATAATTTTACCATCATGTTCTTGTAACCTTCATCACAAAATTGAGGTAATCTCTAGTATACTGGGTTGTTTCAAAGACAGCAAGTTCTTCAGCCTACAACTCTATATGTATCTGCTCCCTGGTAGAATAAATTAAGGAAGCTAGAGTTACGGTTCCTGAGCACTGCACTTTGGATCATCAGGGTAAGTAAGCATACCAAGTTTCAAGTCATTCTGACGATAGATGTCAGAGTTATGGGCTAGACAAACCCGCCGCGTACAAAGGGGAATAACTCAAAAATTAAGGAAGCTAGAGTTACGGTTCCTGTGCACTGCACTTGGCATCATCGTGGTAAGTAAGCATACCAAGTTTCAAGTCATTCTGACCATAGATGTCAAAGTTATGATCCGAAAAACATGCTAACAGCATTCAAAGAGGAATAACTCAAAAATTAAGGAAGCTAGAGTTACGGTTCCTGAGCACTGCACTTCGTATCATCATGGTAAGTAAGCATACCAAGTTTCAAGTCATTCTGACCATAGATGTCAGAGTTATGGGCCGGACAAACCCGCCGCCAGTACGCCCACCCAGACGCCCGCCCGGACGCCCGCCCGCCCGCCAAGGGTTATCCCATAATACGCCCCGTCTTTGACGGGAGTATAAAAAGCCAAATCCCCTTAGAATCGCCAAAAACTGACCAATCCAACTCAATGCAACTAACTATACAAATAAAACATGTCACAATGTTTACCCTGATTCCGACAATTATATGCCACAGTTATGACATAATGCCATGAAGCTGACTTCATATAACATTTTTTAAAATTCAATAATTATTTGCAATACCATTACCAGTAACATTTTGTTTTATTTCTATATAATTCTGTAACCATGACAACTGACAATCTTACCCTTCACAAATCTCGCACATCAACACATAAGGTGGTTCATCGGGACACATCGTACACTTATCCTCCGTTTGAATACGCTCAATTCGTAAATGTTTCAGACATTCATCACATGTACACATGTAGTTACTTTCCCATCCTATAGACGAGGAGTCGTGTACATACAAATTCTGATTCTCAAAACTGTTTGTCACGTACAAATCACAGTCATGAAATTCACTATCCGAGATCTCAAAATTATCAGTTGCCACATCATGATCGACAAATCCCGATTCTAATGTAGAAATAGGAATGTCGTTATTTTCATCACCTTCTATAAGAATGCACTCATTTTGATTATAATGATCATAAAAACCAGATTCCTGAGTAATATTTGATAATCTGACTCCATTTCTTTCAAAATGTTGGATTTCTCTGTTAAAAGAATTCTTTCTGTTGCAGAGTTCTAATTCATTATCAACAAAAACTTCTAAAGATCCCGATTGGGGTACATCATAATGACCAATACTGTTCACTTCAATCCCATCATCCTTTGATGAGGATTCTGGGATATCTGTTAGATTTTGAAAATTGTCTGGATTTTCATGAAATAAAATCTCTGATTCCAGTGCAGTTGTCTGGACCTGATTTGTAATAAAACAATTACCCTGTATCGTATCATTTTCTATAGCACCTAAATCATTTGTTCTGTTACCATGGTAACAAAGACTGTCCTGTTTACAAGGATCATCTATCACCATGGAGTCATGTGTAAGTTCACCTATTTTCTCAGCACCACAATGATTTTCCTTTTCATTATGACAATCTTTAATCATGCAGTCATGTTTATTTTCATTTATTTTTTCAGCAGTAAGATTTTTTTCATTTAACTTTTCCTTATTTAGAAGTGTACCTTTGTAAGGCGAGAAGTTTACAATGTCCGGAATGTTACCATTTTTCCTACTTCCTGGTATGACAAGATCTAAATTAGAGACAGCTAAATTTAAATACTCCTGGTGAGGCTGAGTTGGATAAGTAACAAACTCATTATTTTTATCATCAACAGTAGTTCTCTCCGACAACGTACTGTTACCATTACAAACTGACATCTTCATTACAGGTTTCTGGTCTGTCTTCTCAGACTCTTCAATCCCTCTTGTTTGAGAAGCACCCATAGTTTCAATCAATGACTGACGCATACCCTTTGATTTAAATGATTCACAAATTCCTACCTGCATTAATTACTTAAGGTGTTTTAAAAACTTCCGACCACAAAAAAAATTTTGTCATGATGACTTTATCGCCAATTACATAACGATCAATGTTACACAGACATTTCTTACAGATAATTTAAAAGAACGGCACTATTACCAATATCAACAGTGATCACTAATCCAAAACATGATCAATGATCAACACCTCAATATTTTAAATGAAAAATATCCTCCTATTACTTCCTGAGTACTTGAAAGTTCAGAGATCACAATTTGATAATCTTTTTAGCGTTTTTAAATGACATGTATAAAATTTAAATTTCATTGTAAATTCCATACTGTAATATTAACACATGTAACGATCCACCAAGAATAAACTTCAAAGAGTTCATCAGGGACACACATCCTCTCAAATACGAGGGCAGCATGGTCATGATATTGTGTACATTTTGAAAATAACTCCGGAAATGAATGTTGTTTTTGATATCATAGAACCTGTATCTTTAAAACATTTGACTGACCATGCTTAAAAGTGTGAACTTAAAATTGACCTGATAATGAAAAGCTTTAGTGAATCCATACACTATATCACCACTAATCAACAGTTGATCTCTAGAGTTAATTAAATATTAAACATGCAATAAGTGCACCTTGCAGAACACACCTAGTCATCGAATACTGGTAAAAAAACCCATACCACTCTCGTTTAGATCTCTCCTAATACCTGTACTTATATATACTTATAGATCTTGATGTATTTTCTCAGGTACTAAATATCTATCAGACTTTAAAGCCACAGGTATAAACACAGGTATACATACAGTATTCTATCACCAGAGAATTTCCTGGTCTAATTTTATCAACACAGGAGTCTAACAAGTCCTCAGATATATATATATATATATATATATATATATATATATATATATATATATATGTGTACTTTCAAATTAATTTACTTCTCTGTTCAGTAAAATACTACAGTATCTACCTGTCATTTCAAGTGATTCTATTGGTTGTAAATTTATTGACCAAGATAAGGTAATTTGATAATAACTCTTATAATTAAAATCCACTGAATCTAGATAAATTAATTAACAGGTAAAAAATATCCAGTGTCGATTTTCTGACATAGTTTTTTTTTAACCTAAAAATAAACTTATTAATAATTCAAAAGCCCAAAGGGTAACTGTAACCTTTCTCTCAATTCTTTCTTTTCAATTATCAGCAAAAATTCGACCTTGTAAAGTTAGTATTTTCTGCCTTAAGTAAACACAGTATTTTTAAACTGTCAAAAGTAATAAATTCTTTTTTTAAATTATAAATTGCAATCCAATTGTCATGTTATTTATCAAACAGTAAAGTCCAACCACACCAAGGTTTAACAACTACAATTTTTGATAGCTTTCTCCGGTTTCCTTTTCAGATTCAGATCCAGTTAGGTCCGTTAGGATTATTTTTTCGTTTTTATGATAAATCCTTTTTTTTTCTTGTTGCTGTTACGGTAACCGTTCTTTTTTATATATCAAGTTTCTACAAAATCCCTCCTATTATAGTTAGTTACTACATGTTTTATTATTTCAGCCCTGCTTTTTCTATTTCATCCAAATACCTTTTTTTTCTAATTAATGATAGAATCTTATTGTGAATTTTTCAACATTTTAAACAGTGAAATTATGTTTTCAGCATCGTATTCTTTCCCGTATGTTTAAAGCTGTTTAATTTTATTGAACAGAACATTCCTTTTCTTTGGATTATTTAAGTCTACACATGTCACTTTTTTTTAAAAAGATGTCAAAAATTCTAAAATCCAGCATTTAGATGTATTTAAAGTACAGCCCATGGAATTTCAGATGGCTGGATGAAATACAAAAGTAAGCACACAGTCTGTAGTTATAGCCTGTCTTTTTTTAATGCATGGCTAAGGAAAAATATCCAGAATTTAAAGTCACTTTATTAAAACTCTCTCCAAGTTCATATTTAAAACACAATATCCACACCTTTAAATACAAAATTTACTCAGGTGAAAAATCAAATATCCCTGTAAAATATCCTTATAATCTGGAAAAATGATCTTTGATGTAGAACAACTCCCGGCTATGTCCTATTACACTCTTAACAAGTCAGTGAGACCAGTTCAGTATGTAATCCATTCACTCATTCATTTATCCAGAGTCTCCAGTTCCCTTTATTTACAACCAATAGTCTTGTTTGTCAACTAAATCCAGGTAACTTAAATATATACAACAATGTGACATAAAAAATTCCTTTCAGCTAGGGAGACAAAAGTACTGTAAAACAAAGATTTGAGGTCAATGGAGTTTTAAGGTTATAAAGACACTGTGATCAGTTTTTTATCCCTGGGCTATTACATAATTACATTATGTTTTATATAAGAACTAGAAGACAAAAGTACTGTAAAACAAAGATTTGAGGTCAATGGAGTTTTAAAGACACTGTGATCAGTTTTTTATCCCTGGGCTGTTACATAATTACATTATGTTTTATATATAAGAACTTACAATGTAACACTTATCATTCTTTGTAATACCTAATGTTGTCTGATCACCTTAATTACAGGTAAATATTACCTGACTGATCACCTTAATTACAGGTAAATATTACCTGTCTGATCACCTTAATTACAGGTAAATATTACCTGTCTTAAAATAGTCAAAAATTACCTGTTAGATGTTCATCAAACAGAAAAAAAATCTTGAAGTGTGGGTAATCTCAGTTGGAAAAACAATTATTTAAAGTGTCAAAGTTTAACGCCAGGGAGAAATGTTTCACAACTCAATCCTTATTCCATCGCTATCACCGAGGCAGTAAATTTTGGACTGTTGAAGAAATCAGAACCACAAACCCGCTACCTTTATCATACAAACTAACAAATATTTTTACACATTTATCTGCCAATGTTGGATTTAACATTGGTGGCGAGAGGCACTGTGATTTGTTGGTTTGGCTTTAGGCGAGAGGTGCTGTGATCTGTAGTTTTGGCTTTCAACCACTTCTCCTCACCATTGAGACTTGATGGCCAAGTGGTTAAAGTGCACACTAATGGATCACAATGCTTCTCATTACATAGATTTGAATCTCACTCAGGCAGATTGTAGTACGAGGTAGTTTGTCAGTTCACTTGCCTACTGCTTCTCACTGCATATATTTGAATCTCACCCAGGCAAATTCTAGTGCAAGGCAGTTTGTCAGACATGCCTGTGATGGGTGGTGTCCTCCAGGTATACCAAGTTCCTAAACCTTCCAAGAACCGACTGCCTCAATAAAGTTGAATCAAGTCTGAGATGTAAAAAATCTTTACTTCATTCCACTCTCTTCACAACAAAAGTGATTGGGATAAGATATACTCTATCACAGCTTTCAAACTAAGATTTTACCGATAAATCTCATTAAAGTGCTGTAACAAAATTCCACAGATTTATACCTAAATACATGCACCCTTTGTAGAAAGTAATGTTAACATTTTTTACTTGGGGGGGGGGGGGGGGTGTGGGGTGGAGCTGTATTGACGAATTCGAAAACATGAAATCTCGCTTTGTCTGAAATCTCGTTTAAGTCTCGTGGGGGGGCAAAGCGAAGTTCATATATTACGATTGTTTATCTAGTGTACTGCGATATCGTTAGTTTTTCGTCAGTTTTAATGAAATTTGTAGTAATATGTTTTTTAAAAAATTGTTAAATATGACTGAAATTAATAATAAAAAAATCATTTAAATGAAAAATTAATTAATATTTAAAAAAGACATGTCGGTCCGCAAGCGTTCAAAATTAGTTAAAACTTTTTCAGTTGTATAAATGGCACTAGAGATGTGAAGGAAATTAAATTTATTAAATAATTCAAATGATTTTATAAAAATATTGCCAGATAAGAAAATGTAGATCTAAATCAATTTGAATTTACCAAAAGTAATTTTATTTCGCCAACCAGTCGGTATTTCGATTAATTATTTCAAATTAATCTCAAATTAACTTATTTAAATTACATAATATAATTTACATTCGTTCTTCCCACACATTTTGTCAACATCTCAAAATATTTACAAAAAGCATTTACTAGTTTATCGCTGTATGGATACCTGTCAATCAATTTAGCAAATTGCAAGGTAAGATCTTGATGATTACAGGTGATGGAATGTGCCTAATAAATAGGATGTCCACCGACTTAAGATTATTGATAATCTTTTAATTAGTCGCATGTTAGATTATTATGTAAATACATTCAATATAAAGAAAATATCAAAATTAAACTTTCTCATGAGAATTTTTTTCGACGAGTTGCATAGATTTTGAAGATATCATTATTTCACCTATTAAAAATGTTCTAATCAAAGCGATTTCTACTATGAGCACTTTTTATAATTATAATTATTATTTTTGTGTGTGAAAGACCTTAGGTTTGTAGACTTGCATCTTAACCACGTGGCCACCTCAGCCTCTAAATTTAATATTCTGAAACAAACTATCTTAATTTGTGAGACACTGTTCTTATGGGTATCTGATGTAAAAAGACTGTCCGAAAAATTAAAAAAAAAATCTTAACAAACAGTCAAATTTTCTAGAAAGATGAATATTAAAGAATATATCAAGCTTATAGCTACACTGTATACATTTGCAATTAAATCCATATTTTTCTAAATTTGTTTTAGATACATTCGAAATTTTGAAAGAAAACAATAGATATTTCCGAAATAAAATTTGCAACATGATATTTATAAATTATCCTTTCCGTGGGAAATTATTTTATAAATTATCCTTTCAGTGGAAAACTTTAAATATGATCATACATGAATAACATCAAATTTAAGTATGAAGATTGTCAATCTTTATTAATACAAATTAAAATGCCTATTTGATGTGAACAGCCTGGAACACTACAATTTCGGTAGGTATAAAGAGCAAATAGGAGTAAACGAGAGAAATAACAGAAAAGTTGATTAACATATTTTGCCTACAGTAGGTTCAGTAGACGCAGTTTTAAAATGAACAAAATTAAAAAAAAATGACTCTAGGATGATTTTTAATGAGTTTACGGCGAAAATATGTATGCATATGTACGATAATGTCCACCAATACATGTTAGACAGGAGTAAACGGGAGAAAATATAGAGAAGTTAATTAACATATTTGCCTACGGTGGTAAATGAAGTATGAAAAAAATTAACAAAATAAAAAAAGAATTATGGCTCGATTCACTTAATTATAACTCTTCACTGATAAAGTTGGAAAGATTCGCAAAAATGTATTTTTAAGCTAAACGCTTATTTATCATTACTGTGATGTGTGGTATATTGAAATGCAAGAGAAATACATCGTGTATTAAATTACAACTAACAGAAAAATATAATTTATTTATTATTATTATTTTTAATAAGTAAATATAATATTCAATCAATAAGATTCTTCTTGAAACCGGGATTTTCATTTTATTTTTAACTGATCTTAATACATCTTCAAATGGTCAAGTACACATCCAGTTTAAAATGTATTTGGTTTTCAATAAACATCGCGGTAGACGATTTTATATTCCACCACGGCAGAAATATTCTTTGCGGTGGACCGCAGTGAAAATTTAATCCCTTCTAGTCGGCAATTTCAAGTCTTTTTTTCCGATTTTAGATGTAGATAATAAAAAGAATGTCCAGTTTTTTTCAGCCGATTAACGTATATTTTTCCACGTGGAATGAAGAAGTTGTATTTAGAGTTCAAACTCTACAAGATAAACAACTGGTCACAAAAAATAATAATAATAAATAATAATAATAATAATAATAATTAAAATAAAAATTAAATAATAATAATAATAATAACAAAACCCTGACTCAAAGCCAACAAGTAAATAGGCTAAATGAGATTGGATTTCGATTTGCCCCCCAGCCTCGTTTTCAATCGTAAGAGTTACTTCCCCTGTCATGTTTTCGAATTGGTCAATTCATACATTTTTTACACGTCACAAGTCGTTTATCACTACTAAGCATCAAGTTTTATACTTATTTAATAATTTTTGTTTTGAGGTATTAAAATTTTTCACTTATGATTAAAATCTGACAAGTTTTTAACAGCCATTTGTCAACATTTAATTTGCATCTTGATTTGTAAAAATCTAAACAATTTTATCTAAATCAGATTCTGATTGCAGATAAATGTCTACTGATACCATGATAGCAATGCATAAAATTATAAAAAATTGAAATTAAACATTTTAAAAATTTCAATAAATGTATATTTCAAAATGTAATTTAACATGTTTTCTTATGCAAATTAGTTTTAATAATTTAAAAATGAATATACTGGTGGTAATACTTAAATTTAAAATGCTAAATTTCATACACAAATAACAAAATAGATCTTAAATAACTATATAATGGTTTTATAAGTTAACTTTAAAATAAAATTAATTTTTATTAATGACTTTAATTTTAATATAAGATGTTTAACTTTTATATCAAATATTCTTCTGCTAATATTTTTTTTGTTTTTTTTTGTTTAAATTACTGAATATGAAACACATTTGTGTAGCATTTCCTTTTAATCATTATCCATTAAATTCTGAAAAAAAAACTTTTTCACAATAATGTTCAAAATGGTTTCCATCATTTTCAAACATTCCAAAGTTGCTAAAATTTTATTTTTATTAAAAGATACAAAAAGAAGTCATTCTCTTACTTGTACTGAAAGAATGAATGAAATTATGATAAATAATTTTTGCATCAGTGAGTAGTTGAATTTTGTTTAAAAAAATTTCAAAAAATACCTAAAAAGATATTAGAATTTTGCTATACCTGTATACCTTCTTTACTTTCAGAAAGAAGAACTGTACCATCAGTGTTACATAATGTAAACAACACAACTGTATCAATAACACAAGCATCCCTCTAACTGGCTTACACATAATTAAATAAACTATGAAAACAAAATTGGCAGTAAGATCTCACCTTGTATGACACCTGGCTGATTCCACAAAAACAAAAATCTCAAAAAATATCTAAATAAGGTATTATAATGTAATGTCAAATGTTGATTAATTAGTATAATACCTGGATTAATGCTTTATTCATATGACACATATTGAATGAATTTTAATTCAATAAAAGAATAACTTATCTACAAAGGTGTAATATACAACAGCCTAGGGTATAACTGAAACAGCTCTGACTTGTAACTTGAATAAAATATACACATCTTTCTTTCAAATCTCATGGTTTTACTGCAGTTTTTGTTGTTGTTGCTTTTTTTTTTTTTTTTTTTTTTTTTGGGGGGGGGGGGAGATGAAACACCCATTCCTGATTACTGCAGGGATTTTTCTGGCCACTCACAGTGTCCACTAAAGGTACCCATTCCCAATGCCAAAAAGCATACATTTTTCCAAATTTTGTAGGTAAAAATTCCCAAATAATCCTGCTTTGAGAAACTTAAGAAAAAGTGAAAAAAAAAACTCTATATTTTTGGTGCAGCTTGTATATCTTTATAATAAGCTGTATTTATGCACATTTTGATTTATACTCAATGAGGATCTGGTAGAATGGGAGCAACTCATGAAACAACTTTCTCAGATGTTTGTATTGAAGCCAGTCTATGAAGATATTGTGATAATGTCTGAGTGATTTGGTACAAATGAGTGACTACCAGCATGTATCAAAATAGTAAATATTCCAGGCAAAATATTTGAGGTGCTGACAATGTGAAAATTTTTAAAGTTTAATGGAAAATTTCCCAAAATGTAGCTTTTGTCAATGATTTTCCCGATTTCATCCTAAGGTCCCTTTCCCAAAATGGGCAGAAAAAACCCTGTACTGGTAACTGTGACTGTATTGTGACTTTAATTAAGTATATAACATTGAATTATCTGTCTTTAAAAACTCGCAGTTTAACTGCAGTTATTTTATTGTATTTATTTTTTTTTTATTTTTTTATTTTTTGGTTTTGTTTTGTTTTTTTTTTTTTTTTTTTTTTTTTTTACATCCATACCTGATTATGATTACCTTAACATAAGTAATTAATCAATCTGCTGTGATACTGTGATAAACATCATTCCACCCACCCACCTACTCATTCAATTTTGGAAGTATGTTTTATATACTCAATTTATTGTCTAGAACTAAGCATAGTAAAATTTCTTGTTTAATTTTTATTTTTATCACAATAATAACATTTTATTGTGTTTACAGGCTATAAACTGTACTCTGTAAATGCTAAGTTTAACTTAGTTATAAACCTCCAATATAGACTTTAAAAATATAAATAACATAACAGATGAATGTTAACACATCTGTGAGAAAATGTTATCCATTTTTTTCCCTTGAGTAATATCATATCATTTTACTTGGGGCTTCAGTGATCTAAATTTTTAACAGTTTATAATACCAGGGACCTATAATACCAACTAGCTATATACATCCTTATCAATCACTCATGAAGAACTAATAGTTGTGATGGTGAAAAGAATTTTCAACTCAAGCATAAAACACCATTACTAAATTTTCTCTTTAAAAAAATAAGAAAGAAAGAGAAGAGAAAGAACCCTACCTGCACATTGCCCAGTGCACAGCAAAGGTCATTTTTCTGTCACTTTCGCCTATAGCTGGTGACGTCTCGATACAAATGTAATATTCTTGACTGTGACGTAAAACCCCATTAAATCAAACCTTCTAAGATAGGCAGGGTTGTGTTTACATCAATTAATGACTGAGTACTTTAGAAAATGAAACTCTTTTGTAGCCTTAGTGGACTGGTGGTCTAAATCACCAACTACGGATCTCAGTACCTCTAACCATCAAGGATGTAATCCCACTCTCAGCAGATGTAAGGAAGTTTGTCAGTACATTTGTGAGAGGTCCCAACAGATGTGAGAAAGTTTGTCAGTACATTTGTGAGAAGTCTGAGCAATTTGAGTAAATTTGTCAGCACATTTGTGAGGGGTCCCAGCAGATATGAGGAAGGTTTGTCAGTACATTTGTGAGAGGTCCCAGCAGATGTGAGAAGTTTGTCAGTACATCTGCGAGAGGTCCCCAGCAGATGTGAGGAAGTTTGTCAGTACATTTGTGAGAGGTCCCAGCAGATGTGAGGAAGTTTGTCAGTACATTTGTGAGAGGTCCCAGCAGATGTGAGGAAGTTTGTCAGTACATTTGTGAGAGGTCCCAGCAGATGTGAGAAAGTTTGTCAATACATTTGTGAGAGGTCCCAGCAGATATGAGAAAGTTTGTAAGCACATTTGTGAGAGGTCTGTTGTTTCTCCAGATACTCTGATCTACCCAAGAACTGAAGTGAACCTTAACAGAGGTGGGGAAAAACCCTGACCCAGAATGGGAGTGGGTGTGGGAGTAGTAAAACTCCATTACTTAATTTCTCTTTTCATTAGTATACAACCACTAGAATTTCAAATAGAGATTTTTCTGACTATATCCTTGAGAAAAATTTGGACAATTTATTGTTACTACATTCCATTGTTTACCCAAATATTGACCAACATAGACCATATATAAGTAAATATTTTCATTAACAAGAGTTAAAAAGTTCAAAATAAAATCAACACAAATTATTTGAATTGTATAAATTAAATAAAAATTACACTATAATAGTTCTTCTGTGTAGCACCTTGATCAAAATAAATCCAGGTGTGTCAGGTGTGACAGGTAGATAAATAAATAAACAAAAAGATAAGTTTGTTAATCATGTAGGTATGTAATCAACACCTTTGATGTATACCTGTAATGATATTATTCTCAGGTGTAATAACTCAGAATTGATCTTTATATCACCTGTATTGCAGGTAATGCCATGTAGCTTTTTGAAGTGTATGTGTTTCTCACAGACAACATGTCTTGAGTCTGACACGCCCCTCAGGGCATAAACATTCTAATCAATGGTAATTAACACATATTACATAATGAAATTATTGCCAGATTTAATGGTCATCTTTCAAGGTGTCCTGCAATTAATTTAAAGGAAACCATCAAATGAAATAGACACATGTAAGACATGTGCTATCAGAAAAACATGATAATGCTGTAACCTTAACAATCTAAGTTCTTGAAAACAATAATAGAGATATAATGTCAAATCATTAATATCTGGTGGGTAAAAATGCCGTGGTTTTGCATTTAAAAAAATATGTTGGTAACAAATTCAGTGGAATTGACTTTTGTGAAAATAATTCCCAGTTGATGCCTTGAACAGAGCAATTTTTATTGACATTAATTTTTTGGTTTTCACTTACTCGGAAAATAGAGAAATTTAATCCCTCATAAATACCAGGTTTTGCAATATATATATATGTATATATATTATGTGTATTTAATCAAATCTTGAGGGAAAAACTTGCAACAATTTCTAACTGTGATAGATAAACAATATTAATTGTTTGTTTGTATTTTTTATTTATTTATTTATTTATTTATTTATTTATTTATTTATTTATTTATTTATTTATTATATTTTTGTATTCTTTATTTTCCACTCCCAATCAGAAAAATTTAAAATAAAAATAAAAAAATAAATAACAGGTCAGTGCTATAGGACGTCTAGTCACTTGAATTTTAGTGCTATAATTTTGACTTGATGACGAATGGCTTTAAAGATCAGTTCAGTTTCTAGATCAATCTTTATATTTTCGGCAAATCTATGTGTTACTTTTAGAGCTAATAATGCATATGAAGACCTTTATAGTCAGGATAGCCCTGTCTGACTGTCAGTACGTATCAATAATCTTCAGACACAAAATAGTAAAATTTTCTGTAGTTTATTTTCTATGATAAAAATTTGAAAAATTTAACATGGAAACTCCTCAGATATATCTAAAAAATTTCTATCACCATCCTAGAGCTGACTGTCTCAATATAAGAGATAAAATGTTGTCTGATTCCTTAAAAAAATTTTTACTTTAAAAAGAAGTCATCAGACCCAAAATAGTAAAGGTGTCAGTATTTTATTTTCTATTGATAATTTATCATGAAAAACTGAACATGACAACTTCTAAGCTATCTCTAGGTAGGACTTTATCTTGTAAAATCCTGCTTAATCTGTGAATCATATTTTAATCAGATACAATCAAGCACCTTAAAGCTGGTCTCAATTACTTTAAACTTTATATCATCAAATCCTTTATTTTCATTATTATGTGGAAAATTCCACACATTACTGAACTGTAATATCACCTGGTTCAAATGAACATCAGTTATACTGGGAGTTTATAAACCTAGCACTGATTTTAATCTCCTGAAATCTCTTAGGTGGGATTTTCTAAAGTCATCAAAATGACACAGAGTTAAGTAAATCCTCCAAGTCTGTGTTAGGGTCATTCTTATCTGACCGTGACATAGAAAATTTATATTACTAGTATTTCATTAACTGTTTTGTGGGTAGGTTAAGCTAAAGTTCATAACCCTTTAATTTTTTTTTTTGGTGCAGACTAGGAGTGAAATGTGTTGTTTGGTGTGGTGAGATGTGATGTTGTGCGGTGTAGTGTGGCATGGTGTCGTGTGGTATGAAGTGACATTTAAAGCCCTATGTCAAGGTTGTTTCACTCATATTGAGTAGATTAGTTTATAGATGGTAGAGGACACTAGAGTGCTTGAGAAAAACCAGTGACCCCCCAGTAAGGAAACTAGAGTGCTTGAGAAAAACCATTGACCCCCCAGTAAGGAAACTAGAGTGCTTGAGAAAAACCATTGACCCCCCAGTAAGGAACTAGAGTGCTTGAGAAAACCATTGACCCCTCAGTAAGGAAACTAGAGGTGCTTGAGAAAAACACTGACCCCCCAGTAGGAAACTAGAGTGCTTGAGAAAAACCATTGACCCCCCAGTAAGGAAACTAGAGTGCTTGAGAAAAACCATTGACCCCCCAGTAAGGAAACTAGAGTGCTTGAGAAAAACCATTGACCCCCCAGTAAGGAAACTAGAGTGCTTGAGAAAAACCATTGACCCCCCAGTAAGGAAACTAGAGTGCTTGAGAAAAACCATTGACCCCCCAGTAAGGAAACTAGAGTGCTTGAGAAAAACCATTGACCCCCAGTAAGGAAACTAGAGTGCTTGAGAAAAACCATTGACCCCCCAGTAAGGAAACTAGAGTGCTTGAGAAAAACCATTGACCCCCAGTAAGGAAACTAGAGTGCTTGAGAAAAACCATGGACCCCCAGAAGGAAACTAGAGTGCTTGAGAAAAACCATTGACCCCCAGTAAGGAAACTAGAGTGCTTGAGAAAAACCATTGACCCCCAGTAAGGAAACTAGAGTGCTTGAGAAAAACCATTGACCCCCAGTAAGGAAACTAGAGTGCTTGAGGAAACAAACCATTTGGCCCCCCAGTAACGGAAACTAGAGTGCTTGAGAAAAACCATTGACCCCCCAGTAAGGAAACTAGAGTGCTTGAGGAAAAACCATTGACCCCCCCCGTAAGGAAACTTAGCGTGCTTGAGAAAAACATGGATTTTTGCCCACCCCAGTAAGGAACACTAGAGTGCTTGAGATAAAACCATTGACCCCCAGTAAGAAAACTAGAGTGCTTGAGAAACAACCCCATTGACCCCCCCAGGCCTACAAGGAACTAGAGTGCTTGCAGGACAAACCATATTGACCACCCAGTTAAGGAAACTAGAGTGCTTGAGAAAACTCATTGACCCACTAGTAAGGAAACTAAGAGTGCTCTTGAGAAAAACCCATTGACCCCCAGTAAGGAAACCTAGAGTGCTTGAGAAAAACCATTGACCCCTCAGTAAGGAAACTAGAGTGCTTGAGAAAAACCATTGACCCCAGTAAGGAAACTAGAGTGCTTGAGAAAACCATTGACCCTCAGTAAGGAAACTAGAGTGCTTGAGAAAAACCATTGACCCCCCAGTAAGGAAACTAGAGTGCTTGAGAAAAACCATTGACCCCCCAGTAAGGAAACTAGAGTGCTTGAGAAAAACCATTGACCCCCCAGTAAGGAAACTAGAGTGCTTGAGAAAAACCATTGACCCCCCAGTAAGGAAACTAGAGTGCTGAGAAAAACCATTGACCCCCCAGTAAGGAAACTAGAGTGCTTGAGAAAAACCATTGACCCCCAGTAAGGAAACTAGAGTGCTTGAGAAAAACCATTGACCCCCAGTAAGGAAACTAGAGTGCTTGAGAAAAACCATTGACCCCCAGTAAGGAAACTAGAGTGCTTGAGAAAAACCATTGACCCCCCAGTAAGGAAACTAGAGTGCTTGAGAAAACCATTGACCCCCCAGTAAGGAAACTAGAGTGCTTGAGAAAAACCATTGACCCCCAGTAAGGAAACTAGAGTGCTTGAGAAAAACCATTGACCCCAGTACGGAAACTAGAGTGCTTGAGAGAAAACCATTGACCCCCCAGTAAGGAAACTAGAGTGCTTGAGAAAAACCATTGACCCCCCAGTAAGGAAACTAGAGTGCTTGAACAAAACTGCTGACTTCATGAAGTGAACTGACCTTTATCACATTAAATCTGACAGATTGATAATTTAACCTAGATGATAATATGTACTGTGATTTTTTTAAAAACAATTTTCAAGGTTTTGCTACATTTTTGGAGAATGAAAAGAAACTGACTGCAATAACAGGTTTAAGCTATAATTTGAAATGATGAAACCAACAATTAAGATTATAATATTTCTTTTAGGTAATAGAATGGGGTAATAATTCAATTTCATTAAGGTTCGCTTACTATTCAAACACCGTCAATAATAAAAGATAAAATAACACAAAAACTTTAAGTCTCACGTAGATTACAATGGCTCTAATCAGTACCCTGGTCAGGTCACACCAAACAAAGACCCAATCTCAGACAAGAAGTGTCTAAACAATGATATAAATAAACAATAACAGTATCAGGATCTGTGGTCAGGTAAGCTAAAAACTTATGTCTCACGTAGATTACAATGGCTCTAATCAGTACCCTGGTCAGGTCACACCAAACAAAGACAGAGGTGTCTAAACAATGATATAAATAAACAATAACAGTATCAGGATCTGTGATATAAAGCCAGGATAAAAGTAAGCTTCTTATTTACTTATCATTTAGTTAAATAGACACTTCCTATAACTTCTGTGTGGTGTGTGACCAGTTTGACCTGGCAAGGCTAATCTTTAACCTTGCTTCTATGCCTTGGTGTGTGACCAGCTTGACCTGGCTAGGTTAATCTTTAATTATACAACTTTACTTATTTGTGTGGTATGTGACCAGCTTGACCTGGCTAGGTTAACCTTTAAACCTTACAGCCTTGACTTCTCTGTGTGGTATGTGACAAACTTGACCTGGCTAGGTTAACCTTTAAACCTTACAGCCTTGACTTCTATGTGTGGCATGTTACAAGCTTGACCTGGCAAGGTTAACCTTGAACTTTACAACCTTACTTTTATATCTGCTGTGTGACCAGCCCTATATAACACCAAAACAAGACTAAATAAAATGCTGATAAGGATTCCGGGTTCAACTGTATAGTAAATATGAAAACATAAAATACAAATATTGTGACAAGGCTTCCATCATGCCAACAATGCCAATACTGAGATAGTAATCCTTGTATCTGGCAAATGTTAAATTGTTAAAAAAAAAAAAAAACTTAAAACATTTACCTCTTTATGTGTGTTACAGTTTTGATATTGGACGTTCTAAACAGATGTAATAATGTAACAGAAGCAAGTAAATTATCAGCAGGTGCCCTAAGTTGGTTTCATAGAGAGGTTAATAAGAAATTAAATTAAAGTTTAATGAAGTGCTGAAATAGAATTAGCCTGTTAAGTCTTTCTTAGTTTAATAGGAACAAATAATTATATCATCCGCAGGTGCCCTCAGGTGGTCTGTAAAGACAGGTTAACTATGTGAAATCCAAATAAAGATAATCTATTTAACACAAACCTGTTTAGTTCCTTCTGTGTGCGGTAAGCCATAGCAAGCTCGTTGTCTTCATTAACGATGTCATCAATGCCACCGTACGATTCTTTAGCGATAGCGTGTGTTGTTATACTCTGTTCTGCTAACATGGCTCGTAATTGTAGACATTCTTCTCTCCGTCTCTCCAGTTCATCTGTCATAGCCTCAAACTGATCTGTTGAAGTGAAAAAAAAGTTACAATGCGATGTGATTCTCTCATAAGAAGATATGACCTAATAAAATCACAGCAAAGCTACGCCAGCATATCTATTCCTTAAAAAAACTTCGAATGAAAATTAAAAAACTGAATGCTAACACTCATTAACAAGCTGATGATCACTGTGCTCATGATTTAATATATTTGTTTATTGCTAAAGCTGACAATGATTTTTTTATGATAAAATTAAAATTTAATAAAAAATTAAAAAGTAATTTTTTCAGTTTTTTATAGGAAGGCATAGCCAAGTACATAGTATTTTCGAATGGGTTTAGGGTTTGAACATCAATAAGGATATAAAACTTTCCCTACTGGAGCTTAATGATTACTAAAGAAATATTTGTACAATTTAAATTTAAAATCTAAAGACACATACATATGTTGCTGAATTATGCCCATATAAACAGTAATTGTGTTTAAAAGTGAAATAAATAGATATAAACTTTTTTGTTTGTTTAAGTTGCAGAAATCATATCTATACAATATCCTGATGGCATAATGTTATAAGGGTTTTTATATAATTAAATGATAATGAATACCGAACGAGGACAAGGTGCTTTAGGTTTTCTATTAAGGTCTCATCCAAAAGGTCTACAATTTCCCACAAAGATTTATAAATTACATTTCCTTGCATCTTGTTTGATATGCAAGCTATTTTAGTAAAATAACTTCAAATAATTTTTTCCCGTTTTTATTTTTATTTGTTTTTATTATGCTAACATTCACTATGTAAAGCAAAAATGTTTATTTTGCAATCCCCAACATATCCAAATAGAGTTATCTCCTCTTTTTTAATCTGTCCTTTCCAAGGGAAATAACTCTTAATTCATCTACTTAATCTTACCCTGCAGCATTTTCAGGCTTCTGTGTTCAGTTTCAGACTCAGCTTAATATCCCATATAAATGTCAAAGTGATATATGTAAATGATATGCAGATTAGAAAGCAGCATAGCAATCACCATAGAAATATGAAAGAATCACATCAATCACCATAGCAACATGCAAATTAGAAAAAAAGAGAAAGGCAAAAAAGCTGTTAAAAGTAACTACACTGATCTTATATTCATAAATAATAACAAGAGGCCCATGGGCCTTAACGCTCACCTGAAGATATTGTCCAATGCAGTTTGCAAAGTGCAATAGACAATATATTAATTACAGAAACTTTAAAAGTTTTCTCAAGTTAAGAACTTCCACAAAACTTTATCAGAAATATATCCACTCACATTTCATTTATAAATAGCTTATATAATATGCATGAAGTAACTGTAGTGCAATGAATAATTTCCAAATCATAAATCAATTTCAGTATACTTGTGCAGCTATGTCCTTGACCTTTGAACATATATGACCTCAAAATATATATGATTGTCATGTCAATACCTACAATATTCTAAAATACATGCCTATACAAAAAGTTAATAGTTTTCAAGATATTTAGCAATTTAAGTCTTTTTTTGCAGCTGTGACCTTGACCTTTCAACATATGACCTTGAACCATATATCAAAATGATTGTCATGTCAATAACTACAATATTCTAATATACATGCCTATACAAAAAGTTGATAGTTTTCAAGATTATTGGCAATTTTAGCCTTCTTTTGCAGCTGTGACCTTGACATTTCAACATATGACCTTGAACCATATATTAAAATGATCGTCATGTCAATACCTACAATATTCTAGTATACATGCCTATACAAAACATTAATAGTTTTCAAGATAATTAGCAGTTTAAGTTTTTTTTTTGCAGCTGTGACCTTGATCTTTCAACATATGACCTTGAACCATATATCAAAATGATCGTCATGTCAAAACTTACAATATTCTAATATACATGCCTATACAAAAGGTTAATAGTTTTCAAGATATTTAGCAATTTAAGTCTTCTTTTGCAGCTGTGACCTTGACCTTTCAACATATGACCTTGAACCATATACCAAAATGATCGTCATGTCAATACCTACAATTTTCTAGTATACATGCCTATACAAAACATTAATAGTTTTCAAGATAATTAGCAGTTTAAGTTTTTTTTTGCAGCTGTGACCTTGATCTTTCAACATATGACCTTGAACCATTATCAAAATGATCGTCATGTCAATACCTACAATATTCTAATATACATGCCTATACAAAACATTAATAGTTTTCAAGATAATTAGCAATTTAAGTATTCTTTTGCAGCTGTGACCTTGACCTTTCAACATATGACCTTGAACCATATATCAAAATGATCGTCATGTCAATACCTACAATATTCTAATATACATGCCTATACAAAAGTTTAATAGTTTTCAAGATAATTAGCAATTTAAGTCTTCTTTTGCAGCTGTGACCTTGACCTTTCAACATATGACCTTGAACCATATATCAAAATGATCGTCATGTCAATACCTACAATATTCTAATATACATGCCTATACAAAATGTGAATAGTTTTCAAGATATTTAGCAATTTAAGTCTTCTTTTGCAGCTGTGACCTTGACCTTTCAACATATGACCTTTAACTATATATCAAAATGATCGTCATGTCAATACCTACAATATTCTAATATACATGCCTATACAAAATGTGAATAGTTTTCAAGATATTTAGCAATTTAAGTCTTCTTTTGCAGCTGTGACCTTGACCTTTCAACATATGACCTTGAACTATATATCACAATGATCGTCATGTCAATACCTACAATATTCTAATATACATGCCTATACAAAAAGTTAATAGTTTTCAAGATATAGTGACAAATATATAATTTTTATCAAATTCCCCACTCAGTGCCTCATAATTTCCCCATTTTGAGTCCCATGGCTACCATTTGTGCAAATCTGAAAATAGATGACCTAAGGATGTTATAAATGAAATAACTAAGGTATACCTCTTGTAGATTCAGAGGAGAAGATTTTTAAAGTTTTTCACTATTTCCCCCCTTATGGGGCCCCAAGGGGACATAACTCCTTCATTTGTGCAAATCTGAAAGAGCTTCATCCAGGCATGATGGTTACCAAGTTTCATTAAATTTGGCCCAGTGGTTTTGGAGGAGAAGATTAAAATGTAAAAAGTTTACGCACGACGCACGACGCACGACGGACGAAGATGGATAGCAATAGCTCATCTGAGCTTTCAGCTCAGGTGAGCTAAAAAATAAAACTACTTATATTGTAAATCACCTTAATTTTACAAACACTTTTTGTGAATTTGTATAATAACATATTTTTTGAGGTAATGGGGTTTATTAGCATACTACACAATCAATACTTCTAAACCAAGGTTTGTTCTGGCTCTTGAAAAGGTAGGAGGAAAGAATTAGTAAACTGTAAAACTTTGCAGCCAATTAATATGAAACTTAATGTGAAACTTCCGTAAACCGACACTCCACGGGGCCGGTCATTTTGGTCGGTTTACAGAGGTGTCGGTTTTCAGAAGTTTAAAAAAACAGTTTCGAATAGGGTTCGTTCCAGTCCGTTACCAGGTCAGAATTTAGTCAGTTACAGGATATGGCTTTTCTAATAGTATATTTATGTGTGTGCATTTGAGCGTGTTTAGGGAGGTTGTCGGTATTTAGAGGTGTCGGTTTTGGGAAGTTACACTGTAATAACCAGTGTGTCCCAGAAACTAAATGCAACATATAATGTCATACTCAAATAAAATTCTTCTTATCTTCTGTATATAATTAAGTTTGTGCTTTTATACTTTAAAAAAAATTTGTCTGCCTTTTAATGATGAAATTAATGAAGATTTTTGAGCAAAAATTAATATTTTTCAGCCAAAAATTATTAGCAAATTGTTAAATTGGCAAATGGCAGAGAAACCCCAGATAAACATTTATGAAATTGTTTACACTGCAAGTTTACAAGAAAAACATCATTAATATGGGGAAACTTCAAGTTATTTAATTCTATAGCAAATGGCAATAATTGTTTCTCAAAAATTTCATGGGGATATCACACTGATTGCCAGTTAACCTCATTATAATACAGAATCTGTTATATAACAGTCTTTAATAACTTTATTTCTGTTTTCTAATTTCTTTTAGCAGTTTAAACATGTCAAAATTCACAAATATTGGATGAACAGTGTGTGAAAAAAGTTGACTTACAATGTAATATAGAACTAGAGATTAGAGAGGTTAACATGATTCCTGAATTAAAGTGTTACATGAAAAACACATCCTTGTAGTAAGATAAATAACTTTAACCAAAATAAAATTGTGATATACAGAAAAACCGTGTTTTAATGCCCTGTAATATCTTTGCCATCTCACTTATCAATACATAATAATTTGAAAATTCAAAATCCATTTCTTTTCTATTTTTCTTCACAAGTTTCCCTTCATCTTTATACTGCTCAAATTTAGCTAGACAAACAGCGCTGATAAATCAAGGTTTTACTGTATGTAACAATGAGAATAGTCATATCAAATTGCAGATATTCAGAATTTTGAAGTCTATAAACATGTTATGTCATTCTCTGAACAGTAAGTGTTAAGAGCAGAAATTACTGGAACTAGATTAAAATCAAATTACTAGTCTAATATTTAATCTAACTTGTTAATATGAAGCAAGTTTAGCTAGAAATAACAACACAAATGACTTCATTTGGAACTGTAAACATGGTCATAAATTGCTAAGAAAATAAATCAAATTATCTTAATGCAAAGTATACCCAAATGAACAGAATCATGTGATTGACAACCTATGACCAATCATAACTTCTCTTTTAAAACTGATACTTTATTTCTTTCTGAACAATCTGATTGATTAATGGTTTTGCATGTATAGAAACCAAACTGCAAAAACACCAATCATTGTTGACTTTAGTTACAGATGAAGTTGAAACAGACAAAGTTAGTACAATGCTCTAGAAAAAGACACTTCATGAAATACGAAACCTCAATTGAGGTTAAAACATTATAATGTTTTATCTGGGAAACAAAATATGATTAAACTCAAGAAACAAGAATTCTACGGATTTAAATGTCTCGCCTGGTTAGTTTTTGATCGAGTAGAAAATACATTACTTTAACATAAACTTTCACATTTTGACATGCCGCTGCCATTACTGCCGCCACTGCCAACAACGGAAAAGTTACACATGAGTCTGGCCTTATGGTGATGCCAGGTTTGACAAAAATTATGGAAAAAACTTTGTTAAAAAAGTGGAACTATATGTAAATATAAAACATAATTCTGTGCAGCAATTTTTTATGTTTCCAGAACCGAAGAATTTCACCATACATTTTTATCATGATGTCAGATCCGATGAATGTCACCATGCATTTTTATCATGATGTCATACATCGTATGCCTATTTACTTTATTTAAGTTCTGTTCATGAAATGCTTTTTGTTAAGATATTCAGAGAGACAAAGAGGCACTCAATGTGTGTATACAAAAAGAATAAAAATCCAACTTAATTTTAGGGTAAGAAATATTGTGTAAAATTAAATTTACCCATAAACTCCCTGCCAGCAGGGGACAGCTCCACATGGTGGTCAAAGTTGGTACTTTCTGCGATAGATTTCATTAATTTTGATACTTCTCGCTTTAATTTATCGTTTTCATTTTCTAATTCTTGCATCTGAAAAAAAGACCAGAAATAAAGCAAAATAATTATTTAATTTGATCTTATTTTATTCAGGACAGGAAAATTTATCTGCCCTAGATCTGAGAGGAATTTCCATCGACTTCTGATCTCAATAAAAGAGTAAATAATAGATTTTTACCAAACAATAACCTTTGGCAGAACTCATCAAACTGAAGTTGTCTTACACTGCTTGAAATTTGTTTTTACAGCACACAGCACCAAAACTTTGCTAAAAATAATGGTTTCACTTTACCTTTAATGCAGTTTAATTGTTCTTTTTGCAGATACGGTAAACTTATATAAGTGTACAAAATGCTAAAATAAGCACTTGTTTATTTTTATTTTTTATTTAAAAACAAAAAAGAAATTGCAAAATAAAAAGCGATTACTTAATTAATTTGTCATAAAATAATTTCATTTTCTTTTTTACAATCAGATACATAATAAAATTCAGGTGCCAAACAAGAGCATCTATCGATGTCCATTATACCACCTTCTTACAGATTTTTTTTTTTTATTTTGTTTTTTGTTTTTTTTTTTTTCTGGTTAAGTTAATACAGGTGCAACAGCTCTACATAGGTGAAGTAAGTATTAAACATGTTACAGAGTAAAGTATATACAAATAATGCTCTCATAATGGTATTTACTAATTTACCAGGCAATACTCTATAATGCTTTCGTATTTTTAAACGGTTTATTCCCTAACTTTGTAACTTTTCTGAAAATTTTCCAGTTTAGTTTTCCATAAATATTACTACCCAGTTAAATCAATATATCAACACAACACAAGCATTATTAGGTATGCCATGGTATATTGATGAAGCCCATCAACTTTCTTTCTAGCTCTGTTACTTTAATTAAATTCAGAGATTTTTCAAGCTTTTGTGAAGAAACCTTCGAGAAAAACTTTTGAGAAAGTTCATTGAATTAAGTAATAAAGAGAGAAAATGCTATACATGTACATGTACTTGTTTCATGTGGGCAAGTTTTGATACTGGAGTGGAGTAATGGTGTTTTACGCACCAGTCAACATTCTTTCACTTATTTCGAGGCAGACAGTTCTGGGATGATGGAGAAAACCAGGGTGCCTGGAGAAAACCACTGACCTTTGACAAGCAAAGTGAAGTTTTGACATTGCTTGAAAAGTGTAAACAATGAAGTCATACTGTAAATGTTAAAGTTAACTTTGTTAACAGTAGGTATGTATGTCTTGTCATGTGATCAGTCTATATATTTGGGAATTGTGGGTATAAGGATAACAGACATGGTTAGAAACTGTATCTAATGACATCCCTGACAGCTGATCCATTAACGTAACTAATGGCAACTTTTGTTCTGGGAATTCTGGGTACAAGGATAACAGACATGGTTAGAAACTGTATCCAATGACATCACTGACAGCTGATCCATTAACGTAACCAATGGCAACATTTGTTCTCTGACATCATGAACTAGACTTTCATGTGTTTTGATTTAGTAATTTGCTTTGTTACAAATGTGTTTTTCAAGAGAGGCTTTTATACAAAATCTATTTAGATAATTAAAGTACTGAAGGTACTGAAACATGTGTCATAACAACTGGCATAAACTGTTACTTTTTTACTTTAGTTGTGAAATCCTGTGAAAGGCCTGAAAAATCTCAGTTCTGAAGTTGGCCAAGAGAAATGTGTTAATAATCTGAAGTCTCACACTAAATCTATACATATATATCTTACTAATTAAAGTACAAAAAGTAAAGAAAAACAGATCGACTAGCTTAAATTATATTTGAATACAAGAAATAAGATATTGTATATGACTATTTGATATATTTAGCAATAAAACAGTAAATCTTGAAGTGGTATCATTTTCAATAATTTTTCACAAAATAGTTGTAATAAAGTGGGGTTTTTTTATTTTTAAATACAGTAAAAATTCAATAAAATTTAAATTTTACTGCAACATTTTTCTATTAAATATCACTGAATAGCTTGATAATCTTGTCCAACAGATTTCAATTATAAATGATTTGAATTCAAAAACTCAAATTTCTGGATAACTCTGAATCAGAACTGGAGCTCAATACACTACTAATTATCCTGAGTTTTATCATAAAGTGTTTTTGTTATTTCAATTTTTTTTCTTGTAATTAAATATAGATTGCACATGTATTATAAATCATTTGGAAATCCATTTACGGGAAATTGTGTGACTTTTTGATAATATTCATGTATACATAATTATACAAAATGTAAACTCTTCATTTTTTCAATATGATACATGTGCAGATTTGTACTTTATGCTCTGACACATGTGTATTGTTTGTTGGATTTGTATCATCAAGTCAAGTCACACATCTTCCTTTTTGTAATGTACATGTGTATCTTCTAAATTTTAAGTAACTTTTCAGTTTTAGTGTACAGAAGAACTTCATTAATTTGATCACTGTTTTGTAGAACAAAACCATATAATTCAATTCTCTGTTGTTACATGAATTCTGATTGGTCAGTTAAAAGCCTTTCTGTTAATTTTGTATAAAAGAATTGGTTCTTGTGGTCATTTTATCATGAACAATTCTCTGTTGTTACATAAATTTTGATTGGTCAGTTGAAAGCCTTTCTATCAATTTTATATGAAAGAATTAATTCTTGAGGTATGTTATCATGAACAACACATACAAGTACTTGCATGCTTAGACCAAAGGAATGCTTTTATTTTACTAACTACATTTGTAGTATTTAAAACCTCTGACTATTTTACTTCCTCGATACAGAAAGACAATTCAATTTTATTTCTAACAAGAAATGATTTTTTAATTCTAACAGATTGTTTGTCAACATTTAGATTTTAAGATCTCTGGAAGTTAAGGGGAAAGAAAGAGTTATGTAATTTCAAGTTAATTAAGTTCTTCTATAGCACAAGTAAAATTTAAAGTCAGAAGACTTCTCTGCATCAATATACAATATAAGTATTTATATTAGCCTGTATTATATTTGGCGTTCCTGAGGGTCACAGACATTTAGCGTGTATTAATATTTGCACTGTCATTGTTTCCCCTTAGACAAGTAAGCTAAAATCAATGTTGAAGTGTATTTATATTGCCATAAATTAATTAATAGCCAAAAACGCCAATATAAATACTTATACAGTATATCATCCAATGTCACATGACTTGTGTCTCGTTATATATAACATAACATCACATGACACACTCTTTCTTCTCCTAATGATAAATTATTACTAAGTAGCTGTCTGTGATTCTTATTATTAAAATGCAAAAGTCAGAAAAAAATAGCACTAAAACACTAAGAAATTAGTTAGCAAATATTCTGAGCCAGCAATATCCACGCAACACGTGTGCAAAATACCTTCAAATTATTATAAGCAAAGTTTGGTATAGACACAGTTATATCTTTATTTTCCTCCTCTTCTTCTTCCTTCTCATCTAGTTCACTTGCAAGCTTGGATTTAGCTGTTTCAAGGTCTTTAATACGTTTTTGTAGTTTAATTACTAGAGCAACATCTTCCACATTAACAAATTTATTCTGTTGAAAAAAGTTTGTTTTGGAGAAAAAAAACCCATTAAAATTTCTTGAATCCATTGGAAATAAGGCAAATCATTACCAAGATACTAATTAATTACAAAACATATATGTTGAACTGTCTTAAAATTGACATTTTGTAAGGTTTTTTTTTTTGTTTTCGTTTTTGTTTTTTTTTTTTTCTATTTTTTCTTTGGTAAAAAGAACCCATTAAAAATTCTTGAATCCATTGGAAATAAGATAATCAAGAACTACAAAGATACATATTGAACCTATCTTTAAATAAACATTTTGTAATTAGGGATATTAACATTTTCATTTTTAATGAAATTCAATATCAATTCCTAGGGTTTAAATTCATCCAATAAAATCATAAAACAATAAACTACAAATTATGATTAAGCTGTCCTGAGTTACATAAGTTTCTCATTTTTCTAAAAAATATTAAATCTAATGGTTGTATTAGTTTTTATAATATAGTTTTTTAAATATTACAAGGTTTCAATGATCTGTCTATATGCAAAACCTCAAAAAATTGAAAACAATTATCTTAAATGATTAACTTGGAGGTGTAGACCAATCATTGAAACCTTGGAATATCAAAGAAACTATGGAATAAAATACATCAAATTTAAATAAACATACATATCCTCAAAAAGATGTTTCGAAGAAAATTGTTCATATGTACACAGGATTGGATGGACAATGATTGACCGACTGATTGAATGGAGTTTTATGTCACAGTTAAGAATATTTTAATAATATATCAAGATGTCACCAACTATAGGTGACATGGTAAAAATTTGGACGTTTGCAGGACTCTCAAGGCAAAGTGCAGAGAGAGTTCTTTAACCAACCTTGGAACATCAGTTTTCAAGTTTCCTCTGAAGACCCCATGACCTTCATTTCTAAATACAGAGTGCTTGGCCAAAGAACAATCACTACCTATTTTTAAGCCTTGGACAGACCCGGAGAGGGTTCAAACCATGATCTCCCACATAAGAAGTGGGATGGACAATTAGACAGGATGTTAACTAGATGGGGATAGTTTTAAGCACTTAAATGTAGTGATATAGAGATGAATTCAGTAATGGTTGTTTTACATCTCAGTCAATTCAAATTCTTTTACTTATAATGAAGCGGTCATTTCTTGGAAGAGCCTGGAGTACTTGCAGAAAACCATTGATCTTTCTCGAGCTATGATCTGCCCAAGTAGGTTTAGAACCTACATGTAGTTTGTGAGAGTTGCTGAGATCTCATCTTTGTGACCACTTGGCCACCAAGGCTCCAGGTAGGTAGAGACAGACAAGACATGTTTGACAGGTAAATATAAATAACTGTACCTTTAAAGCTTCAAACGCAGAATCACTTAATAATGCTGAAGATCCAGGTGTCGGACTTTCTTCCTCCATCTTGTCTAATTCTGATAATAACTTTGATTTTTCTTTTTCTAAATCTTTGATTTTGTTTTGTAATTTAAGCACCAAGCCAACATCAACATCAGCATCCTGTTAAAAACAGATATAGTTAAATATGATTTTCAATAAAATGTTTAAACAGTGAACATTATAACAACTTAAATATAGTACATACATGTATATGTCACTCTCAGTTAATGTATAATATGGTTAAAGATTCGACTACTTTATATATGTAAGCCATGCTTAGTTGCTGGTGAGAGAGTCAAATGCAAGGTATTCAAATGAATGTTACAATACTAAATATCATCCCAAGACCATCCTGAATGGAAAACAAAATATACAACTTAACTTACTGTGTATATTTTTGTTGAGTATTTGGTATGTAGTTGTAGACTCACAATTGATCCAATGTCTCATTTCATACTAAACAAGAATTCTACCGATTTATATGTCTCATCTGGTTAGTTTTTGACCGAGTAGGAAATAAATTACTTTAACATAAACTTTCACATTTTGACATGCCACCACCGATGAAAGCGGAAAGTAACACCTATGTCTCGCCTTATGGTGATGCCAGGCTCGACAAAAACACCTTAGTCCAGTCTGTGGGCAGTAGCAAGGACGCTCACTACCAGGAACAAGGATGTAGAATAAGTGTCCAGTTTTGTTACAAGATTAATGTTACATGTATGAGGATTTTTATCAAGGGGGATGCTACTATTTTACCTTCTTTTCATTTTCTACAGAATCACTTGCAGCTTTTTCAGTACTATTTGCTGTAGGTACAGGTGGAGCAGGTGCTTTCTTCTTCTTTCTCTGTGTACCATATCCCAAATCCTGTAAAATGACAAAAAAACAGTATTTTGCCTGAACAACAAATATCAATTTATACTCACTAAATGACTCTCTAACAAGACCACAAGACTGAACTATTGCAGATCTGTTTACCCCTATTGATGGACAGTATTAATTTTTAGTGTAGTTTGTATTGATTGGGTGTAGTAATGTGCCGTCTCTTCATGCCCTTCCTCAGCATGGTGCTTTTTGCTCTAGATCTGATCGATGTTTGCATGTAGTCAAACAACCACACTGATACCTTCAAACATTTCACTGACCAAAACCTTTACCGAATAATTTCTCCCCTTAACTTTCAATTTTACAATGCAAATATGCTAAGTTCAAGGGAAGTAATCAGCTATATTCGCTGGGAATTTTCAAGATTTGTTTAAAGAAAATGCAAAACGAAACTAAAGAGGAGATGATAGAAGATCTGATCTCAAAGTGTAGGGCATATTTTTTCATTAAAAATCGTAGTAACTATGCCCAAAACGTAGTTGTAAACAAGACTGAACTATTGATTAATTTGATGAAGTTTTCTTAAAGAATAACCCACAATTATTGAGTTGTCACCAGTTATAGACAGAGTGGCAGAAATTTTTACCTTTTCAGTTCATTTAAAGCAATATGTATAGAGGGTTCTTTAATGTGCAATGCCTGCTGTGAAACAGGACATCAGTTTTTAAAGTCTCCTCCAACATACGCCATAACTTTCATTTTTAAATGCTTAGTACTTGACAAAAGAATAGTCACTTCCTATTTTCGGACCTGGCTGGGGTTTGAAACACAACCTCCTACACATGAACGAGAACTTTACCAAATGAGCTACCATAGTGGTACACCACTGGACTAGTCCGGATTTTCAAATCAATGGACCCAGTTTGTTTTTTTCCCAAAGTACTGTTACTGTTTTTTCTTTGTATGGTCCTATTTGACTGTTTTATTAAACTATTCATTGTTGTATCGGCTGTTTTCAATTGAATGTTTTTTTCAGTTGCATATTTATAATATTCTTATTCAAAATATTACATATGACCAAGCAATTTAAATTGTCCAGGCTAAAAAAAGAGAGAAAATCATCTGTAAGTAAAGTATACACAAGGTGTTTGTTTGATAGTCGCAATTACATAATAAAATATAAGACACAAACCAGGTGTTCTTTTCCGTTGTCCTCTTCTTCCTCGTCTTTTTTACTCTCCTCTGGTGACACCGAGCTCGTAAACGATTCGATACTGATAGCACTGATATCTGACGGAGTTCTCTTGTGGCCCTGGGGACTAGTTAATACCTGCATCTCTCCCTGAAGGTTTTCAAGTCTTTGTTGTAACCGGGCATGTTCCTTGACAACCCGCTGGTGATGGGCTCGTTCAGATTCAAATTCCTCCATCAGGTGTTTGTTAGCTGAAGCTACACTCTTCTTGACAATTTCTGTAAAATGATATGAAATAAATAATAAATAAACTTACAGTGATTATTATCTGCCCTTTACTGCTACAAACTGTCAATGGGAGATAAAACCTGTCTTTTTGTGTGTGTTATGTTGAGATTTATTTACAGTGATTATTATCTGCCCTTTACTCCTACAAACTGTCACTGGGAGATAAAACCTGTCTTTTTGTGTGTGTTATGTTGAGATTTATTTACAGCGATTATTATCTGCCCTTTACTGCTACAAACTGTCACTGGGAGATAAAACCTGTCTTTTTGTGTGTGTTATATATTGAGATTTATTTATCTGCCCTTTACTGCTACAAACTGTCACTGGGAGAAAAAACCTGTCTTTTTTGTGTGTGTTATATTGAGATTTATTTACAGTGATTATTATCTGCCCTTTACTCCTACAAACTGTCACTGGGAGATAAAACCTGTCTTTTTGTGTGTGTTATGTTGAGATTTATTTACAGCGATTATTATCTGCCCTTTACTGCTACAAACTGTCACTGGGAGATAAAACCTGTCTTTTTGTGTGTGTTATGTTGAGATTTATTTACAGCGATTATTATCTGCCCTTCACTGCTACAAACTGTTACTGGGAGAAAAAACCTGTCTTTTTTGTGTGTGTTATGTTGAGATTTATTTACAGTGATTATTATCTGCCCTTTACTCCTACAAACTGTCAATGGGAGATAAAACCTGTCTATTTGGGTGTGTTATATCATTTGGAGATAAAACTTACCTATATGGGTGGGTTATGTTGAGATATATTTACAGTGATTATTATACATGTATGTCCCCTACTGCTACAAACTGTCACTGGGAGATAAAACCTGCAGCGTTGGGTGTGTTATATTGAGATTTATTTACAGTGATTATTATATTCCCCTTACTGCTACAAACTATGATTTTCCTATATAGGTGGGTTATGTTGAGATATATTTACAGTGATTATTATACATGTATGTCCCCTACTGCTACAAACTGTCACTGGGAGATAAAACCTGCATCGTTGGGTGTGTTATATTGAGATTTATTTACAGTGATTATTATTATATGTCCCTCTCCACTACAAACTGTTGGTGGGATGGTTGTTTGGTTGAGTGAATGACGTTTTACATTTTATCAGTATTTTTCAGCTATTTATGACAAAATAATTTTCTAAAATTATCTTTTAATCTCCAAGATTAACCTAAGATGTCATCTAGTGTGTATGTAACTTGATTGGTTGGTTGAACGTTGTTTTACATACATCACATCAGCAATTTATCAGTAATACATAAATTTTGAAGAAAAGTTTCAATATATACATTTATATACAGTAATTGTGGCACAGCGTCCAGCACAGCACACATACAACCTACCTGATGCATCAAGTTCCTGTTGTTTTATTTTTTCATTGGCTGCATCAAGATCTTCTTTTAACTTACATTTTTCTTCAGACAATCTCTCAACAATCTGTAAATTTTTTGTTTGATGTTAAAATAATAATATACATGTACATATAAAAATAACCTAATCACCTCCAAACAACATCATGAATCAATCACAGAAAAAAACTAAAAGAATAAATTAACGGAGTCTAGGAGAGAGAAGAAAATGTGGGGAATGAACAAATATTTCAGATCTTACAGAAAGAGAGAGAGAGACAGAGAAAGAGAGAGAGTGAGAGAGAGAATGGGTATTTGGAATCTATCATTTTGCACTTTTGTCTTGCCTGCAGAGTATTTTACAGAAATAAAGACATATAATTTTTTACTAGACTTCTTATTATTGAAAAGCCTAACCTACAAGGCCCTGGACATCTAGCTGCTAACAAATAATTGTATAGAAAATTTCAGATGAAAAATTCTTATTAAATTAAAGATTATTATATTTGGTTGACATTATTTGCTGTGGTTCTGGTCCCTAACACATCGTCCAGGACCTTATAATTCAAATTAGTGTAGAAAAGCATAAAAATACACCAAGCTTCTACCACACATCTCCATGACCAATCCTTACCTCTGTGTGTTCCTTCAGTAAGATATCCTTTTCTGCAATTATGTCTTTCTTCTCTTCTTTTTCTTTTTGAAGCTCAGTTTTCAGAGCCTCAATCTGGTGAAGTAATTCTGTAATTTTATTGGACGATTTCTCTGCCTGATCAGAACTGCCTCGCAATTTCTCCAATTCATTCTTCAAGTTTGTGACTGAATTTTCTTGTTCCTTGAAATACTGCATTTCCTTATTCTGAAAAGTAAACAAACATTTGAATTTTAATGAAAGATTGTCACCATGGTGATATCTGTCATTTACTATCAAGTGTTACCATAGAGTTTCAATAAGTAAGCAGAGAAATGTACAGACCCATTAACAACAGCAGTAAACACAACAGTCAAAAGAATAACTCTTTATATGTTCAATACACCAAATAAAACAAGGCCACTTGACCAATTTCTATGGACACTTACTGCTGTTGTGAAATTCATGGCTTCACAATGTTGGTTCATGTTGTACATGTTTTGAGAACTATTAGATTCTAGATTGCAGTGCCTGATAATTCTGCCAGCTGCTATTAGATTCTAGATTGCAGTGCCTGATAATTCTGCCAGCTGCTATTAGATTCTAGATTGCAGTGCCTGATAATTCTGCCAGCTGCTATTAGATTCTAGATTGCAGTGCCTGATAATTCTGCCAGCTGCCATTAGATTCTAGATTGCAGTGCCTGATAATTCTGCCAGCTGCTATTAGATTCTAGATTGCAGTACCTGATAATTCTGCCAGCTGCCATTAGATTCTAGATTGCAGTGCCTGATAATTCTGCCAGCTGCCATTAGATTCTAGATTGCAGTGCCTGATAATTCTGCCAGCTGCCATTAGATTCTAGATTGCAGTGCCTGATAATTCTGCCAGCTGCTATTAGATTCTAGATTGCAGTGCCTGATAATTCTGCCAGCTGCCATTAGATTCTAGATTGCAGTGCCTGATAATTCTGCCAGCTGCCATTAGATTCTAGATTGCAGTGTCTGATAATTCTGCCAGCTGCCATTAGATTCTAGATTGCAGTGCCTGATAATTCTGCCAGCTGCCATTAGATTCTAGATTGCAGTGCCTGATAATTCTGCCAGCTGCCATTAGATTCTAGATTGCAGTGCCTGATAATTCTGCCAGCTGCCATTAGATTCTAGATTGCAGTGCCTGATAATTCTGCCAGCTGCCATTAGATTCTAGATTGCAGTGCCTGATAATTCTGCCAGCTGCTATCAGATTCTAGATTGCAGTGCCTGATAATTCTGCCAGCTGCCATTAGATTCTAGATTGCAGTGCCTGATAATTCTGCCAGCTGCTTTGGGAAAATTTGCATCTTGTGTAATAACAAAATTGATTTTTTTTTTTTTAATTTCCAGTGAAAAATCATGCATACAATGACTGTTATCAGATCAACATATCAAAGTCAATCTGGGATGTAAACAATAAATATTTTAATACCATTCAGAAATTTCACTAACCAGTTGGATAGATAACAGAGCTTTGCAAAATGCGTAAGTTGTACCAAACGACCCTAAATCTAAAAATAACCACTTACTCTTATGTCAAGTTTCTGTTGTAATTCTATAATCTTATTCTCCAATCCTTTGTTTACATTCTTTATATGTTCTACTGACTTAGCCTCAATCTAAAAATAAACATGATGAAATTTAGAAATTCTGTTACAATGAAATAATCATTTTGTTATTATTTACATGTACCTTTTAGAACTTGACTGAATCTATCAGAATCTACTAGTAGATTCTTCTCCCAGAAATATATACAAAAAAAATTTATTCTCCGAAATGTAGACCTTCAGCATGATTTATTTTCACATGTGTTTACAGGATCATATAAAGGTGTTCACCAAGTTTAATATATTCATATATGTTGACATAGATACACATGTAAAATTTCTTGTAAACTGTATCATATTTTTTTGTGATTAAAATTTGTTCTTCAGTAAAAATAAAATCAAAATTTCAGGGATAAGCACAACAAGGTTGACAACATGACATACATCATACAGACATGAACAACCTTGCTGATCAGAGAGATCGCGTACTTGTGTGATACTACTGTTTTTCACAAGGTTTTTATTATATGAATTTCAGGATTGATTATACATTAAAACGCCTCTTTAATACTTAAAGTTGAGCTAAAATCAAGAAATTTTCCGACAGATTATTCGTACCTTCAATAACTTAAGTTCCTTTTTAGCCTTTCTTCGTCTGAAGTGACTTTGTAACTTTATGATTCCTCTCATTACTCTCTTGTACTGTCTCCTGGCTAACCACGATCTCACCATCTTCTGTATCACAATGGCTCTATGTTCGTGTAATTCTTTCTGGAATAACCTTCTGCCTAGCCAACCTCTCAAATGTGCCTGAAATATTCAAAAAATATTTAACCATCAAAAGTTGCTAAAATATGTGAAACATATTTAATCTTCAAATGTGCCCGAAATATTTAAAACATGTTTTTGAACTTATATTTTTTTTCTTGACTTCATGAACTTTATTCATCAATATAACAAGAATTGTGGAAGAAGACCAAGTCAAAGTAACAATCTGAACACGTAGATGGAACTGGATACAACATACGTTGAGGAAAGCAAAATTAAAAACATAACAAAGCAGCCCTTAGACTGGAATCCACAGGGACAACAAAAAAACGAGGAAGGCCAAAAAACACCTGACGAAAAGTGACAAAGTTAGTTGGAAAGTCACTGTAATTCCCCTATTCCCCACTCCCCTCCCCCTTCCCAGGGAAGCAGAGGATTAACACAACACACACATAACAAGGGGAAATCCATTTGTCTAAAAATTGTTTAAAAGGTATATATATATAGTGTTTATATGACTCTTTCAGTGTTTCAATTATCTTTGTTTAAAAGTACAAGGGAGGCAACTTCTGAGGTAGGCTGTTAATTTTATATATTGATTATGTCTCTGGAAATTTGGAATTTATTAAGTTGTAAAATATAAATGATACAAACAGACTAACTAACAGACAGACAGACAGACAGATAGACTTTACCTACCTGTATTCGTATAGCTGCTGATCTGACAGAGCGATAATTTTGTCGAGCTTTGAAACATCTCCAAGTTTTCTGGATCTTTGTGGCAGCATATGTTTCTCGTAATAATTGTGCTCTCCTGAAATTTTAAAGCAAATTTTAATTTTAAAACATTTTTTTTTTCATATTATTGTAAATTGGCAGAAAAAAATTCATGAATCTACCTTTTTATATGCAAAGATACCAACCCTAAACCGTTCACATCAGTAGTAATATTTGAACCATATTCATTTTTCAACAATTTCTGATGATTGTCTTTGTAATCATGACATGAGGCAGTAAATTTTGCACATACTTACACTGTTACTAAAAAAAAAAACTATTCTAAAGCTTTCTTTTTAACCACAGATAATGTGGAACATCCATTTTCTCTAAACAAGATTACAGTGACGATGAGCGATTTCCACTCTTGACTGCATTGTATGACATATAATTACATGCTACATGTTAAAGAATGGTCCTTGGTGGCTGTTTGGTCAAATTAACAAATTACAGCATCTCTCACCACCTGGGGTCCAATATCACTCAGGGTAGATCCTAGTGTGAGAAAGTTTGTCAGTAACCTTGCTTAAGTTTTCTCCAGTTTTTTTCCACCATCCAAGAACTGACCACTTGGATATTAATGAAAGATTATTGACTGGGGCATAAAACATTATTACTCAACTCAACTACAAGTTCAGGATATGAAAAAATTGCATGTGTACAACCCAAATCCAATCAACACTATGGTATTTTTAAAATGAAAGGAAAAAGGTCAAACAATAATTTTAACAAACCTTCTGGCCAGTAAACCTCTTGCATGTTTCTGTACAAGCCAGACTGATTTAAGCAACTTCCTGTATCGTCGCCGTGCCAACCATCCTCTGACGTGTTTCTGTATCATTACACCACATGCCTTTAGTTTTTCTGATCGTAGTTTCTCCATATAAGCAACCTGTCCTGCTCGGAAAAATATTTTGGTTTTTCCAAACCTATATTTCTCAGGATCCTAAAAAACAAACCATACAGTAATGTATATATTAAAATTTGCATGTATTGTAATCTTAATTTATAACAAATGCATTATACCTAAAAAGAATTATATATTTCGTGGATAACTAAATATAGAGTTAAATTCACTGATATCGTCGAAAATCAAACAAATAAACTCCATAAAAAATGATTAAAATTTATTTTCGACTGCTGCACTTGAAGATAATTAAAACTTTGTAGTTTAATCAGGGATAGATAACCAGATAACGACATTACCTGATCATAATATATTTACCTGTTAATTAGAATTATATCACCTGTATAAAGGGCTGGCATGATAAAGGACCCTGTTGTATAATGCCATCAGCACAACACAGGCAAAATTTCTGCACTTCTGCCTATATCTTGTGAGGTCTCGATATAAGTGAAATATTCTTGACTGGGACGTTAAACACTATTACTCAACTCTCAACTCTCTCTCTCTCTCTCTCTCTCTCTCTCTCTCTCTCTCTCTCTCTCTCTCTCTTCCCCCCTTCTTTCTCTTTTGTGCCAGAGATAGAAGTAAGGACATAAACTTCCCTACATACTACACAGATTAATAGTTACTTCATAAGTGAAGTAAAATTGAAGAAGTAAGATATCTATTTTAACTTTGTAACTATCATGCAAATTATAACAACTTTTAACTAATAACAAAATTCATGCATAAAAAACTGAAATAAAAATTTAATGTTCAAACAAAAAAATAAACATCAAAATTTAACGAAAATAAACTTAAATAATAACAATCAAATAATCTGAGAAAATAAACTAAAGGTCAGTTGACACACTTTAACTTGTTTTAAATTAAAATTTTATCTAAATCTAGATGGTTGGTTTGTTGGTTGGTTGAATGGTAATTTACATCTCATCAGCGATTTTTGAACTACCGGTAATCGTGATAAGATAATTTTTATTAATTTTGAGAATTAATTTTGAACACAAGTTCATTTGCCGAAACATGTAGACAAATAAAAATCTTACTTTACTGTTCATTACAGTGTTGACAACAATTTTTTTATAATAAATTATGAAAGTTATTATGTATAAACTGACCTTAAAAAGAAATAAAAGAAATAAATCATTAAACAATAAAATAAATAATGTATTCTTAATCTGCCTTTGAAACCGTAAATGCATCTAAATCCATCAGATTTAATTTTTTTTTATAATTTTTAGAAAGTACTGTTTACTACGAAAAAATTTTCTGGAAAGTGAATGAAAATGTTTCTTTGGTGTCAAAAATTAGGCTATAATTTTAGCTTGCCATTATTTTGAAAATTTTAAAGTTTTCAATGAGAACACTTAAACTTTGTCCTGAAAACTGAATGAGTTAAACTTAAAAAACTATTACATTTGAATCATCAGAATTTTTTTTCAGTTGCACAAATTATTTTGCATGTCAACTCTTAAAACAATAAAAAATTCTTTTTATTCTTCTTTGAGATTCAAACTAGAAAAGAGTTTGTTTTAAGAAATAATTATCAGGCAGAAATAAGAATGCATGTTACAAATCAAAAAAAAAAAAAAAAAAGTCAGCAAAATATCTGACAATTTTTATACTGCTTCTATTTTTTTTAGATATTTGCCAAATTTGGCAAAACTTTTTTTACAAAATAATATAATTTTAAATTGTAGATATTTCTGCTGATAAGAAATATTCAGCATGAAGTCATATCAAAACTTATTTTCTGCAGAACAGTTGATTGAATACTATAGAGAATCACTTTACTTTCAGAACAAGTAACAGGAACAGTATGTCGTTTCTATGGTGTCCTACAGCCTTTAAAGTTCTGATGTTGTTTCACATCAAATATTTTCAGCCAATCAGAAACATTGTTATATGGGCATAAAAGTTTATTTTATATCATTCAGGGTAAATGCGGGATTTTTTGTAAACAGGGGATAATACCTCTCGTAGTTTCGGAGTTTTTCTGATGACTTTTGGAGACAACCCCTGTTGTATCACACAGAAACTGAATAAATAAATCAGTGACAAAAAAGAAAAATGGTCATAATGGTGATTTTGAAATGATCCCTACAGATTTCTGATAATGTTGATTTTGAAATGATCCCTACAGATTTCTGATAATGGTGATTTTGAAATTATCCCTACAGATTTCTGATAATGGTGATTTTGAAATTATCCCTACAGATTTCTGATAATGGTGATTTTGAAATTATCCCTACAGATTTCTTGACAAAAAATCTTACACAGTATTTTTGTAGTGTAAACAAAAATCCATTTTTCACAGAAGGTAAAAATCTTATTTGAAAAAAATTATAAATATGTCATTTTTAATTGTCATTGTGTTGATAAAGGTATTAAGTCAAAACTTATATGAGTTTTTGTAATAGATTCCTTTATAATGGTAATACTACATTACAAACAGCCAATGTCAGTTTCTTATGCTCACCAAACATTAAACAAACTGCCAAAATACTGTTCTAGTGTGTGAATTACTTTGTAAAACCAAATAAGCATTGTTTTAGCTTTCAGTGGCTTTTCTGTACATGAATATGAATGATGAAACATTAAATGGATAGTTAGATTTTCTAGCCACAGTGTGTTGGTTTTTATGTGAAGGATGAATGACTTTCAATTATCAACACCAAGATCTAGGCCAACCAAATGTAAATACTAGTTTCAGGTCAAAGTCAACCAGGAATCAGATCATGACTTTCCAATTATGGACAGCAAAGCTACAAGAATGAAATGACAGGTTTGTTGAAGATTAATTACTAAAATGTTCTGCTAAAATCATGTTTAACCAGCAGAAAAAAACAAGAAAGTGTTGAAACAAAATACTGGGGTTCAAAGAACTACAAATGTGTCTAATTGGGAAGAATAAAAGAAAAGAATATGACGGTTTATAAAAATGTTGTATGATCATGTCTACCAGTCATATAATTATGCCTACCTGTATAACTTTACATAGCACATTTTCACAAGTCTGTCTCATATTTGATCGGTTGATATCTTTGGAACGAGCTAATACCCTGTATCTTTGGAAAAATTCAGCATATGTCCACCTAGAGATTAAAATAAACATAAAATGTGAAGTCAAATAAAATTTAATTTATATCTTTTCCCTTCACCTCAACAAACTACTCTTCATCATAAAGCTTTAAATCTGTTGTGTTTTTTGTTTTTGTAAAATAAGTGCAAAAAATGCAAATATTAAATTATCATATAGTTAACTTGTTTTTGTAATTATTGTCATCATCTATGCAAAAAACATTTAAAAATCATGATGTGTTCACTACATATAATACTGACACAAAATTTCCCGTTTTACAATATTAGCAGAAACAACCAGGCTTTTAAGAATAATTCATTCTTAAATAATAAACACAATTACCTACAAATCTATAACTTCAAAAAACGACAAACATGACCTTGACCTTTATATGTCATCATTTCACAAATTTTAATTTAACAATGGCCACCAACATTCATGACAGGATATCTGCATGCCAATAAACCAAGTTTCAAATTAAGGGACCTTTTCAAAATTGACAAGAAGACATTGTCATTCAGATCCCCCACTCTACTAACTTTCTATTTTCCACCAATAGTTTCAGTGATTACAACTTCTATTCAATATTATGTTAAACTTATAGAGTCTTTTGTTATCTTAACAATGACTGGAAAACTACATGTATAATGTTTTTAAATGACATTTCATATTTTAATCAAAATATCAACAATATCCATAAGTAGTAAACATTTTTCATCAGTAACACATGGATAGAACTTGATTCTTTTTCTCCTGTTTTTTTCAATTTTTGTTGTTGATATTGTTGTTGTTGATGTTGTATTCATTGAAAACAAAAGTGATTATAAGCTTATAGGTTTAAATGCATATGTTAAAATATATAACATCATTTTGAAAAACAGGAAATAATCAAAGAGAAAATTTGTTCATCATCATCATCATCATCATCATCATCATCATCATCAAAGAGACAAGTTGTTGGTTGAAAAATTCCACATGTAATATGCTATTAACCCCTGCCAACTTCGTTGGAGCGGGGGATAAAAATGAGTTTGTTTAAACTTACCTTGATGGATACCCTGCTGCACTAATTCGTATTGTTTCTAAAACTCCACATGCCCTTAACTGTTCAACTGCTCACCTGTCATAAAGACTTACCTTGATGGATACCCTGCTGCACTAATTCGTATTGTTTCTAAAACTCCACATGCCCTTAACTGTTCAACTGCTCACCTGTCATAAAGACTTACCTTGATGGATACCCTGCTGCACTAATTCGTATTGTTTCTAAAACTCCACATGCCCTTAACTGTTCAACTGCTCACCTGTCATAAAGACTTACCTTGATGGATACCCTGCTGCACTAATTCGTATTGTTTCTAAAACTCCACATGCCCTTAACTGTTCAACTGCTCACCTGTCAAAAAGACTTACCTTGATGGATACCCTGCTGCACTAATTCGTATTGTTTCTAAAACTCCACATGCCCTTAACTGTTCAACTGCTCACCTGTCATAAAGACTTACCTTGATGGATACCCTGCTGCATTAATTCGTATTGTTTCTAAAACTCCACATGCCCTTAACTGTTCAACTGCTCACCTGTCATAAAGACTTACCTTGATGGATACCCTGCTGCACTAATTCGTATTGTTTCTAAAACTCCACATGCCCTTAACTGTTCAACTGCTCTCTTTGGTTCAAACCTTTAAATATTGATATACAAAAACATTTAATTCTCAGAACACAGCTGCTTATATCTAAAACTAAAAATGTGTTAGTTTTAAAGTTATTTTACAATATGCCCTGATCCTTCATACTGGACATCTGGTAATGGTGTTTTCTCCAACGCCCTAGTTTCACAATCATTCCTTAAATAAGATTTTCTTTAACTTAAATTTAAGACAATTTCAGCAATCTCTTTTGTAACTATGAATGAATATTTTTCACAAAACTAAACACAGATGTTATGAACTTGAAGTGATCTTCAAAATGACACCTTGAACAACTAATAACACTATTACAACATCAAATTTGCCAGATTTAAGTTAAATTTCACAATGCTACTGTCCATAGACAGCCAAGTTATTAAGTGCAGGCATTATTATTATACTGGGGGTTACTACAAACGTGTGATCATGGATTGTTGTCTGTTTCATCCAAGGAAGAGTCTTGTAATCTTGCTTACTACATGCTGCTAAAACCAGGACAAAATCAACTACCTGATGAGATTATATGCCAAGCCAAGTCTTTTCATATAAAAGCATAAATCTTATTTAAGTTTGTAAAGATTGATTGATTTAATGGGGTTTTAAGTCCGTGAAGTGACAGAAATTTTTACCTTTGTAATGTGCTTAGGGCAGTGTGCAGGGAGGGTTCCTTAATATGCCACACCTGCGATGATACAGGACATCTGTTTTTAAGATCTCACCTGAAGGACCCAGTGATTTTCGTTTCTAAATGCTGAGGGCTTGGCGAAAGAACAGTCACTACCAATTTTTAAAGTCTTGGTCAGGACCAGCCAGGGTCAAACCCTCGACCTTCCACATTCGAAGCAAGCACTCTACTAAATGAGCTACCGTAGTGGTAAGTGTTTAAAGAGACAATACAGAATGACAAAAATCTACTCACATAAAAGCTGCTTTATCGTCGTTAGGTTTGATACAACGAATGTAATGTGGCGATGTCGCATTCAACGTATGCATCAACTTAAACAGAGAGTCTCGGAACTGATAAAAGAAAACAAAGAGATTTTTATAAATTACATAATAAAACAAACTGCTATATTTCTGCTATATTTAAATAAGGTTATCACATTACTATATGTAGTTCTGATTGACTTTAGATCAAGGATTACAATCTACAAAATGTGAATGAGGTCTATGGTTCTGTTAATAGCAAACAGAAACACAATTTACGAGTACAAAAAAAATAAAAGATGTTATAAGAACACATCAAAAAATGTCACCAAACAATGATGGATCATTTCAAACATCTACCCAAAGGCAGCATGTGTTTTCCAACTTCAAATACTAGGGGAAAAGTCTTATCTAGGCACATAAAAAAAGAATTTAGATAAGACATACAGACCCCATTGTAGACAAAACACTCAATCTATAGTCATTCTGTATATAAATACAATGAAAAAATTGATAAAAATAAATTTAAAAACTATCTAGAATGAAAATCACACTTGTAAATAATGATATATTGATATAATGAGATAATGCTAAAAATCCAAAAATGTTATTACATTATATGATGAATAAAACAATCTATACTTAATATGAAAATAAATCAAAAATATTAAATTAATACAACATCTGATTATATATAATCAAATATATTAAAAAGCAATAAAAAGCTAAATTAAAGCAAGTAAATTTTATATTTTAGAAAGAATTTAAAAGCAAAAGTTAGAGAAAAATTGTTGTCTCTTTTGAAAGCTTAAAAATACAACACTGCATTTACTAAATTCTATTATCTATTTAAAACAGTAAAATTAAGCAAGAACTGGCATGCTCCTGAGCAAAACCCCTAATCTGTAACATGTAATAGGTTTTGTTTGTTGTGTACTAACATGTTTGAAAGTAATGGTATAATCCAAAATTGGGTAACAGAACATTCCATTAATTCTGGGGAAGGGGTTGGATTAATTGTCAATTAAAAAATACTTCAACAATAAAGAGATACAAAAATTAGTGAAGCTGTCAACCAAAACTGAACACAAAAATTAGTTCTAATTTCTAATGTTTAAAAGAAAAATCCATCAGAGCTCCAGAAATCCAGAAAGTATTCCAATGATGCCTAACTTTGATTTGTAATCAAGAAAATTGATTTTAAATATGCAAGAATCAAGATAATAGTGATATTTTTTAAATCAAGCAAAAATGTGAAAAATTTTCACAAATTTGTGGTGTTAATGCTGTGTTGCCATGGTAACAGACATTTAGATTTTACCTACCTTAATATAAAATATGTTATACAGGGATACCAAATATATTGGTTGGTTACTGCCATTTTTACTGCAAATGCCCAAAATTTTGAATAAAAAATACACAACAGTTTTTGCACAATTTACAAAATTTCTCAGCCAATATAAGGGATTTGAACCCATTTTTGAAAGCTGGTGGGTGGCATATTATTTATCTGACGAGTGTTTGACATGTTTACAAAGCCAATTTACAACAGGTGGAAAATCTGTAATACCACTATACATGCCATAAGTAGTAAATTTACTGTGAACCAAAATTATAATGTTTACAGCTCGGCTAACTGAACATGGTTTTTATGGAGCACTGAGGTAAACTAAAATGTTACATGCATATATTCATATACAGTTTTATATCAACATTAGCTTGTAATATTAAAAAGTAGCAAAATATAAATGAACACAAATAATGAAATTTTGATGTCCTTGGATTAAAAAAAATTATATCTTTCGCCTCTGGCTTGACAGTCAAGTTTTGGCTATTAAACTTCTTTCTCTTTACTGTAAATTGGGAAATTTTTGCATGACTAATATTTGTTGGGTTAGAATTTCATGGTTTTGCACTTCAAAAAAAAATTTGTAGGAAGAAAATGTCATTGAATTGAGTTATGTAAAAATAAATCCCCTTCAGGGCCTTGGTAATTAAGAATTTTTGTTGACATTAAATTTCAAGGTTTTCACTTAATGACAAAAATAGTGAAATTTAATTTACCCTGAACATTTATGATTTTACAGTTATTGCAGTAAATGTTGTAAACACACTAATTTTAGCATGTACTATGTATTTTAGCACAATTAACATTCTCAACTAATTTGTGTGGATTTAAATAAGTGCAAAACAACTTTTTCAGAAACAGACTAATATGTCAAACACATATTTTAGCGGTGTATTTAAATTAGCACTACTGTCATGGCACGAAAATCACTAAAATTAATACACTGCTAAAATAGTAAGTACAAAAGGATCATCAAAATTTCTCATTCTATAGCATAAAAACAATGTTAATCACCTGTAGGTACTTGCCATGTTTTATCAATAAAAGACAGTTAAAAGACTAAAACCATTTTTAGCAAGAGATAGAGAGAGAATGAGAGAGAGAGAGAGAGAGAGAGAGAGAGAGAGAGAGAGAGAGAGAGAACAGTAATAAGATTTAGTTTTGTATAACTTGATAAAATATGACAAGTAAATACCTACAAACTAAAATGTAAGTTAGGATTAAAAACCCAAACACACACACAATAAACTAGTTTGTTAAAATGGCAAAAAACTGAATGTTAAAATCCTGTAATAAAAATGACAGGGCTCTCTTAATCTATTCAGTTGGGCAAAGGAAGACACAGGGGCTTTTATCAAAAATAATTTTAGAAACATGCAGCAGTATATATCGCATCTTAACAGAAACCTGAGTAAACCAAACAAAATTTATCTGCAGCTAGTAACTTCAAATTCAGTTTGAGTTGAGTAGATCTATGGTTGTTTTACACCCCAGTCAAGTTTCTTTCGCCTTTACTGAAGAGGTCAGATCCGAGATGGTGGACAAAAACTGGAGAGCCTGAAGAAAACCACAGACCTTTAGTAAGAGAACTGGCAAACTTTCTAACACTAGGATCTGCCCTAGAGGGATTTGAACCCAGGCGGTGATAAATATTGTATTCTGTAAGCATGGGCTCTAGACCACACAGCCAGTAAGGATCTAAATCTAAATTTGAGATTAACAGTATAATCCTAGGCTGTTTAATTTTAAAATGTAGATTCAAAAATGCTGGATTTGTTTGTTTAAGTTACTTGCACATTAAAAATTTTCAAAAGATCTATATAAAAGATCAACAAGTTAACAATGCTATCATGATTAAGTGTACCACTCACTTTACAATACTACATGTTGACTTTGATCTCTTAATTTAATTGGTTCACCTCGGACAATCCTGATACAGAATCATAACAAAATTCTAGCCCTAAGGTCCCTATCTGGTCCAGAATAATCCTGAACGAGAGCCCTGACTACAAGAACGTTAGTGTATAAATTCCCGTAACCGAGCACAAATAGGTAAATCCGACTATAACATGGTGTAAGCCGCACAATGGCGTCATTTGTTACCTGGTCACCAACTGTAGCCTTTTGTTCTTTCTAATATTGAATTGCAAAAAAATATTTAAAAAGTGAAAATTTATAGCATACAGCCAAAGTGCTTAGTACATAAAAATTGACTAAAATGTTATTTTTCTATTAGACTAGATAAAAAAATCAAACAATTATACAATTATACCTCACACCAAACATGATAACTTCTATATGTAATACTTTTTGTATCTTGCACTCGTAAGCATTCAACATGAGATTTTTCTCTCTGTCCTCAAAATTGAAATTAGCTAACAGTAGTATAACTGACCACTCTGTTTCTATCCACAGGATATAAAGGAAGATTTTTACACTTGCCTCTAATTATAACCCTCTCTCTCTCTCTCTCTCTCTCTCTCTCTCTCTCTCTCTCTCTCTTCAAGTCCAAAAAAAGATGATGATGATGATGATGATCATAAATGATTGAGTACCTATCACTTAACCCCATTAGTATTCAAAGTACTGTATTATTCTCAAATCATATGAAATTGTCACATTAAATTGTATAAACATTTTAAATAATAGATAAATAAATAAAAACATGCAAAATATTAAAAATATGAAAAACAAACAGAAAACTATTACATCCCAATAAAACAAGACAAAACAAAACAAAATAACACTGAAATTTTATAATACTGGAACATTATATAAAAAATGTCATGATTTTTTATGAGCAATGTAAAACAGATACAAAAAAATATTGCTGTCATTGTGTCAGCAAATATACTATGTAACAATGGAAAATAAAAATCAGCCATTATCCAAAATATTGATACAGGCCTGAACCATGTGTTGTACCAGTTAATGCCTTTTTATATAATGCTAGTACAACAAAGTCAAAATCTTCAAGTGATTCAAATGCTCTTTTCATTAACACTGATATTCTGAACACGTCGAATTCTATCAATTTCTTACATGTTTTATTGGGTTTCAACTTATTTTATCAATTAAATATTTGATGAACTGAGAAACTGAAAGCTGAATTCTTCAAAATCTGATTGTTCCATTAGACAAGCATTATCATATTTTCACCTGTCTGCTGCCAAAGCTGACTGATTTCAGACAATTACATTGTTGTCAAGCCCTGGTGAATGTCACTAGATAGCTCGCTGTCAAACCATAATCTTATCATTAGATAAAAACAATGATGCAAACATAGAGAGTACTAGACTAATGTCTAGTATTATGATTGTACATTTGTATTTATGCGGTTGAGCTAAGTTTAACAAGTAATAGTTAATACAAAGATTTCAGATAAAATAATTAGATAAAATCATACTTTTTGTTTTATCTCTTCACATAATTTATCTGAAGCATTAAAAATGTAGTTTATAGAGAAATTTGGTTTCAAAATTGTGTAGGAAGAGTATTGATTTATTGATTGATTGATCAAATGGAGTTTTACGTCCCAGTCAAGAATACGTAACTTATTCAAGACCCTGCCAACTATATGTGAAGTGGCAGAAATTTTGACATTTGCTGTGTGCTTAGAACAATGTGCAGGGAGGATTCTTTAATGTGCAACGCTTGTGTTGGGAGAGAAGAAAATTCTTTAAAAGATTTGCAAGTATATGTATGTGAAAATTTGAATATTCTATGTATTTACCTGTGATCCTACGGTTTTCTTGTGGGATTGTGTACCTCTAGGGTTCTGTTTCATTGGATGTGTGGTGGCTGACCCCGCTCGCTGTCTTTTGGCATCTGGGTCTGGTTTATCTTCAAATAACTCTGCTACCAACTCATACTATAAAACATTATTAAGATTTAAAGAATTATTTATGCATGAATTTGACAACTTGAAATAAAAGAAGCATTTAAATCACATACAATGTTCAAATCGAACATATGATCAATAAATTTTTAGTTTTATAAAATGAAAACACATTTGCTAAAGTAACATGAAAGCAAAATTGTCTATTTCTATATGCATTTAAAGCATAATAGCTCAGAAACTGGCAAAATTTTTAAAAGCATTTAAAGACAAAAATTACTTTTAGTTATGTTTCTTCTGTATTGATGTAAATTAATTGTAGAAACTAAAATTTGGTGTTAATGTTTCATCATCAATAACTCAATGATTGATTTAATGGGGTTTTACGTCCCAGAAAAGAATATTTCACTTATATCAAGACGTCACCAGCTATAGGTGGAGTGGCAGAAATTTCTACCTTTGTAGTGTGCTTAGGGCAATGTGCTTGGAGGTTACTATAGCCTGCAATGCCTGCTGTGACACAGGGCATCAGTTTATAAGGTTTCCTCTAAAGGATCCTGTGACTTTCATTTCCAAATGCAGAGTGCTTGGCAAAATTACAGTCACTACCAATTTTCAATCTTGTTCAGACCCAGCTGAAGTTCGAAACCCCAACCTCCCATTCATTACCACTGAAAACAAAGACCTGAGCAATAACAGATGCAACACTTGGAATATTTAACATCAATTCATCAACATCATTTTTAACTTCAAATTTATTAACATTCACGGGGTTAAAATTTCATGTTTTTTTTATTCCAAAAAAATTGTAGGAAGAAAACTGTGTTCATGGGTTTAAAATTCCAAGTTTTTTTTAAGTTCCCCAAAATCATACTGAGAAAAAATATGTGAATTTACGTCATCAGTCTTTTAAATCCCTTTAGGCACCTTGATAAATACGGTATACAGGGTAATTTTTGGGTTTTGAAATTTTCACGGTTTTTAGTATAAAAACCCTCTAAATTATTTTGGCGTTTTTATAATTCGCAGTTTCTGTAATTTCAAAACTATTTATTTAGTCTGTGCAATTTCAAATCAAAAATTTTACCCTGAATATTTATTGACTCTGGAAGCTACAAGCGGAAACTAAAATCCAGAAATGAAAACGGCACTTCATAATATTTAATATTTTATTTCACATAAAGACACTTGTTGCAGACTGAAATAAAACATGCAATGAAAAAAATCGTCATTAAAAACTGGTATAGAGAGTAATGTTAAAACTGTCGATTCTACAGTAGGGTAAAAAATATATAAAATATCTTAAACTGATATTCCAGTATTTAAATAAAATGATAAATTTAAAACTGTCACAATACTGGTAAATGGTCAAAAGTCATAATTAAGCTTTTCTGCAATACAGCACAGTGAAATCCATTGTAAATAAGTTCTGGTTCACCATTTAGATTTGTTTTGAAATATTTGCGCTTTAATTTTTGGTGGTTAAAACGTGACCGCAAAATACTGTGAACATTAGAATACCGCGAACATTACCCATTATACGGTAACCATTTTTTTCGTGACTGAATTTCACAGTATTTTCTTACTAATGGCAATAGGACAATTTTACAGACATTTATCTTATTTTTACTTACCTCGCTAGCCTTAAGGATATTAAGATGATCTTCTAACACAGTATCTCGGTTTTTCTCTAGGAAGCCATCGGCAGACATTTATTGTATTTTGACTTACCTCGCTAGCCTTAAGGATATTTAGATGATCTTCTAACACAGTATCTCGGTTTTTCTCCAGGAAGCCCTCGGCACTGTATTCTACTTTATCAGCAAAATGATGTATAATAAATGCCACATTTGACATCCTTGGTTTGTCAAAATGTTTGGCTTTCTGGTAATGTTTAGAGTACAACTTCTGACACCAGTTAGCATCTGAACCTTTGGGCATCTGTTATAATGGATAAAAAAAATCAAAGTATAGAATGTACTGAAAGACAATTAAATGAGAAGCAATGAAGAAAAGCTTTAGAGTACAACTTCTGATATCAGTTAGCATCTGAACCTTTGGGCATCTGTTATAATGGATTTGAAAATACACACACACACACACACACACACACACACACACACACACAAATAAAAGTACTGAATGTACTGAAAGAAAATTTTATGAAAAGCAATGTAGCAAAGCAATTGTTATAATGAAATAACAAATTTAATAACGTAGAAAAAAATGAGAATTGGTTTTGCAAAACATATCTCAAAATAATATATATACATTTTTAGGATAAAATTTGTCTAGAAAAAAAGACATTTCATGAACTACCATACCTCAAAGCTGAAATAGTTAAATATCTTATAATTTTGCAAACAGACCAGCGTGCTTGATTTTTGGCCTTAAACTTTCTAATTTCATTAAATTTGATAAAAACTTATAGTTATGCAAATTCCAAATAGGGTATTTAAAGGCATGTTCACTTAAATGTATTCTCTATCCAACAGAAAACCTTGTTTAATTTTGATAGGATCAATACAAATATGTTTATCAAAGAAATCTTTAAACAACAACAATTCTATGTGTGACAAGTGGAGTGGAGTAATGTTGTTTTACGATCAAGTCTAGATTCTTTCACTTATATGAAAGCAGTCAATTCTGTCATAATGAGGGAAACATGAGTACCTGAAACAAATCAATGAGCTTCTACAAGCAAATTGACAAACTTTCTCACACTAAGATCTGCAAGAGCGGGATTTAAACGTAGAAACTGAGAGGCATTGTGGTCTGTAGGCACATGCTCTAGACCACTTAACACGCCTGAATCTCCTCTATGGGTGAGAAGAGACGGGTCATCTTTATACAAAGAGGCATGTCTTCTTCTATTACACTTACCCTGCATTCTTCATCCAACAGATCTAGAATTCCTAGTTTACTTTCGATCAGATCAATACATGGCTGGTTGTCATAGAAATCTATAAATGACCATTCTATTTGTTCTTTTACATATTCTTCTTGTTCTAATTTAAAAACATGCTGTAAAAAATGGAAGAAAAATTAAAAATTAGAAAATAGTTTGATCTATAAAAAACAATTCAAAACTACAGATAATACAGCTAAATCTGGAGGTAAAAATCTGAATTATAATTATTACCTACCGTAAATCCCCACATATAAGATGATTTTACCTTAAATTTTTTTTTTGAGAGGGGGGGGGGGGGGGGTCGTCTTATTTGATGGTACACAACTGAGGTGTTGAACTTGAGAAAATGTCCACAGATCGTCATGTCCCCCATCTTTGTTTTATGTGTATTGCAGTTTCACAATGGTTGATGTAAAATACAGATTCAAAACCATACAAGAAATGTGAATTATGTGCTTTGAAATTTTTGTAGTTTTGTATTTTTATTGATCTTTTAATAAAAAAAAGTTATAATATAATTAAAATAAGAGATAAAAAAAACATCAAGGTATGGTAAGTACAGTAATCAAGGAGGAGGTAAATATTCTGTACAATATTTTATTCTTTTCGTTTACTTTTCATAACAATCTTGAAATTACATAAACCACACTTTGTCCGCTTCACATGTAAAGGGCAATATGTTCTGAATATCAGGGTTCCTGTCTTCAACAGCTGATTGATAATCCAATAAACAAAGATCTTTTAAAATGTACTTTTATTGATTTAAAAACAGAACAGATATATGTCTTCATGATTACTGATGATGAGATGTTCTGGCATCTGATTTTATTTTTTAAGTTTTTTGATTCATTCAAAACTTAAACTAGAATCAAACGGCAAATAAATGAATACACAAGTATGGTATTGAACTTAATAAAATAAACAATAGGCGAAAAATTAGTGGAAAGTTAACAGTCTGATCGGTAGCATCAAATACCGATACCAGTATGGCCTTGTCTGAAAATCATGGTCATCTTATAGGTGCAGTATTGCCTGGAATCATCAAAATGACGCGAAAACCCAACCCCGTCGAATAGGCAAAGTAGTCTTATATCTGGGGATTTACGTTAAGTGTTTAAACATTCCGTTTATCTTCCACATGATGTGTTGTACTTGCAAAACTTAAACTTAAGAGTTTAATAAAAAAAAACCTAGGTCAGGCACAAAAAATGACATGGATTAACGGTGTTTCAAGTCCCAGACACAAGTCTATTGCTTACATGTATGTGGAAGCAGTCAGTCTTGATATAGTGGAGGGAAACAGATTGCATAGAGAATTCTAACTCCGACTAGCACAATGGCAAAGTACTTAAAATTAGTATCTGCTTAAGTGGGATTAAATGCTAGACATCAGGAGGTATTGTGGTCTGTAAGTCTGCCCTACAACACAGAGAGCCTTAGAGAGAGTGACAGATCAAAAATACTATTTTATTAATTCAGAGAAGTTTGAGTCATGAAAACCATGGTTACAGATAACTCACCATATTAAAAATCTGTTGTAACTTCTCATTGGCATAATTAATACAAAACTGTTCAAAGCTATTCACTTCAAAAGTTTCAAACCTGAAAAAACAATTTAATATATAATTTATTTTTTATACATTTATAATTTTACCAATTTGCAAATAAAAGTCACTTTATATTTGTACCTGAAAACTTTTTTATGGAGTTATATATTCTTTGCATCTGTTAATGGTATATAATGTGAAATGGTCCAGAAATGTGATACACTTACTGTATAATCATTTAATATTCATTTAGTTAAAATTTTGTAGTTTGCAATTTTAAAAAAAAAATCTGTTTGGAGAAAAAATTTTATGGAATTAAATTTTGTAAATATAAAGCTATTGAGTCTAAGTAATTGAAAATTTGACTGATCATTAGGTGGAGAAGTGGATTGGAGTACTGAGGCATGTTCAAGTTACTGGTTGTTTTCCACTGCGCTTGCAAATACAATTTTTATGTCTATTGAACGGACGCGAGTACTTGCATTGAAATTAAGTCATCATAATCATCTAGATGTTTTAAAAATAATCTCCCTTAGATTTGGACACCTACACTTGACTGGAGAGAAAATGTCAAAATAAACATTAAATCAGACAACTGTACATAAGTTTTAACTAATCCTATCATTCAAATTCCTTCTAGAAAGAAACCATACCGTTGGACTGAAATAGAAATTGAAATGCTTGTGGTTTCAGAATTTATTTAAGCCATTTCCTACAAACTTTGTCCGAGGGATGCCATCTTGAATCCAAGGCGAACAACCTTAAAATATTGATAGCGGTCGTATGCTTATGCTTGCGCTCACACGAACATATATTCCTGAACAACTTGAAGTCAATGCGCTAGCATACAAACACTATCATGAACAGGGCCTCTGGTGTTTAATGCTCAGTTAAGATTCTTTTACCTATATCAAGGCAGTCAGTTCTTGGTCATTGGAGGGTACTGAGTGCCAGGAGAAAACCACTGACCTTCAACAAGTGAACTGATAAAACTTTCTAAAACTAGGATCTGTCTAAGCAAGTTTTGAACTAAGATAATGAGTTGCACTGTAAACCTTTGGCATGAGCTTTAGACTACAGGGCCACCAGGGCCAATCAATTTGTGGCATTAAAACACTAAACAAATAGCAGTTATAAGTGTATAGTTATATATTTCAATATATACAGTACCCCTAAAAAACAGTGTTCATTTGTAAAACTTTGTAAAATTTTATTAATTTTATCTATAATCCAACTAAATAATTAATCAAATTACAATTTACCATATCTAATATCCAGCTGAATAATTAAATTAGTAATAATTAAGTTATAATTACCCGTATATATCCAGTACACCGATAAAGCGGTGTTGTTTTGTAGAACTGTGTAAAGCTTTATTAATCTTGTCTACGATCCAGTTAAATAAACAAGCATATATATGCTTAGCTAATGCATCTTGGGAAACACTTGCCTGTGAAGTAGAAAATAAGAAGTTTAGAATAAAATATAAAGCATTTTGTCCCTGTCAAAATAAATTCCAATTATCTACATGTATCTGCAGGTGTCCTCTGCTGGAGGTCAAGTAGCTAACAAATAATGTTCTAATAAGTTAATAGAATTTCCTACTTCAGTGAAAAAAGGTGCTTAATTCACACAACAGTTGCCATTGGGTAAATCAAAAATAAGTGTTGTGGAGCTGAATGGAATAATGTCATCAAGTTTTACAACTTAGTGAAAATTCTTTAACCTAAATGTGTATTGAGGCTGCTTTTTCTTAAATAGTGAGGAAAATTAGACTTTTGACAATAAAATTGAAAAAAAAAAATCCACACTAAAATCTGACTCAATGGGATTTGAAAGCTTCAAAATGTTGGAATTTTGGTATATTATACATATAAAGTCGACTCTCGTAAATTTGAAATTAAAGGGATCAGATGAAAAATATTGAATTATCCAAATTTAGAATCAACCGTTTTGATCACTGATGGAAACTTCAGAATGATGATCATGGTAGTTAACTCTAATAGTAAAGCGCTTCTTCATTGATGTCACATGTATGTCACTTGTATTATGTATCATAGTGTACTGCTTACATTTAACATTAAAAATTTAAAATAATTTTTAAGTGGTTTCGATTCAACCAATAACAAATTAACGAGAGTCATCTGTAATGTGTATAAATATTACTTTGATTTTTCTAGAAACATTCTGATTAGCTAGTACTTTTATCTGTAATATTTTGGCCTATTCTCAAGGTCACAATATAACATACCATAGTTTATATTTTTTTAATTAATTTAGCCTTATAACCCACATTTATGGGTGTGACCCCGTTTTTACTGCCATCCCTGGAACCCACATTTTTGCAGTTTTGTAAAATCTCCATATGTACTTTAAAAAAAATTGCATTATGGCTTAAGTACAGATTTTACAAAATGTAAAGGGAATTTTCTGCAAAAACTTACCTGTGCTTAGGTCAGAGGTTTGACTAGGACTTCATTCACCACAGAAACTTACCTGTGCTAAGGTCAGAGGTTTGACTAGGACTTCATTCACCACAGAAACTTACCTGTGCTAAGGTCAGAGGTTTGACTAGGACTTCATTCACTGTAGAAATTTTCCTGTTACAGAGCCACATCCTCATCTGTGACTCTTCTATACCCAATAACTGACAGCAGATATTTAAACTTTTGTCTTTTGGCTAAAGAAAATGAACATTAGATTTATGAACATTTAAATCATTATTTTAATATAAAAAGTGAAAATCAAAAACAGTTGCTAACTTCAATTTTCTGAATTTAATTCCACAAAATTCAACCACTTTTTTTCAAATGTTTCCTTGCATTGATATAAATTTAGCTTGCAATTTTGTCAATATGCAGCAGACAAGCATACCACTCCCTCAGACCCGTCATCCTGGCACTGGGTGTAAAAGTCAATACTTTGTTTTCTTCATGCTGAGGCAGCAATTATCTCAAAAATTTTAATTCTTATGTATGACACAGCTGGGGTTCGAACCCACAACCTCCTACTCATCAGACACTCTACCAATGAGTCACTAAGGCAATACTGGTTTGTCCTTTTGACATCTTACGACGTCAGTCGAACGTTGTTTTACTTTACAATTACTTATAGGTGGTTGAAACCCCGACTGGGTCTGACCCAAGACTTGTAAGTGGGTAGTGACTATTCTTTCGCCAAGCACTCAGCATTATGAAATGATGGGAACTTAAAATAAAGGAGGTACCATGTCACAGCGTGGCACAATAAAAAACCCTGCTGTATAATGTCATCTGCGCAACGCACAGGCAAAATTTCTGCACATTCGCCTATAGCTGGCTACGTCTCGATATGGGTGAATTTTTCTTGACTGGGACGTTAAACACAATTACTCAACTACTTACAGGTATTTCACATGTTTCTCCCTCTTTCTCTACAGGTTTAACATTACCAAAATGTATTATAGCAGACATAATCTGAAATACCATCATCTGATCCTTGTCGGGAAAACCTATAGAAAATATTGAAAATTTTAAAAATATTTGTATGAATAATACAAAATCTACTAAATTTACTGTTTATATATCTTTACAGTTTAAATTAATGTAACATTAGGAAAGAAACTTCTGAAAAAAATCAATTCTGTCACTGAATGCAAAAGCTGAGGACTGACAAACCCTCGGGAACGTGAGCAAATGCTCTACCACATGAAAATAGATAAAAGATTGGGATTAAAAAGTCTGACATTTTATAACTTACAGCTCTATTATAGCTTTTTACAACAAAATTAACTCAGCTCCACTATATTTTTCAGATGTTTGTGTGTTTGTGTTTGTGATGTCTTTTTTTTACTCACACTGGGACTAAGTAATATTATATATAATTATATTAAATAATCTGTATTTTCTTATAGTTAATATATTAATATACAATTGAATCTTGTTATCTCGAACTTTCAGATAAGTCAAACTTTTTGAAAAAGTCCGGACAGAGTATATCTGCGGCATCATGAAAACATATCAAAAATTATCAGAGATTAAAATATATCGTCAAGGCACATTAAATAATGATTGTATGTTGTCTGCTTACCTAAAAGACTTAAAGCATTACGAGTATTAACTAAATCATCCGCATCATTTACACCGGGAATTTCCGGAGCTTCACCACAACTTGTGTAGAAAAAATTATCTGCATGTGCTACAAAAACAGTGTAAATAAAAAAATATTAAATATCACTTGAAATGAAAAGATTGCTGAGAGTTACAAGAGCAAACATTTTACCAATCAAATAACAATCCATAATTATTGGACGCTGGGCCGGTTTTAACATAAAAGGTGGTTAGTTCTGGGTTTGTGGTGAAAACAAGAAGCGCACAGAGAAAACCAACATATTTTGGTAAGCAAATGATTAACTTGCTCAATGTAACGGTTTTGTTTTCTGCCCTTTTTTACATCAAACTAAGAACTGTCAGAGCAAGATTTGGACCTAGGGGACAAGAGGCACTTTGATCCTGGGCGAGATTTGAACCTAGGGGACGAGAGGCACTTTGATCCTGGGCGAGATTTGGACCTAGGGGACAAGAGGCACTTTGATCCTGGGCGAGATTTGAACCTAGGGGACGAGAGGCACTGTGATCCTGGGCGAGATTTGGACCTAGGGGACAAGAGGCACTTTGATCCTGGGCGAGATTTGAACCTAGGGGACGAGAGGCACTGTGATCCTGGGTGAGATTTGGACCTAGAGGACAAGAGGCACCATGATCCTGGGCAAGATTTGGACCTAGGGGATGAAAGGTACTGTGATCCTGGGCGAGATTTGGACCTACGGGATGAGAGGCATGTGATCCTGGGCGAGATTTGGACCTAGGGGATGAGAGGCACTGTGATCCTGGGTGAGATTTGGACCTAGGGGGACGAGAGGCACTGTGATACAGGGCGAGATTTGGAACTAGAAGATGAGAGGCACTGTGATCACTAAGTTCCTGCTTTAGACCACTTGACTACCAGGGCCTCTGCTTCTTTTGTGTTGCTCTATATACTTGTTTAACTTTATATAAGTACATGCATAAATTCCTGCTTTATTACATATACTTACATGTATACCTGTAAAATCATCAATGTAATAGTTCTAATTAAACTTACATAAATGGAATTTTTTAAATTCAGGAAGATCTGCTGATGCACAAAGTTGATAAAATATGTGATAATTTCTTTCTTCTATAGACTGATATACAACCCTGAAAGACAAAATTGACAAAACTGGTAACAGAATGAATTAGAAAAAGTAATACACAGCCTATAATGGCAATTCCCTTACTTATAATAAGTAATCTTTGCAAATCTTGCTGTAAATTATTAATCTTTATGTCACCTTTTTTTAAGTCACAGTGGTGCTCTTGGGAATAGAGGGAAGATACAGACAGTGAATTTTTTTTAACACAAAAAAATATCAATTCAGAAAAAAAAATCTTTGTTGCCCAGAGATAAGACAATGAACCAATCAATTTGCAACTCATTTTTTTGAATAGCATGCATCACCTTTTTTAAAAAATATTCAATTAGTTTAGAAAGTTTGGACATATGAAAGGGAAAAAGTCAATAAAATGCAAAATTTTAAGGCAGAACTTTACGTTCTCATGTCTGCACTATGACTACTAAAAGACTGTTTTCATTGTTTTTTTTTACCTGTATATTTTTAATAGGTAAGTAAATCTGTTTCAAATTCTCACCTGGATTTTGTTTGTTTAATTCTCAACTGTATATTTTTTGGATATATAAGTTTTGTTTCAAATTCTCACCTGGATTTTGTTTGTTTCATTCTCAACTGTATATTTTTTGGATATATAAGTTTTGTTTCAAATTCTCACCTGGATTTTGTTTGTTTCATTCTCAACTGTATATTTTTTGGATATAAAAGTTTTGTTTCAAATTCTCACCTGGATTTTGTTTGTTTCATTCTCAACTGTATATTTTTTGGATATATAAGTTTTGTTTCAAATTCTCACCTGGATTTTGTTTGTTTTATTCTCACCTGTATATTTTTGGGATATAAAAGTTTAAATTTCTCACCTGGATTTTTCTAGCAGGTAGGTTCTCATATTTGCTCCTATAATTTCATTTTGTTTGTTAAATGATATTTCTATATATTTCCCAAAGCGACTACTGTTGTCATTACGAGTTGTTTTAGCATTTCCAATAGCCTACAAAATACAAAACAAATACTGTATTACCAATAACTTCAAACAGTTTCGGGATTTTTGTGACTGTATAGTGAGCAGGAAAAGAGAACTCTTATGAAAGTTGATCTTGTACTACACCTCTGGTATATGACAAAGTGTCACAGAGAACAGTGTTTGAATGGATAAAGTGACACCTAACGATGATAACTCAAATGAGAATACATACTTTGTAAAATGACAAACCAATGACTAAAAACTGCAAGACTTCTGAGGAAGTTCAGTGGATTAATAACATGTTTGAGATTGGTAAATTCACAATGCACAGTGACATGAAAAATATTCCTGTGTCAAATTCAAGAAAATGATTGGTGTTTAGAGTCCATACTTTTGTCTCATAAAGTCCTTACAATAACTAAAGATCAATCAAAACTGAAAGGACTCAGATTACAATTACATAATTAATCTTGAGATTCTTATATGGGAAGCACCTGTTTCCTTGTCAAACTTAGAATTTTACATATTTATCTGTCAAACACTTAGAATTTTACATGTATACCATAGACTAACGCTTCTTAACAAATCCTTAAACAGCGACATTCAAAATTATTATAATGGCTATAAATGCTGAAATTTGTTTCATTCTTTATCTGTACTTAAAACTGGTGATATATTTACATATATTTTACATTTAAAATTCTTTTTATCAGACTCACCTCCATGATAGGGTTTGATGCCAGGACCTTCTGTTCTACTTGTGTTTCTGCTTGTGAACCACCCACCATGGCAAAATATCTCATGGCATATTTGGCAGATACAGTTTTACCTGCTCCAGACTCTCCACTGACAATGATCGACTGATTCTCCTCAAATCTGTATAAAGTTAAACATACTGATTTAGTGCAAGAAAAAAGATTCCTAAAGCAACAAACACTGCAATGATATAACATGATTTGTCATCAGATGATGATGATGATGATGTTTTAAAGGTGACATCAACTATAAAGATGGATTGGAATGAAGTTACTTTGACAATTTTTCTAAAATATCCATAATGAGATGAAATATACATTTATGTGGAATAAGAGTATCGCCTAAACCCTTAATATTAAACATGGATAGTCAAAATGACAAATTGGTATCTAGCACTTGTCAATCAATTAATCAATCAATCAATCCATCAATCCATCTATTCATTCATTCATTCATTCATTCTTTCATTCAATAATTCCATCCATCCATCCATCAATCAATCAATCAGTTCAATTAACGTAGTTCAATCAATCAATCAATCAATCAATCAATCAATCACAAAGCCTTTATAAAACAGAGTCTTTATTTTATTATTATTATTATTAACATAAAGAATGCATATGTAGACTCACCTTGACATTTTCTTAAAAGCTTCCTCTGCGACAGCAAATATGTGTGGATCCATGGCCCCCATATCCTGTCCGCTGTACGCCTGTATGATGTCATTACCGTATATCGGTAGTTCATCATAAGGGTTTACTGCTACCAGTACAATTCCTAAAATTACATATAAAGCATCTCGTGTGAAAATCATACAATCAAGCTATTCTAGTATCATGTGCTATTTCTGAATTTTTATGCAATGATGCATTTCAAATGCAGCACATGTCACTAGTAGTCACAAGATGTTATCTTTATGGATTTTATACAATTAACATCAGTTACAAATGGGTTCAAAATTTTCCTGACATTTGTAAGTTGTATTTAAATATCTGCATGTATTTACAAAATTAAAGACAGTGTTGGAAATAAATTGAAATTTTCAATCAGTATTTGTTTAATAATTTTAATATTTTTTAAAATTGAATATTGAAGACTACTGAAAAAGTTTTACCCCAAACACTATAATTTCAGAGAGGAACTGGGTTTCCAGTCTGCAGTTTGCAATTTAATTAAAGCAAGAGTTTGTCACAAAAGTGACTATATCCCCTGCCCCCTGTTACAGTTGAAAAACAAATGAGAGAGGGGATGACATTCTTAATTCGTTTTTAATAAAATGTGTCATAGTCTTAATCCAAAACAAACAAAACTAATCCATGTTCAAATCACAATCAAGAAAATAAATGGACAGACACATGCACACAAAGATAGAGGGTATTTCCATATCCCCTGCTCCATATTTGTGGTGGTGGGGGATAACAATAATATACGGTACATCTTACCACAGTATGTGTAGATGATGTTACGTTCTTCAAATCTGACCCGCAGGTTGTAAAGAACTGAAAATATAAATAATTAACATAATTATAATCATTACTCATATGTAGAAATGACGAGTTCCTTCCTGATCAAGCTTTGTACTCAAGCTAGTTATAAGAATCAAACATCATTATTACCAGTGCATATAACCACAGGCCCCAGTTTCACAATCATTCCTTAACTAAGATTTTCCTTAAATTAAATCTGGCAAATTTGAAATCTTAACAGTTTAGTTATTTGTTCTGATATTCATGAATTTAAGGTGTCATTTTGAACATTACTTCAAACTTGTAACACCTGTGTTTAGTTTCATCAAAATTGTTTATTTGTATTTCAAATAAAAATTGTCAAAATTCGCTAAGTTAGGGAAAACCTTAGTTAAAAAATGATTGTGAAACTGGAGCCTGTTACAATAAGGTTATTATTTCCTAATTGTAAAACTGACTTAAATAATTATTCCTTTTGTTATTTTATAACTAAAATGAGAATTGCATTAGATTATTGAATAACATTAAAATCAGCTACATTTTAATGGACTTGATTTAGCTGCAAAAATTGGTTAAGTTATTGTTCATTCAAGATCTAAGAAAGTTCTGTTAAAGGCATTAAAGCCCCAAATGAAGTGATAAATTAGCAAACTTTAAAAAATAATTTCCCAAATTTTTATAAAATTATATTGAATAATTCCAACTTAATCATTTTTAGGAAAAAAAATTTACAAGCATTAAGTTCACTCATTCAAAAATCAAATTTTAAAGGTTGAAAATGACCTTGTGTAACAAAACTTGTCCTGGAGGCAAGTTCACAAGTGTATGTAAAAAATACATCAAGGAAATGATATCTGAATGGTATAGTATAAACAGGAACATCCATTTATTTAATGTACATATTTTAATCGTATCATACCTTCAGGTTCATTTAAGTAACTTAGTGAGGTCAAATCATTTTCACCAATCAAAATTTCTGGATTTCTTAAGTGTGGCAATGAATTTTTGTCTTTAATTTTAATAACAGATTCCTGGAAAAAAAGAAAGAAAACAAATACACATAGCTACAAAATGACGAGTGAAGCAGGTACAATTGTAAAAATACCAGAATCAAGATTCTAACAATTATGTCAGCTGGTCATTTCTAGGATGTGGGGAAAACACAGAAGTGTCTGGAGAGAACAGTTAAAGTTCAATAATCAAGCAAAGTTACACACAAGTTTACACATTTAAAGCATCTCTAACTGTCTGAATTAAATTGCTTTTGGGAAAAAGTGTAAGAAAGTTTGGAAATTCAAAAGTCGTAAGTTTTCTCTGAGTACTCAGGTTTCCTCTAACAACCAAGAAGTGAACGACTTGATATAAGTGTAAGAACGTTGATTGAGATGTAATACATTATTACTGAACTCCCATCCATAAATAGTGTTAAAGATTACATGTATTTAATAAAATCATGAATGCCTCTGAAAATGGACCTTAATACATGTCTATTACTGCATTCAATTCATATAAATTATATTTGCTGGTGTTTATAAAGCAAGAACGAATTAAAACAACCATCAGTATGTAACAACAACATCATAACCATGGTGATGACATCAATTCTTTATGTTAGTATGTTAATTATATGCTTAATTAAACTAAATAGTTAACTTTGTCATTTATAATATGAAATGGTAAAAAATGTTTCTTTTGATATTTTGATCTGGAGGATAATTGATGTTTAATGAGAAATTATAACTTGATCATATTAATAAGAAATGACATTATATAATGTAGGTCAGTTCAACTGTAAAATCTAACAACTAAAGATACCAGTACATCAATATATACATGTATACTTTGTATATACATGTATACTTTGGGATATCCTGAACAGGAAAAAAAATGTTTTATCCTCAAAACTTATATATTTGGCCTAGATTTAATATTTTTATCAAACAACATGAGATGTCAAAAAGAAAACAGTACATCTTGTCAGGATATCTAGTTCATCAAAGTTTCAACCATTTTCTTTCAATTAACTTTTAATCATTTTTTTAGAACCAGGGATATTGTATTAGTTCTGTTGTGATTTGCATAGTCAATTAAAACCAAAAGATGGCAGATACCACAGGACAGTTGGCCTTGTCACAAAGAGTTGAGTTGAGTTATGGTGTTTAACGTTCCAGTCAAGAATATTTCACTTATATTGCGACGTCGCCAGCTATAGAAATTTTGCCTGTGCATTGTGCTGATGGCATTATACAGCAGGTTTCTTTATCGTGCCATGCCTGCCATGACATGGGACCTCATTTATTTTTAGTTCCCATCCGAAAGAACCGTGACTTTCATTTCGTAATGCTGATGAACCGGCCGGGGTTCAAACCCATGACCTTCCACTTACGAAGCGAGCACTCTACCAACTGAGCTACCGCAGTGGCTCTTGTCACAAATCTGTGGTTCATATGTTTTATTTGTGTTGTGTTTTTGCTCCAAATCAATTCCTTCAGAGTTACTCCTGATGAAATATGATCTATGTTGATTTTATTCATGAGTTTTTGATGCAATGATAATATAAAGTTCAGACATAAAATGTTAATGAAGAAAGTTGTTTTAATTTTTAATGATATCTTTCCAAATGTTGTAACCAAAGCAAATTTCAACCTGGGATTTCAAGTACTTATTTAAATAATTCTGCCACACGTGCACATGGAAGCAATATTTTTTAAAAGTTCTTCTATAAACCTATATTTTATGCTGATTCTGACTCAGATGCTGTCTCGGGGTATGACTAAATTTTATCTTACAAAATATCCATTTTCTAAGAAGTTCTTCAACATGATCGGTACATAAAGCTATGACTCTAACAACAATAAGATTATAGTACACATGCACTCAATATTATAATACAAAATGTCTGCTTACACTAAACCAGAAATAATAAAAATAGAAAAAAGTACACATGCACACATATAATACACATAAATGTAAACAAGAAAAGTCCCAAGATGTAAAAAAAAATATATAATAACAACAACCACGAGCATAGAGTGTGGTTAAGATAACTGGACATGAAAAAGTCATAACGTATATCACATATATACTGGACATGTCATAATGTATGAGTTTATGTGAGGGTAATGATCATCAACATTAGGATAAATACTATATACAATTATATATTAATGTGATATTCTGACATATATATTATTTATCAAGCTAGAGTACGTATACATATAACATATATATATATATATATATATATATATATATATATATATATATATATATATATATATATATATATAGATATATATATATATATATATACACACTGCAGCTCAGGTCAACAGATTGTGAAACAATAGCAACCTTTAGTCTTCAAATTCTAAGAAGGCCTTGAATCATTGGCCCCTAAAATAAATACCGGTTAACTATATAAGGAAATTTCAAAATTTCTTTCTTTCTTCTTTTATTTTACCAGTAAATATTACAAATAATTTCTTTCTGAATATATCTTATTTTTAGTATAAATCACCTGCATCAATGCATTTACTGTCAATTAATGAGAATAATCATGTTTTACACCTATGTCAAGATTATTTCACTTATATTGAAGTGGGGTTGTAGGTTGGAGGAAGCAAGCATACCCAGAGAAAACCACTCACCTTTGACAAGCAAACTGGCAAACGTTTTCAACCTCTTCCCATTTGGGATTTGAACCCAGGTGGTGAGAGGCGCTGTAATATGTATGTATTCACTTTAGACCAATAGGTCACCAAGGCCCCTATTTTCAATTAAGATTTTATGTGAGGTGAGGATGGGATGGAAGAGAGCTTATATTAATCTAGGCCCTAAACTGCCATTAACTGTAACATTTTATAGATAAAATCATTACTATTCAAAAACACTTATATTATCCAACAACTATTGCTTTAGATTCACTTTACTAATCAATGAGGATATTTGGTGTGAGGGGTGAGGATGGGAAGAAGGAAGCTTAACCCAGCCATGTACTGACATTAACTTAAACATTTTATAGATAAAATCATTACTATTCAAAAACACTTTTGTATTATCGAACAAATATTGCTATAGACTCTCCTTACTAATCAATGAGGATTTATTCATATTAAATGCATGACTGGTAATAAAAACTAGATGGTGTTAACCTTAATGGCAATACCTAAAACCAGGGATAAAATTCAATAACACAGATTCATAGAGCTTCTCTCAGATATGTATACAGAATAAACTATAAACAATTTATATCATTTCTCGTCTGAACTCCATTATACAAACACTGCAGCAGAATCCAGTAATGGCATTTAATGTCCTAATAAAGCTTTTTTCTATCACGGCAGACAGTTATTTGATGGTAAAAGTAAACCCTAATCTTTGGAAAATGAACTATCAAACTTTCTACATCTGCATATTTCCAGGGTGGTTAAAACCTGGGTAGTGAAATGCATTGGTACATGTATCATGAGGCTTGTAGAGGCCTAGGGGTCCAATTATAACAACTCTGTGACGTATTTGATTTTTCTGATTTAATGGGGTTTTACCTCCAAGTCAAGAATATTTCACTTATATCGAGACGTCACCAGCTATAGGTGAAGTGGTAGAGATTTTGCCGTGCGTATAAGGCATTGTGCAGGGAGGTTCTTTGTCGTACCACACCTGAGGTGACACGGGGCTTTGGTTTTTCAGGTCTCTTCCAAAGAACCTTATGGCTTTCATTTCTAAATGCAGAGTGCTTTGCCAAAGAACAGTCACTACCAACTTTTACATATGATCAAAATTAAAACCACAGTCACAACACATACACACATACATATTACAACAATGATACATGCAACATTTTCTACTTATAAATACATAAAAACACAAACCAAAAAAATTTGTCAAAGTCTGTATAATTTTAATGGGTTTTTAATGGTATTTTATGCAACAAGATGGGAACCCTGTACCTATAGCATTTGAATGGGGGGTGTATTGAGGAGAGGTGTCAACCATTCTGTGCATCAATACTGGTGTTTGAACCCACTGCTCAAAACACTAGAACAAGTTTGAATGAATTGGAAACAAGGTGTCGATCATTCTGACTCTCCAATCTAGTATGTATACTCAGAATAAAGACAGCATTGATGCAAACATCTAAAGAGAGCTGGGACTCAAACATTTCATTATGTTCGGCAAAACTTAATAAAAATTAAACTTTGATAGCTAAAAATATTTTTTTTACTTTCCTCATATTCCACTGAAAAATGTTTCTTTAGACACTCCTTATAATTAATGAAATCAACCACTTTGACCTCAATGACCCAAAAAATTGTTTTCATATTTAAAATCTTGGGTAAATTTTACTTCTATATATTAACACATCAATAGATGGTAGTTGTATAATTCTGATGACATAGTGATATAACACGGAAGTATATTATCATGATAACAGTAATATAATAGGGAAGTAATGGTGTTTTATATGAGGCAAAATTCTTCCACTAATATCAAAGTGACAGAGTAAACTGATGTTTAGGATTAAACCAAGAAAACCCGACAAACGTAGCCACACTATCATCTGCCCAATCAGGTTCCCAGTGTAACAGGGCTGAGTTAGTCATGTTGGTGTGACCCATATAGAAGATATAAAAGAGTAATTTACTGCCAGACTTTCTGTTCCAGATCTTTTAGCCTTGTTGAAAAGCACTCACTTATTGCCCAAGAGGGCTTTATTCAATCCTCTGCTGGAGCACTCAGTAAGGATCAGTTTTATTTAGGTATTTCCTCCCTCCTGCTAGACAAGGGTGATCTTTCACCCGATTGGTTTCAATTCTAAGCTGGGGAACTCGATGAGAAGTTTTTGTTACACTAATCTATCCTGTTAGAAGCACCTGATTTCTGATGTTCAGAGACCAATGAACTAAATATGAACTTATATAAACTAAATACATATATATATAACTCAATGATAATCAAAGAGAACTTAAATCTATATATACTCTTGTATAAACTAATTGTTTATTGAATTTCTTACTTTCCGAACTCCCTGAGGTAAATTATATATATAAGATAAAGAATACAAGAATCTGTTAGAAACATAGAGAAGAAATCATTATATATATATATAAGATAAAGAATACAAGAATCTGTTAGGAACATAGAGAAGAAATCATTATATACATGTACATACACCAATAACAAGAAAATATGTAACTATATATGTAACTATATATATACCAGTATACCATATAAATATATATATATATATATATTATGTACAAGTAAATTGATGTTTAAAAAACAAGAGGCCCATGGGCCTTAACGCTCACCTGAGGATATGTCCAAAATTGTTTGCAAAGCACAAAAGACAATATAATTGGTACTGAAACTTTACAAGTTTTCTCAAGTTAAAAACTGCCACTAAACTTAATCAGAAATATATCCACTCACATTTCATTTATAAGTAGCTTATATAATATGCATGAAGTAACTGTAATGCAAAGAAAATAATTTCCAAATCATTAACAAATTTCAGTATACTTATGCAGCTATGTCCTTGACCTTGGAACATATATGACCTTGAACCATATATGATCGTCACGTCAATACCTACAATATTCTAATATCCATGCCTATACAAAAAGTTCAAGTTTTCAAAATAATAAGAAATTTATGACTTCTTTTGCAGCTGTGACTTTAACCTTTGAACACATGACCTTGAACCATAAATTAAATTCACTGTCATGTCAATACCTACAATATTCTAATATACATGCCTATACAAAAAGTTAAAAGTTTTCAAGATAATTAGCAATTTAAGTCTTCTTTTGCAGCTGTGACCTTGACCTTTGAACATATGACCTTGAACCATATATCATAATGATCGTCATGTCAATACCTACAATATTATAATTACATGCCTATACAAAAAGTTAACAGTTTTCAAGATAATTAGCAATTTAAGTCTTCTTTTGCAGCTGTGACCTTGACCTTTGAACATATGACCTTGAACCATATATCAAAATGATCGTTGTCACAATGCCTACAATATTCTATATACATGCCTATACAAAAAGTTAATATTTTTAAAAATAATTAGCAATTTATATCTTCTTTTGCAGCTGTAACCTTGACCTTTGATCATATGACCTTGAATCATATATCAAAATAATTGTTGTCACAATACCTACAATATTCTAATATACATGCCTATACAAAAAGATTAAAGTTTTCAAGCTATGCACAATTATAGTATTTATAAGCCAAAAATAACATTTCAGGGGCAACAACTCCTACATGGATTACCATATAGTTACGAAACTTGGAACTTTTTTAATTTTGTCATGCTGAACATTTTAACAATGTTTTGATTTCATATATCTCTTAATATTTGCAAGAAAATTGCCTAAAACTGCATAAATCACAAATTAGGTCATGACCTTGATTTTTGACCCTAATTTAAAGGTCATTTCAAGAAAAAGTCAAAACTGAAAACCTCACATCAGATTTTTTCTCCCATCATCGGTTTCGGAAGAAGATTTTTTAAGAATTTTGGACCCCTAGGTCACCTTGACCAAGTTTTTATAGCCATGGCAACGCCATGAACAAATCTGAATTGCACTGGCCCATACATGCTTCTGACCAAGTATCATTGAAATCTGTCCAGCAATTTTGGAGGAGAAGTAGAAAATAGGTGTTAACGACACACACACGCACGCACGCACATACACATGCCGTGCCATGCCATAAGCTCACATGACCTTTCGGTCAGGTGAGCTAAAAAAACTTTTGGATGATTTGAGATTTTTTAATTTTACTTATTTTTTCACTTACTTGTTTATTATTATTTATTTATTCATTTATTTTATTTTATTTTATTTTATTTTTTTTTTTTTGGGGGGGGGGGTTATTAAAGATTATTTGTCACCATTTATTCAGTCAACTTTTGTTTGGCATTTTAAATAATAAATCAACTTAAAGCATCTTTTTTTAATTAAAAAATGGAATTTTGATAAACCAATAAGACTCTTGGAATTTTTTATAAATCAAATGTTGGTGACAATTATGAAGTGATAATAACAATTGTATATACAACTGTGTAGAATTCATGATGATGAATATTTAAATAAAATGTTTAAATACATATATCTAAAAAATAAATAAGATCTTCACTCTAAAAACAATTTATATTACATTCTTACATGGTGAATAGATAATAACCTAGCTATGTATAAATTTAGACAATAATAAATAGTCATATATAAGATATAACATGAGTACCAAAGATTAACAGAAAATTGTCAACTTCTTATTCTGCCTCCCCTAAAATTTAAAAGGAATGATCCAAATGTCCATTTATAGCTGTACCATCTAGGGGGACAAGATTGTCAAAGATTAATTAAATATGGGGAAATTTACTGAAAACAAATATGAATAGAATGATCTTACTGTTTCAGCTGTGTTTTTTGGGGTGACAAGGTTGATGAGGGTGACAAGGGTTAACAATTTCCAACCAATCATGATGGTCTCGTATGTATAAAACTTATAATATATGACCGTCCCACGGCATATCAACATGTACCATGGGGGAATAACAGTAACTAGAGCAGTGTATTGTCATTCTTAATAGACACATTGCCAAAGTTATGGTGTGAATTTAAGTTCACATAGTTTTACTGTATACCTGCAGCATTTGTGACACTTGCATTACCAATGCTAAAATCACTAGCAGTGATGCTGGCATTCAGACACTGCTATCACCAGTACTGGCATTACCAATGTCACTAATGTCATTGATGCTGTCATTTGAAACTTGGTATCACCACTGATACATTGACATTACCAACACTGGTATCATCAATGTTGGCACCACTGACATTGGTATCAATGATGCTTACAGCATTATCAACACTGGTATCTCTAATGCTGGCACCACTGAAAAAGGTATCACTGATGCTTACAGAATTATCAACACTGGTATCACTGATGCTTACAACATTATCAACACTGGTATTTCACATGTTTGGCACCACTGACACTGTATCACTGATGCTTATGGAATTATCAACACTGGTATCAACAATGTTGGCACCACTAACACTGGTATCACTGAAGCTTACAGCATTATCAACACTGGTATCTCTAATGCTGGCACCACTGAAAAAGGTATCACTGATGCTTACAGAATTATCAACACTGGTATCACTAATGCTAGCACCACTGACACTGGTATCACTGATGCTTACAACATTATCAAAACTGGTATCTCAGATGTTGGCACCAATGACACTGTATAACTGATGCTTATGGAATTACCAACACTGGTATCAACAATGTTGGCACCACTAACACTGGTATCACTGAAGCTTACAGCATTATCAACACTGGTATCTCCAAAGCTGGCCTTACTGACACAAGTACCACTGATGCGTACAGCATTATCAACACTGGTATCACCAATGCTGGCACCATTGACATTGGTATCACTAATGCTTGCAATATCATCAACACTGGTATCTCCACTGTTGGCACCACTGATACTGGTGTCAGTGATGCTTATAGTATTATCAACATTTGTATCTCCAGTGCTGGCACCATAGACACTACTTTCACTGATGCTGGCATTAAAAATGAGTAAACATACAAGAAAAGCAACACAGACATTTATCCCCACTTTATTATCACAGATATAAAAAATTTTTAAAATAAAAACAAAATTGATAATAGGTAAGATACCTCTCCATCCTCATATTGTATTTTAAGTTGATTTTGGCCTTTATAATCCTCCAGTAATTCTGCACCCCTCCATACAACCTCAGGATCTGGAATCCATACCCTGGCACCCTAAAATATACAGAAAAAAATTCAATTTACAATTTCTATATACATACCCTGGTACCCTAAAATATACAGAACATTTTCAATTTCTATGTACTGAGAAACTCAACAAAATCTAAATCTCCCAGGTGTGATAACTTAGTAATATTATCATATGTGTAAAACAATCTTAGTTCTGTCATAAAACACCATCTATTATTCCACTCCACCTTGAACCAAATCCCATTTCACTGTGGGGTCTCCATGGACAAACAGTCTATAGAGCAAGCTTCTTACTGCCTACGTTTGATTCTCACATCCTGGTAAATCGTAGTGCGAGAAAATCTGCCATTCTGGTGGATTGTTTTCAAAGGTGAATAGTTTTCTCCAGGCATCCTGGTTTCCTCCACCATCTCAGGAATGACTGACTCAATAAAAGTTAAAAAAATCTTGACTTTGGTGTAACTCATCATTACTCTAGACATTTTCCCCCCCTTCCGTTTCACTTCAAATAAAATTTCAAGTTTTCATGTAAACATCAAACCTTGGTATAAATTTCCTTTATGTCTGCATCTTTCAAAAATGATTGAAATAGGAATCTCTTGTAGATATTCTCAAATATACTCATATTATGGTCAGAATATACCACATGTACCGGTATACAAGATATCTATAAATCTGTCAATCTACGGCCATTTTGTAAAAACTCCCGTTTATGATGATCGGTAATTAGGTCTTAATGATTCACATCCAGATTTGGTATTTGTTCTCAATAAATACTAGAGTTACATGATATTGATATACTGTGATGTATATATATGACTGTGGTGACATTTCTCTACAAGCTTCATTGTACACAATGTAAAATTATATATGTAATGGTCCTGAGAGCAAGCTGTGTTAATTTTCAGTTTCAACGAACTAAGTTTTTACTTTTTTCATTCAAAAATGCCTTATGGCAAAAAAAAAAGAAAGAAAAAATGGTAGATTAGAATGGTTTTCCAGATCTTTTTAAATGTTTTGACTTAAGTTAGAATGGTTTTTCCAGATCTATTCTGTAATGTTTTGACTTAAGTTAGAATGGTTTTTACAGATCTATTCTGTAATGTTTTAACTAATACAAAATTCAGACTTCTTCTTGTCAGTCCATAATTACAAGACCTTTAACTTACCAGTCAGATTTTTTATAAAATTGCCAATAATGTGAGAAAAAGAATAGCAAATTATGACTGATTAATTTGTCCAGGTTTTTACCAATAAACTAATTGTTTGCAAGATCGAGATTTTTAGCACTAAAATAATGCTGCTTTAACTTGCAACAAGAACAAATTTTTATAAACATTTTTTGTACATTATAAATATTTATCTTTCAAAAAAAATTTAATAAATAAAATAAAATAAATAAATAAATCTGGCTTGCAAACTAAATTGAATATTCCTGGTTCCAAGATAGGAAATGCCAGGTTGGACTGGTCATTCACAAAGTACAGATGTAGAGTTCTTTAATGTCTTGCTACATATTGAATAAGAAAGTCTTGGGTTAGAACCTTGGTATCAGTTTGGCCGCTGTGCTTGTTTTAAAGCGTGTTTTTCCTGCTTTATAAACATTTTTCCAAGATAGGAATGCCAGGTTGGACAGGTCACAAAGTATGATGTAGGGCTCCTGAATGTCTTGATACATATGGTATGAGCAGGTCTTGGCTACTGTGCTTTTTCTGTAATTGTGTGTTTCCTGCTATACAAACATTTCTACAACGTTATAACTACAGCATGATAAAGTACAAAAGTCATACAACAACATATAAATGAAGTTTGGCTGTACTTCTATATGTGGCCTAATGGTAATAACGAGTGTTATTATAGTCTATTTACCATGTATAATGATAGATGAATTAATAACAAAATAAATATCAGCTGATATACTCCATTACTGGGGTTTGTATTAGAGTTTGTATAAGGTCTGGAGAATGTCTGATTATATACATATAAAAGTAAGTGATGGAATACTGGACGGAAAATCAATATCCTCAGATAGTTCTTTAACTTAAGGTAAGATAATACATGTTAGCATTTCCTCAAAGTTGTAACTCTCGACTTAAGTACTAAAGATTGATGGTTTTATTTGGGTACTCCTGTATCCCCTACTGTATCCTCTACTGCTCAATAACTGAAGACACACCATTACAAAATAATAGGTTCCTTAGATTGTTACAGAAATCAGCAAAGTTTTAAGACAAAAAGTGACAAGACAGAACTGGCATTGAAGGTGCAACTGACTGTATTTTGAGGTCTGTATTTTCATTATAAGTTCAATGGTACAGGGGCTATTTTTGTGACCTGTATTTTCATTATGGGTTCAATGGCCAATGTTCAATGACTATATTCTGGGGCCCTGTACTTTCATTATGGGTTCAATGGTCAATGGTCAAGGACTGTATTTTGGGGGCCTGAACTCTTGTTATGAGTTTAATGGTCAATGGTCAAGGACTGTATTTTCACTATGACCTTAGGTTCAATGTTATGAAGACTCCCTCAAGATTAGACAATTTACTATAATGTTCCAATAAAAGCCCTATATTCAAATTACATGTGCTATAAATAGAATGACCCACTATAGTGACTCACTACTTAAAAGTCATAAAACCTTTTAATAAGTACATAAAGTACCAAATAAGATAAACATCAGTACTGATGAAATCTGTATTTAAACATCTAAAGGGGTCTTAATAACAGCCACAATAAAATGCTTAGGTCAGATCTTGAATTCCGCATAGAGTAACTTAAAAGTTAATAACAGCCACACTAACTGCTAAAGGTCAGACCATGAACATAACATGTAGTAACATATATTGTTCATGAAATTTTGAAAATATTTGGCTCCTAAATTTTAAAGTTAACAAATATCATTCTAAGCCTGAGTTAACACGTTTTGTTTACTCAGGTTACCATATTTTTTTTCAAAATCAAATTAATCGTATTGCATCTTTGTCAAATTTATTCAAAACTTTAGTATTAATTGAAGTGCCAAAGTCTAAAATAGAAATTCTATATCATTTTGACCAGTACAGATTTCAAAGGCTTACCTATTATGTAAAATCAATTTAATTTTATGGAGAGAAAAATGATTAAATCAGAAATCACTTTAGAAATCACTACATGTGCTTTAGCCAAATGGGTATCAGGTCAATTCGCCCCCAACGTCTTGAAAATTCGCCCAATGTCAAAATCGCCCCCACTTCTTGAAAATTCGCCCCCAACTTTTATTGAGATTTTATCTTTTTTAAACTTTTTTTTAATTAATAATTTTATTTTACCTCAAATATGCCAAATTAACACTGTTAACATATTATGTGTAAATATGCATTGTGTGTGTTGCAATTTATGTCGAGTATTCATAATGCATTGACTGAATTCACACATAAGACAGCCCAGGTGTGTTGTGATTACTGTAATAATTTATATTGTAATGGTGATTATCAAAAGTCCTTTGTACAATTATTGCTATTTACCTCTAACCACCAACTGTCCACAGTTTCAACTTGGACAAATATATGGAACTATTAGACAGGTACTAGACGATAGCTGTTGTTTGTATGGATTATATCTTTAATCAATCAATAAAAACTTTTCTTAAGTGAAATATTGCTACCGTCCACTACCGTTTAGTAGCCTCCAGTATTTAAAGTTGAGTTTAGTAATGGTGTTTAACTCCCAAGTCAAAAATATTTCACTTATAATGAGATGTCACCAGCTATCATAATGCTGAGTGCTTCGCGGTCTTGGACCATACCTTGTCTGGGTTCGAACTCAGACCTCCTATTTACAGTGCGATTACTCTGCCAACTGAGCTACCGAATTTAGAAGTACTACCTTTGTCGCTGATGGAGAGCACAGGTACCAGGGGGAATTTACTTTAGCATGTCGTCATAAATCAACTAATAAGTCATTACTACAAAATGAAATTTAGAAAAAAATGGGGGCAAATTTGTTGGGGCGATTTTGACATGGGGGCGAATTTGTTAAAAGTGGGGGCGAATTTACCGTGAGGGCAAATTGACTTGAATTCAGCCAAATGTTATTGGTAAGAGAAAAATTAAGGGTCAAACTGGGGATCTAACAGGGGACCTCCTGCACTATTAGCATTTACTGTACCAACTTAACTACCAAGTTTGCTACATATATGTTGTATTTTGAGATTCAGCATCTGATAAGGGAAATACAGTGTCCCATAGGTAAGACCTTCTTTTGTAACTCCCACCCATTTACTTCTATGGAAATATTATGAAAAATTATTTTCCACAGAAATGTTCATAATAGCTTGATTTTGCTAATTATCAGCCTTTTCAGATGAAATTAAAATATTATTGGAGGGTATAAAAGGAAGTTTTTCTTCAATCTACATGAACCATGAGCTTCTGATGACATCAGATCTATTTTCAACATTTACCTCACAACTTTACTGTTATATGTATTAAGAATTCAACTTTTAAAAAAGTATCTTTCTGAATAAATGCATGCCGTTGCAAGTAAGTGATGACAATGATACCTGATACGAATGGACCTGAATCATTCTGGTACCAGTATCTAGGCAAACCTTTCATGAATTTAGTTAATATGAGTTTTACACTTGTTCCAAGATCTTGATTTGTAAAAACTATCTTCATAATTTTGATTTTTCTTATAAATATTCCTTAAACTAAACTAGACGAAAGTTTGAGTGACCAGAGTATTTCCATAAAGTGTACTACTGTGTATATATCGTAATTATATGACTTGACATTTATATATAGAATTGTCATGATTGTTTACACATTGTAGACTCCGGAAATAAATGGCACGATGCATGTCCTGTTGTTCAGAGAGCTACCGAAGAACTGCATGGAAAATTCATGATACAAAACCTTTCAAGTACAGCACTGAGGCGTCCGCTTAGAGTGTATTTTTCATAAAATAAAAGCTTATAAATTTTATGTCCACAGTTTTTAGCAATGACCAACTATCGTAACAGGTGGATAACACCTTTATTCATACATGTCATACCTTTGTGTAAAGCTCATTCGCTGTCATGATGGACTGGCTTCAATCTGATTTCTATTTGTTAAATTTCCAGGCGGTCCAAGCCGCCCTAGTAAACCAAATTACTAGCATTCCGTCATTGTATAAAAATAATCGAACTCAAATCGCCATATTGATGTCAAATCGATGAATGACCTCTTCCGCCCACCGAAAGAATTGGAAAAAGATTAAAATTACTAAAACGCTTGTAAGATATAGGATTATTTATATAAGAAATCACAAGCGTCTTATTGAGTCTTCCCAGGTGTACATCGGAAAGCCTTGGATCTTATCATTAGTCATCACTAGCGGTAAAGATCAAAGTGTATACGTGGACCTACCTGCGCTACTGTGTTGATTACCTAATTTAAATTTAATGTCCAGAAAATATTCAAAATTTATAAGATTTTAATTATAATATACACTGTTAAATTTTGTATGTATTTTATTTCAAACCGGAATATATATTTGCGTTTGATTCTATATTTTGATTTTTATTTGAATCGTGACTAGTGATTTTTAATGCTATTAATTATACATTTAATTCATGTCTTGATTATGTTGAATTTTGTTGATCTTAACACGCAGTAAATAAAAACTTATGCATCATAACAAATGAGTAAGAAATGATGCTTTAGATTCAGGGTTTCTTTTCCGATTTAATTTTTGTCTAAAAATTACTTTATTGCACTATTCTCTCAATTGATTTCCTTTTGTGACGGCAAAACAAACTTAAAACAATTTCTGTTTAAACTATTTAGAAATATCAATCTCGACAGCTTCTTACTTTCTAAATTAAGAAATTACCAAATTAAAACGATGAGGCCAAAGTAGTCCGCATATTCAGTCTTTTTTATTATAGTTTATTCATTTATCCTTTTACCTTCTTTTACATATGAAGATCATGAATACTTTTTGGTTAGCGGGGGGGGGGGAGGGGTCTTGGAAAGTCTTGGTTAAACACTATACTACAGATTATTGAATTTCTGAGAAAAAAATATCACAAAAATCCATAAAAATCTACTACAATCAATCCCGTGTATATAGCTATCAAAGTTGACGAGAACCTATAGAATTGACAATAATGAACGCACATATTTTAAACAGATTGTACTTTGAACTCTCAAAACGTATTTTATCTACGTCACTTAAAATAAATTTATCGCGGAGTGTCAATCATGCATTATATTTTTTTCATTTTTATTTATTTATTTATTTATTTTAAATAGCCCCTTAATTATTGATTCTAATCTACATATACTTCTAATTTTTTCATTGTCTCTTTTTTTCTCCATTCATACTTTGTATCGTTGACATTGACAACTTATGTATTCTTACAGCCAGTTCGTGTGTAATATTGATCCTAGGATGACACAGTTTCAGAGCTCGCTTGCCCGGCGATGATTGACTGTTTTCTCCTAACAAATCGGTTCTCCACACCAATCCAGTCCCGATCGTCTCGATTTAAGAGAAAGAATCATGTGGCGTAAAACACCAGTTTTACACTTCACTCTATTCCCTATACAATTTTACCTTGTCATACAATATGGCTGTTTCTTTCTCGTCAAGTTTAGTTTGGATAAGAAATCTTGCATAGATATCCATCTTTGACAACCTAAAATATCCTATATAATACAAATATACAACGTAAAAATATCAAACACAACATAAGTATAATATCAAGCTAATAATTCACACATTTTCGCGAGAATTAAAAAAGACTTTGTTCATGTAATGCGTTATTGAGCAAGCATTTCAGATCTGCATTGTACTAGTGCGTGCTTATGGCAACCTTCTGAGGGCGAATACACATGATAAATTACAGCATTGAAAGTTTGTCTCAGAGGTGTTACATTTTGGTGTGTGCATGTGTGTGTGTGTGGGGGGGGGGGGGAGAGGGCACTATTGGTTTGGTCAATCCCCTCCACCCTCCCCCTCACACCAACAAATACAATCTGAACACATACGCTTATTTTTTTTAGTTATATGAATAATTAAAAAAAAATAATAATAAAATTGACATTATACTTTATGCATGATTAAAAAAAAAAACAACAACACATGAGTGAAATTAAAAACACAACACTCTCTTCTTGGACCCCCGAAACAGAATATGGAAAGATTTATAATGAGTACCAAAGTGTTAATTAGCAAGATATATCAACGTCAAAAATATAGATAAATGAATAAGTAAATTTTAAAAATCCATAACGGTTACAACAATTAAGTTTAAAAAATATATATGATTTCGATGTATTAATAACTATTTAATTTTAAAACTTACCATGCAAAATTTTTGCCAATTTGGTTTTAAAAAAATCTACAGGTCACGTGATCTTGTGCATCCTCGTGATCGATACATTTCATGCTTCACAAATTTTGACAAATTTTATTAGTCTTTGTTAAATTCTTGTAGTGACAAATTGAAAATTATAGACTACTTATTAAACTTACAGATGTAGTTACAGGTGTAAATATACACATGATTTTATTGTACACCTCATGACTCCAACAACAGGGGGCTTTAGAACCACTAGACGTTATTTAAAAACCGTCACCCCCATGTCGAATCAGGACTAACTAGGAAACCGGGAAATTCATATTGCTGCCTACATAATTGCTATTCGAACACTTAAAAGTCAAAGATTAAATTGCATTTCATTTATAGTTAGTGAAGTCTCGATATTTAAGTGAAATATACAGTGCCTTGTTAGACAGTGCCTTGTTTGACTGCGCGAGTTCAAAATAAAATGAAAATGAAAAACACATTTAGCCAGTTCTTTGGGGTTTTTAAAAGTGAATGTGTACCAATTCAATTTAAAAATCCCATCATTAGCAAAATTAAAATTGAGGAAATCCGGCAACCGAGCTTTCTTTTTTTTTTTTTTTTTTTTTTTTTTTTTTTTTTTTTTTGCTTTATACCCATCTACACGTTACAAAAATCGACGCACTTCTCAGACAACTGGTTTCCCTACGTACTGGATTCGCATATAGGCGGCTTCTGGATTAATAGACATTTTTATCTATTTGGTTTCCATATGTAAATCTAGTCATCAATGTTTCATATTGACAACTTAAAACTTTTTAAATCTGCATATCATGTTTTTATGAGATGAATCTCTCTCTCTCTCTCTCTCTCTCTCTCTCTCTCTCTCTCTCTCTCTCTCTCTCTCGCTCTCTCTCTCTCGTTTATGTATTGTATTGGTCATCATGAAACATCTGTTTCTTAATGTTTTAGACTTTTGTTTGGAAAGCAATTTTACAATGAATAGTAAGGTGTGGGGCATGATCAATACATTGTTATTTAATTTACACATTGCATAAATACTAGTATATATGCGATGTATCAGGTTTGATAAATGGCCAATAAATAAATAAATAAATAAAAATAGATAAGAATAACCCTGTTACCGCAATTTTGGCCCCGTTTAGTAATGGTCATGTGCAAAATTTTAAATATTTCTTTTGGTAAAAATAAAAAAAAAAAACATGACAGTAAGTTAACAAGTATTACAAGCAGTTGAACCAACGAAATAAATAAATAAATAAATAAATAAAACAACAGAGAACAACCAGATGAAATATTTATGTCAAACGAGTTAAATTGGTAGTACACCATTTTTCATTTCATTCCCCATATAAAGATTAGTGTTAATTAAAAAATGTAATTCATAGATTTAAACAAAGCAAGTAGCACACGTATGGTTCCTCTCGAAAGAAAGTGATTCGATAAAAAATTATTTATAATAAAACAATTAAAAATTAGAATATGTTCTGTCTGTACCATGAACTTCTATCTCTTGTAATTTTCTAGAAAAACGAATATTGATAAATTGATGTCACAGCACAATTCTTGCTTAGTGAAGGAAAAGCCATAAAACGATGGCCATATGTGCGTTAATTACAACAATGACCATCGGTGGTCAGTTAACAAAAAGTTGTATATCAAAATAAAATAAAGATATGTCCGCATGGTCAGCTTCCCGGTTGATCTATTACTTTAATGGTCAATAAAATGTATTGTTAATTTGTGGTATAATGGATCGAAACTTACAACAGATTTTGTAAAACGTGACAGTGAGCTGGTATATAAAGGGGGTCCGGATCCGGATTATTGTCAGAGGACTACTGCGTCCCTCCCATAGAATATTTGATCATATTATTCGTCTATTTTAATTTTTAAAAGATACTTGTAATAATAATTTTACTGGGACGTTCAAGTAAGAGACACAGACTTAATCCCGTTAGGGGAAGATGCTCGGATCCGGTTCGATCCCTGGACTGATTTTATGGATACTACTGACCGCACAGATCAACCGGATTGCCGCATTGTAAGTAACTCTGAAACGGTTTTAATTAAATATCTTTTAGAAAATAAATAGTTTGAGTTTGGAAATTTTAATTAATGTGTCTAAAGAATTTTTTTTTGCAATTGATCGATTCAAAAACTGCTTTATGACAAATGCCAAATTATTTTTCAATACTTCAAAACGATTTTTGAAATTAATATTGTCATATGCGAATTTTTGAACTTTTATAAAATAAAATATTCAAAAATTTGCGTATTCATATACAAAATTTCGAATATTTTATTTCATGAGAATTCAAAATTTTGCATATGACAGAATATGAAAGTTTTTATTTTATTTTATTAAACCCGTGTTTTGTTGACATTGTCATATGCTACTTTTGAATATTTATGAAATAACACATTCAAAAGTAATATATGACAACATTTCAATTTTTTCAATTTTGAATATGTATTTTTTTTTTTTTTAAAAAAAAAAAAATCTTTTTTAAATCAATGAATTAGAAAAGATTTGATTTTTTCTGCCTATAATACGGTGTGTCCGATTTCTGTCATAACTATCCGGTATATACTCTAATCCGGTATTTGATATGTCTCACATTTCAGCTGTAAAACAAAGGTACCAGAAGCTGTGAATACTACGGTGTCCTATTTCTGTTATAGCTACCTGGTACATTCTCTACTCCGGTATTTGATATGTCATTTCAGCTGTAAAACTAAGGTTCCGGTGTAACGACGAAAAATGACCCCCGTAGAATAATGACCGGGGGTCATTTTTCTACGTAGAAATTTCACCCCCTGGTCAATATTCTACGTAGAGAAATGACCCCCTTTTTCGTAGAAAGTATGGCCTTAGGGTCATTTTTCTCCGTGTGGATTGTAGAAAAATGACCCCGTAGAATAATGACCTATGTCATTTTTTGATGCAAAAGGCTGATTTTGGTAGGAATATTCTTGTCGGAAAATAAATAGGGGTACTTGAAAATCACGCAGTCTTCTGATGTGAAGTGTTTATTTCATGCGTTCTACCCACTATACCTAAAATCAATAAAACAAGATGATTTATCCCAATTAAAGGAAAGCGAATAACAGTTCCATGACGATAGAGCAAGAATACCCACCGTTCTTAGATTTGTTTTATCAAATTTAATTTATAAAATATATTTCCACCGACTTGTTATTATTTAAAAAAATCAAGATCATCCATAAAAAAATGTTCAGTTTCAATAATTGTTATCCTCTTTGATTTTACTTTGGGTAAATTATGTGCAAAATATCCCCAAAAAAGTCTCAATTTTTTTTTTCTTCACAAGTTACAAGAAAAGTTTATGTTTCTGAACCCCCAGTTAATTAAATTTGCATGAAAAATGAGCAATTGTTGAAAAAAATTATATCTCATAAATATCTTCAATCTCGGGAGCACAAACTGTGATTAACTTAAAACTTTAACTCACAGGACCGTGAAACGCGAGGGTTAGGGAGGGGGGGCGCCCTTAATTTTCTGAGTATAGTATTTTATTACAGTAAATTTTCTTTTAGATGTCCCCCATCTTCTGCTAATACACGTTCTCTTTTTATTGCTTTAAGGTTGATCACTAGGAAGTTCCAGTATTTGGACAGATAATGATTTTTCGTCTTTTTTCCCCCCTAAGATCTCCCCAATTTTAAAACCTGATTATGTCTTTTGTCGTTTGCAAGTACCACCAAAGCCCAAAAAATGACAGCTGAAAAAATTATTAGCTCGCACATCCTCCTTCCCAACCCCCTACACCTTGAAAGTCATGTGCAGATAAATATAGTAACATTTTTTCTACATTGGTGAATCTCGGTCAATCACAAAGAAATAGGAATTATTAAATCATATTCTATAGGGCCCATATAAGAAGTGGTGTTAAATTTGCTTCCACGTCATTTAAAGATATTTTTCAAAAAAAAAAAAAAAAAAAAAAAAAAAAAAAAACAAGAGACACAGTTATCTTCACCGACCCTCACCAACCCCGGGATGAACGCATATCGAGTATTACATCTCATTTCATATTATTGTATAATATAGTGAAAAAGTAGGGAGTCATATTTCTATGGGGGTCATTTTTCAACGTGTGTGGTGTCGTAGAATAAACGGTCTGGAAGGGTTTTTTCTACAGTCGAAAAATGACCCCACTTGCCGTAGAATAATGACCGGGGGGTCAAATTTCTACGTAGAAATTTGACCCCCCGGTCATTATTCTACGGGGGTCACTTTTCGTCGTTACACCGGAAGCCGAGTATACTACGGTGTCCGATTTCTGTCATAACTACCTGGTACATACTCCAATACGGTATTTATATGATTTACATTTCAGATGTAAAACAAAGGTTCCAGAAGCTGAATATACTACGGTGTCCGATTTCTGCCATAACTACCTGGTACATACTCTAAATGGCTTCCACTTGGATAGAGAGTCAAGTTTTCCACAACATTATACCACCGACCAAATAAAGGCCATTATAGCTGACACGTCTAGTACATATAAGTGTAACTTTACTAGGTAAGTAACCACTACGTTAGCTAAGTTGGAAGAGTACTCGCTTCCTATGTGGGAGGTCGGGTTTCCAACCCCGAGGGGGTCTGACCTAATTTCGAAAGTAGGCAGTGACTGTTCTTCCGCCAATCGTTCGGCATTTAGAAATGAAAGTCACAGGGTTCTTCGGAGGAGACCTTAAAAATTGATGCTCGTGTCACGACAGGCGTGGCACGCTAAAGAACCCGCCCTGCACATTGCCCTTAGCGCACTGCTAAAATAAAAATCTGATACTTAACATATAGCCAGTGACGTTTCGATATAAGTGAAATATTCCTGCCTGGGACGGGTGGCACTATCTGGCTGATTAACCAAGGCAACATACACAAGGTTTTATAAACAATAATTGTGCTTGCATGTTGAATTGTCTACCGACCGAGTTCTAGCCTATCAAGTCGTATTATTCTATTTCTTCTTTCAATTCACAACCTTGCGCTTACCGTTGTTTGGCCACTGACCAGGTTTCGATGGGGCCATAAAAGTAACGGGAAAGGGGAAAATGCAATTGCAAAAGTGGGAATCAAACCCGGAAACTTTTTAATACTTGCGATAGAAGAACGCTCTACCAAATAAACAACCCGACGGCCTATCAAGCCCGGTTCTCCACAAATGCCCGGACCGATCTATATTTTAATTGGAATTAGCACAATTTGACATATTGCATAAATAAATTGAGGTCATTTTGTTTATGTACTTCAAATTAATTTTGGATTGGCGATATCTTATCAACATACACATTATATATCAATACAATCTATATAAATACCAAGCATAACGTGTTTTGACATATATATATATATTATTGTCTACTTTTACAGAGTTGATACCATTATGAAGGATGTGTGTTGTGTCGGTTATACAGGACCGGACTGTGATCAGTGTAAGTCAGACCTAGAATAGAAGAGAATAGAATAGAATAGTAAAATAGAATAGAACGGAATAGACTATAATAGACTATAGTATACTATACTAGAATATAATAGAATAAATATAGAATATAAACGAAAAAGAATAGAATAAATATACCGCTAGTATAAAATAGAATAAATATACCGGTAGTATAAAATGGAATAAATATACCGGTAGTATAAAATTGAATAAGTATACCGCTAGTGTAAAATGGAATAAATATACCGCTAGTATAAAATGGAATAAATATAGCGGTAGTATAATGAAATAAATATACCGCTATTATAAAATGGAATAAATTTAAAATAGAATAATCATCGAATATAAACGAATAAAAATATAATGGAATAGAATAGAATAAATATAGAATAGAATATAAAGAATATTAAAATAGAATAAAATAGAAAGGAAATAAAATTAGAATACAATAAAATAATCAGAAGATAACATTTTAACTAATAAACATAGCTAATTAGTATTGTATTTATGATTTTTTACAACTTCATCTATCGTCCTTTACGATACAAAATGATACTTGTAAAATGACTGAAATATAACTCCTAAACTTGAAAAATCTATAATTTTGAAATAGACTATAGCATAAAAAAAACCATGCTATCAATTGTTTATACTATTGCAGATTTATGTACTCCTGCTTGTGTACATGGTTACTGTAGCAACCCAAATACATGCACGTGTGATACTGGTTACGGAGGCAGTGCGTGTGATCTGGATGTATTAGGTAAGTAAAATGTAATTAAAGTACTGAAAGTACTGAACGTCTAAAAAGCATTTTGTAATGACAATAAAGGACATGAATGGTGAATGTCACATAAAACGGTTGCCTTAGGTTATGACAGGTTACTTACTACGAATATTTGAAAATTAAAGACAAACACCAGTAGCTGACTTTTTAAAAGTAAGCCCTGAGGAACTTTTCATCATAACTGTCGAAATTTATTTATTTTCCGTCTCTTTGAACCACATCATCAATAATCATTGCGTAGGGTCAACCCATGGAATCTATTAACGGATTTAACATTAAAAAAGCTTCTATAATAAACCCTTTTAAATCAGAATAGTTATTGGAAGTTATCAATTTTTCCTGCGTGTATCTGGTATATGAAACACGTCTTCTCTTGTCTTGTCTTGTATGACTTTTTCCATTGATTACTTGTCTTGTGTCGCATTTCTTTTTATTTTACGCGTTTGCTGTTACCTTATTTAAGCAACGATTTTCATATCTTTGTCTACAATCAGATGAGGTTGCGCTGGAACAGTACTGTTTTGAAGACAGCACATGTGTGGATTTGAAGGGCGGAAGCAGCACAAAAGTTTCAAAAACAGATTGTTGTGACGTCATTGGAGGTTTTTCCTGGGGAAATGCATTAGAAGCTTGCATTGCCTGTCCAGGAAGTGAAGGTATGTCTATTTGAGTTCATGAACACTGCATTTTGGTTGCATTTATAATTTAAGACGTACTTTGGATCATAAACCTTTTTTCATTACGTGCCTTGTAACTATACATGTTTTCTATTTACCAAAAAAAAAATCAAAAATAAAAATAAAATAAAATAAAATAAAATAAAATAAAAATTAAAAAAAAGCTTAAAACTTTCTTCACTCGAAGTTGAATTTCTTCAAAAAAGTACCAATAGATTAGCGAGTGCACTTACAAAAAGTTTTATATAGTGCATATAGATATTATTATTTGTAAAAATAATTATATATTATTTTTTACATTGTTTATCTATGATGGGCAATTGGTTTGTAAATGGTGTTTTGAAGTAATTGTACTTCCCAACGATCTGGATAAGATAACGACATTATTTGGTAAAACACCTTTGGGACCCAGATCTAAATATTTGAAATACTGATTTATATTTTTAAAATTTTAATTTCCAGATGGTGTAGGACCAATCATCGAACAGACAAATAAACTATCGTTTAGAACGTGTAGAAGCTTTTCGTCAGTACTGTACAGAACTTATGACGGATTACAGTACACATTTCCTGGTCAATGCACATATATATTAACCAAGTTTGGTGATCATTTCACCATCACGTCACAAGTTATCAATGGAGACAGCTTCAATGATATGAGAAAGGTGGGTAAATCAATAATGTCTATGTAGTTTATTGGAGCGAATTTGTTGTTAAAATACAACCCACATTTGCAAGTCTGTATATGACATGTAGACTTTTTGTGGTTATTTATTTATTTATTTATTTATTTATTTATTTATTTATTTATTTATTTGTTTGTTTGATTGTTTATTCATTTATTTATTTATTATTATTATTATTATTATTATTATTATTATTATTATTATTATTATATTTTTTATTTTTTGTGAATTAGTTAAAATGTTATCAAGTTCTCGATTTAGAAATATCATTGTATACTGAATAACTGAAGACCAGAAGTATTTGCGTCGAAGCGTTATAGCTGCTAGTGGCGCCTAGTCGCCTGTGATGCATACGACTTTGTGTCATTTCGAAGTCTTTATTATGACTAACAACATTTTCACTCAAACTTGTGACGATGAAAGATTTTGTTGATATATTTTGGCACGTTTTGCTAAATAAGTTTTTAGAACTTTTACTTTTCTGTAATTTTATTTTCACGTTTAGATTTTTAAAACATTAACTTCGATCACGAACAAAAAGTCACGCTGTCTAATAGATTTCAGTTTCACAGAATACTTTGAACTTCAATAATTTTTTTTGTACAAAATTTTAAAAAATCGTTTCTTTAATGTTTATGTTTTAGAAAAAATATTTGAAAATTCTATTTTATACCTTTTTTGTGCAGAAAATAGAAATTCATATTAAAGGTTCGCCTACAATCGAGTTAGAGAGTGGTGTAGCTATCTTCGACGGTTCTGTAGTCCCTTTATCATCCGAACTAGAACAGACACTGGATAGCACTGGTGAGTAGTGTCATAATTATAGATATCACACTTTAGCCGCACCCTGATGTAAATATATAATACAAATACCAGTTAAATTTTGATGTGCCAGATGTGCACATTTCGGAAATCCATTCCTCATCAGTGACACTAAGACCGAAAAGTATGATACATAAAAATACAAGCCAAACAGTTGAAAATAATGAATCTAAAATTTCAAAATTATATAAATACAAATCCAGCTAAGAAATGCTTTGCATGAGGGAACAAACCTTAGTTTTAAATAAATTTCAAATTTTAAACGACTGAAAAATTTTGTTAAATGGTACATTTTCTGACAGCACAAAGTACTGCTTACTGAGTTATGCATACCCTCGGGGAGATGTACTCCACCAGCAGCGGTACCCGCTCAGGGGTAGTAAATATATAATACAAATACCAGTTAAATGTAACAAAGAATCAACCGTTTCCTTGTGACATGACATAACATTCGGGCCATGTTGTCACAGTACAACCATGTCCAGATTTCACGAACAATATTTTGATTTAATTTGATTGATGTAATGGGGTTTTTCGTTCCAGTCAAGAATATTTCACTTATATCGAAACGCCACCAGCTATAGGTGAAATGGTAGAAATTTTGCCCCTTGCAGTGCACGTAGGGCAATGTGCAGGGAAGGTTCTTTAACGTGCAACGCCTGTCTTGACACAGGACATCGCTTTTTAAGGTCTCACCTGAAGGACCCTCACGAACAACAGAGCTCTATTTCATCCAAGCCATAGTGTTACAACAAAAGATCCAGGGTGCCACAGCACAACAGAAACGAGGTGTTCACCTGAACCCTTGGTAATCAATACACTAGACGACTATGGTGCCGCTATACTTTAACCGAGTCCTGGTGTTACAATACAATGGAAACATGTTGTCGCTTTATTTACCAAATCTCTGCACGGTGTCACCCGAGTTTCAGTGTTCAAAACAGAGTAAACAAATCATGATGTTAGTTTTTCACCCGAGCCCTAAAAAATCACAATACAAAAACAAAGCCTTGATAATGCATTACAACGGAGCTCTGTTGTCAAGATTCAGTAATTGTCTAAATTGTTTCAGTTTTGATGACAAGTTGAATATAAGAAATGTTATACATTATTTACAGGATGTAAGGTGCTGAAGGTCGGAGACTGGATCAGAGTTGACTGTGGTGGTTTTAGAGTCAAAGTTGATGAACTGTCCACTGTTACTATATCTATTGAAAAACAAGAATTAAATAATTTAGACAGTTCTAGTGAGTTAACAGGGATGTGTGGTAACTACAATGAGGATGGTTCAGGTAGGTCTAACACCTGAAAATCAATATAGACTGACCAGGAAAGTTTAACATCCGAAAATCTATATAGATTGACCAGGTGAGTGTAACACCTGAAAATCAAGATAGACTGACCAGGTGAGTGTAACACCTGAAAATCAAAATAGACTGACCAGGTGAGTGTAACACCTGAAAATCAAAATAGACTGACCACCATTTTAGATACAATACATGGCTGAAAATAAAATAAATACAAATTGGACAGCTTATTTAGCCAAAGGTTTACTTAAAAACATGAAGGAAATGTGTTCACTTATTGTGTACAAATAACTGGGGACTAAAATGTTTATTAAAAATAATATTACAATGTATGACTTTCTTCTGCAATTTATATACCTGATGTTCGCGAGTATTTTATTTTCGTGATAAAGTTAACATCAAATGGGCTAAATATGATTGCTTTCATACCTAATTCGCGAGTATTTTATTTTTGCTATGTCTGCATTCAGTGATCAGAGTATAATTGTTGAACTGTTCTATCTCCCATTATACTTTAAACCCCTTCTAAAAGTCTATTCTAGTCAGGTTTGATAAAGACAATAATGGTAAGATTTAGCAGTAATGATTTTTATTTTTATTTTTTTGTTTGTTTGTTTTTGTTTTTGTTTTGTTTTGTTTTGTTTTTGATAATATATTAACAAAAGTCTGGTTATACAGCAGAGTTTTATCAATGTTTTATTTTTATTTTTATTTTTAGATGACATGGTGACAAAATCTGGTGAAATAACATCAAGTCCTATCGTGTTTGGTCAATCATGGAAAACAGTTACCGATGCTGAGGTATAGTAAACTTATTTTGAATATTTTGTAAAAGTACACCGAAATAGTTACAAGGGATATAATAAAACGTTCACAATTCGTACTCGCGAACTTACGGAATTACTGTTCAATTTGTTTCATGGGTAATTTATTTTAGCGATAATGTTAACATCATTTTTTCTGTGGATCATATTGATTCGTGAGATTTTTAGTTTGCCGTGAAGATTACATCCCGTGAGTGAGATACAACTGTCGATTTTGTTAAATTTTTATTCCTAATTGGTTTTGCAAGTACACTTTATTTCCGACATCATTGTTGAGTAAAATATGTGTACTGTAGGTTATATTTTTTTCCGCGAGTATTTTTTATTAAATTCAGTTTTTTATGTATAATGTTATTTTATTTTTTGCAATAATGTTTACATCCAGCTGGCGCCGAGATTTACTGTAAATTATAATTTTTATCGCAAGTACAAGTATTTTGTTGTAGCTTTATTTAGCTTTTCATTTTGTCAATGGGACCCCTTGGCATATACTTTTTGTTTCAATTGCATTTACTTTTTATGTTTTTTATAGTGTCCAAATGTACACACATTCCCTAGCTATTGCAATCAAGTCAATGATAGTATAACCTTGGATGCCAGAAGCAGATGTGATGTCATTCGAGATAGATATGTCTTTGAAGATTGCTATACATATGTAAGTAAAGTGTCACGTGATAAGTGACGTCACCTTAGAAGAGTTAACTATAATATATTTATATGTAAATTAAATGTCATGTGATATGTGATGTCACGAGAAATAGAGTTGAGCTGAGTTGAGAAATGGTGTTTAACGTCCAAGTCAAGAATATTTCACTTATATTGAGACGTCGCCAGCTATAGGCGAAAAGTGCAGAAATTTTGCCTGTGCGTTGCGCTGATGACATTATACAGCAGTCACTACCCACTTTCAAGTCTTGGGTCAGACCCGTCCGGGGCTCGAACCCACGACCTTCCACTTACGGAGAAATAGAGATGTGTCTATAGATTTGCTATATATATTGTAAGTAAAGTGTCATGTGAGATGTGTCTTTGAAGAATGCTGTACATAAGAAAAGTCATCATTTATGCGTCTTATAAGATTGCTTTATATATAATAAATAAGTCCTTTTTTTTGAAATACGGTAATTTTAAGAAAGCTTCACACAATAAAAAAAAAACTATTCAAAATGCCGTATCGAATTTTTACATCTTGAATTGTTAGCAATTTCAAAATCATGTAAATTTTTAAATACGTTATATTGACATCTCATTAGCTATGAATTTATCATGATCAAAACTGGTTGTTGCTTGTAACATTAACATTTGGGTAAATCCGATAGGTAACAGCAGATTCAAAAACATCTGTTTCAATGTATCAAATAATTGAATTAAGTACAAAAAAAAAAAAAAAAAAAAAAAAAAAAAAAAAAAAAAAAAAAAAAAAAAAAAACAGCTCTTTTATTTCAGTCTTTCCAGGGCATCGGCAATCTTGGTCAAATACACACGCACTTAGGAACAAAAAATGTTAAACATATTTGTTACTTTAACAATAGCATCTTCAAAAATTAAAAATAAAATAAAATAAATAAAAATTATTTTATTTTTGCACAGTAAATATTCAAAGGTAGACATATTCGTACATAAAAACTGTTATAATTTTATTATTTCAGACTGATGTGAATTACTGGGCTAATTTATGTGAAAACTTTGTCTGTCAAGCCACAACTGAGGCAGACAAGGAAGCAGCACGTTGTGGTGTAATTGAAGAGTTCGCCACCAGGTGTCGTGAAGCCAATATTATTGTGAATTGGAGACATTCATATCTATGTCGTAAGCATACATATTCTACAACGAAAAAAGAATAATTCTTACTGTTATAATATTAATATTTTGTTAAAATAATTAAGTTTCCTCCCTTTTCTGTACTCTTTTTATGTGGAAGGAGTTACAAAAATTGGCGGGAAAATGATGACGTCATTTCGGGATTAAGGCAGGGAGCTTGACAGGACATTTGTCAAATGTAACCAGGAGTTAAGCATAGCCATCTTTATTTTAAAGGCAATTGATTTAGAAAAAGGTTGAGGTTCTTTGTAACAGAGTGGTTTATATTATGTTTGTGCTTACATTTTCTATATACATTCTGCTCAGGCTGATTTAAGCTGCTAAGTATGACAAAGTTTGTTAGTTCGGGTACTCCCGTTTACCCCACCATCCCAGAACTGATATAAGTGAAGAATCTTGACTGAGGCGTTAATCACCTTTATTCCACTCCACTCATTGAGTCATTCAAACTACAGGGTCCAATATAAATCATAATAAAATCCTCATGTAAAATTTTATTTCTCTTACAGCTAGAACTTGTCCACCCAATATGGTGTATAAAGAATTTACCAGTGAATGTCAATACACCTGTACATCCATGCATTCTGTATTTGATTATGAATGTTATGAGAAGAGAACGTCTGGTTGTGTTTGTGACACGGGTTATGTACTCCAACAAGGAGAATGTGTTAGAATACAAGATTGTAAATGTCTTTATAGACGTAATTACTACGAGACTGGTACAACTTTAAAAGTAGGATGCAAGTCCTGGTGAGTTACAAAACACAACCTTATGGTAATCAAACAATATAAATTCACTGGTACCTTTAATTTGTTTAACAACTTTTATGTTTAACTTTGTTTTTGCCATTTTGATATCATGTTGTTGTATGTGTAAGAGTTTAGGTGCAAAAAGCCAAGAACCATTAAAGTAAACCCCACCTCTTGGAACTGATCCCTAAAACAACCATCTACATAAAACTGAGCTGTATACTTGATCTACTTATAACCAACCTGTCAATCAAACGTGCAATTAATACAGTAGAATGAAGTGCTTATCGTTGATTGGCTACAAGAAAATGAAGAGCTTTTCATTGAATGGATACAGAAGAATGAAGTGCTTATCATTGATTGGCTACAGTAGAATGGAGTGCTTATCATTGATTGGCTACAATAGAACGGAGTGCTTATCATTGATTGGCTACAATAGAATGAAGTGTTTATTATTGATTGGCTACAGAAGAATGAAGTGCTTATCATTGATTGGCTACAGAAGAATGAAGTGCTTTTCATTGATTGAATACAAGAGAATTTAAGTTCTTATCATTGATTGGCTATAAAAAAAATGAACTGCTTATCATTTTTTGGCTACAGAAGAATGAAGTGCTTATCATTGATTGGCTACAAGAGAATTTAAGTTATTGGCTATAAAAGAATGAACTGCTTATCATTTTTTGGCTAAAAGAAAATTTAAGTACTTATCATTGATTGACTGCAAGAAAATTTAAGTGCTTATCATTGACTGGCTACAAGAGAATTTAAGTTTTTATCATTGATTGGCTATGAAAGAATGAACTGCTTATCATTTTTTGGCTAAAAGAAAATTTAAGTACTTATCATTGATTGACTGCAAGACAATTTAAGTGCATATCATTGATTGGCTACAGTAGAATGGAGTGTTGATCATTGATTGGCTTAATATTAAATACAGAAGTTGGGTGTTTAATATATTAGAATTCCATGCCTAGTCAATTTTTTTGCACTTGTTCTTAAAGCTAGCACTTCAGACCAATTGGTTACCAAGGTCCTTTGATATCTTATGGAAATATTGGAATATACTATAAGTGTATTCAATTTTACAGAAAATTAATTATTATTCTCATTCATTCAGTTAGTTTAAAATCATTTTATCTAATAAAGAAGTGACCAACAAAATTATTCCACATCACAAGAAATATTTTTATTTACTACAAAAACTCCTCACCTTTTTTTTGTAAAATATTTCAAAATATGTTCAGCATGTGTCATGTATACTCTTCTTTTTTCAAGTGAATGTAATGTTGGAAAGTGGGTGTGTCAGAGTGATGTCTGCTCATCAACTTGTGATATAGCTGGTGTTGGTCATGTGATGACCTTTGATGACCTCAGATATTCCTACGAACCTTCATCTTGTAAATACACATTATTGGAGGTAAGACATCATTATTGATTAGAAGAAAGCTTGTTTTGACATTTTGTGTAATATTTTATTTCATAAATCTGAACAATAAATCAACCCACAATTGATAATTAGCACTTTATTCTCCCATTATACTGCAAATAAGTAAAAATAAACTTTCAACAAATTCATTTTTAATTTGTCAATTCAAACGACACAATATTTACAGAATAAATTTATTTAACATGTCACGAAACAATTTTAGCATTATGTCTACTATGGCAATTTACAGATAAGATTTTAATTATAGTTCTCAGCATGAATTTCTGCTTTTAATTTTGAACTTTTTGTAGTATAAGTTATTGTGTTGTATGTTTTCCTCAGTTAGCACTTCTCACAATTTATTTCACATAACCATGCAATGTCACCTATGTATTTTGATAAAGATATAATCATTTAAAAAGAGTAATTTGATTAATCACAAAGGATCAATCTAAGAACAAGCTTGTGTAAGCCTGAGATGTTCAATAGTGTATTATGGTCTGTCTTGTACTAAAGTGCACTCGGTGCAAATTTTTGTTAAGGTGCTTGCTCACTGATTCAGTATGCCTCGGACAACCAGTCCATACTCTGTCCTCTTTACGCCAAGCAGGAAGCAGTATCTTGATCTTTTAAAGTCTTATGTATAACATGACTAAGATTTGATCTCATGACTTCCACTCTTAGTGCATATACTCTATAACTGAGTCATCATGGTAGGGATATAAATACCAGGTATTATTAATTTTAAATTATTTTTTAGATGTCAGATGGATCTAGTGATTTCACGGTGGAAATGGATCATGAAAGCTGTGGTGAATTTCTGGATCGTAATTGCCCGTCTGGAGTTACAGTACAGTACAAAACAACTAAGATTATATTACAGAAATCTAAAGATGTATTAGTAACTGAGGATTCAAGTACTGTTAAACTCGTGACATTACCGTACTTATCCAGAGATGTACAAGTTAAACACATCACTAGTTCCTTTATAGAAGTTAAAGTGTTAGGTGCTTCTATACTGTGGGATTCCGACAGCCAGGTTTCCATTAGACTGGAACCTACTTATTCAGGAATGGTACGGAATCTTCTTTCATAAGACCTATTTCACAATAGTGTCAGGTGTTTACGTTAAATTAAAACAGGGTCTAGGTCTAAAGCTCGGACTTACGAATCACAACGTATAGCATCTCCTACGAATCCCACTAGGGACAGATCCTAGTGTGAGAAAGTTTGTTCGGTTTGCTTGCCAAAGGTTGGTGGTTTTCTCTGGGCACTCTGATTTCCTCACCGTCCCTAAACTGACCGCCTCGAAATAAAAGGATATTGATGAGTGTAAAATACCATAACTCCACTCCACTCCATAAAATAAAAAAAACATTTGACTGTTTATTCTAAGAAAAGCAATATATGCAATGAATTTTAAATTCAAGTCATCAGAAAGTTCTATAGAAATTTTTCCACTTTTGGTATTTTAAAACTTTAAACTTTGAATATTTAAATATTTCTACCAGCATTTTGTATTGTCTAAATTAAGCAACTAAATTGATGCAAAGCTGAAATAAAATAAAATTCAAACTATTTGTTCAGGTAACAGTTACTGACTTAACTAAAACTTATTAATTAAATCATTTTTTTTTTTAAATTCTAGTGGTTATCTAGTTATTTTGTTTCTACAGAAACAAAGGTCATGATAATGCAACATACACTATTGACAATGATATATATATATATATATATATATATATATATATATATATATATATAACGAAGACTAGCAATGTCCTCTTTTTCTGACTTTTCAAGAAATATTTATCATAAATTTCCTTTTAATTGGCCATGTATTTTCAGAGAAAATGCTCAAAGATGAAGGCTAATAATACACTTCATGTGCATATTAAGTAATTATTACCAAAATGAAAAATTGTAAAGAAATACCTGTTGCAATTGTGTTTTCAATGCATATATATGCATTTTAGGACATTGATATATTTTTTTAGTGATTAATGAGATGAACATCTACAATAAAAACCAGAATGACAAATAATTGGTTTTCATTATTGGCTGTGGTTCTGGTCCATGAAATATTTATCAGAACATTCTTGCTGTATTATATGTACTACTCTTTCCTTTGTGTAGATTCGTGGATTGTGTGGTAATTTGAACTACAACTCGTTAGATGAGTGGGTCAGCAGACAAAACGTAGATGAAGTTAACGAGGTGGACTTTGCAGTATGGATACGTTGATGGAGAATGTCCCAATGCTGCCAAAAAACAGCTTGTATTGTGTGACGAAAACACAGATGCAGTAAGTTACTAATATCTAAAAAAAAATTGGTTGTACAATAAGTGAGATTGTTGGAGCTTTCTATGACTTTATATAGCATTGGGCCTACTACAGGGGACATTTGCTTTAAAGCCAGTCCAAAGTCAGTTTTATAATCATTAGGCCAAATATACGTTTATCTGTTTTTGTCGTGTTTTTAGCTCACCTGACCGATAGGTCATGTGAGCTTATGGCATGGCGCGGCGTGTGTATGTGTGTGCATGTGTGCGTGCGTGCGTGTGTGCATCGTTAACACCTATTTTCGACTTCTCCTCCAAAACTGCTGGACAGATTTCAATGATACTTGGTCAGAAGCATATATGGGCCGGTGCAATTCAGATTTGTTCATGGCGTTGCCATGGCTACCAAAGCTAGGTCAAGGTGACCTAGGGGTCCAAAAATCTTAAAAATCTTCTCCAAAAGGGATCATGGGAGAAAAAAATCTGATGTGATATTTGCTTTCTCTAGGGTCTTAAGCCTATAGTTTGTTCATTTCGTGAAATTTGGTCGAAAAATGGGTTACGCGTTTTTGCGTTTAATTTTGAAAATTTCGTAAAATGGCTTCAAATTGTTATAACTTGACTATTTGAACAGATAATGACATGGGGTTTTCAGTTTTGACTTTTCCTTGAAATGACCTTTAAATTAGGATCAAGGTCACAAATCAAGGTCATGACCTAATTTGTGATTTATGCAGTTTTTGGCAATTTTCTAACAAATATTAAGATATACATGACATCAAATCATTGTTAAAATGTTCAGCATGAAATTTAAAAAAGGTACCAAGTTTTGTAACTATATGATAATCCATGTAGGAGTTGTTGCCCCTGAAATGTTATTTTTGGCTTTTTAAATACCAAAATTGTGCATTAGCTTGAAAACTATAATCTTTTTGTATAGGCATGTATATTAGAATATTGTAGGTATTGTGACAATGATCATTTTGATATATGGTTCAAGGTCGTATGTTCAAAGGTCAAGGTCACAGATGCAAAAGAAGACTTAAATTGCTAATTATCTTGAAAACTATTAACTTTTTGTATAGGCATGTATTTTAGAATATTGTAGGTATTAATATGACGATCATTTTGATATATGTTTCAAGGCCATATGTTCAAAGGTCAAGGTCACAGCTGCAAAAGAAGACATAATGTGCTAATTATCTTGAAAACTGTTAACTTTTGTATAGGCATGTATATTAGAATATTGTAGGAATTGATATGGCGATCATTTTGATATATGGTTCAAGGTTGTATGTTCAAAGGTCAAGGTCACAGCTGCAAAAGAAGACTTAAATTGCTAATTATCTTGAAAACTATTAACTTTTTGTAGAGGCATGTATTTTAGAATATTGTAAGTATTAATATGACGATCATTTTGATATATGTTTCAAGGTCGTATGTTCAAAAGTCAAGGTCACAGCTGCAAAAGAAGACATAAATTGCTAATTATCTTGAAAACTATTAACTTTTTGTATAGGCATGTATTTTAGAATATTGTAGGTATTAATATGACGATCATTTTGATATATGGTTCAAGGTCATATGTTCAAAGGTCAAGGTCACAGCTGCAAAAGAAGACTTAAATTGCCAATTATCTTGAAAACATTTAACTTTTTGTATAGGCATGTATATTAGAATATTGTAGATATTGTGACAACGATCATTTTGAAATATATTTTTCAAGGTCATATTTTCAAAGGCTAAGGTCACAGCTGCAAAAGAAGACATAAATTGCTTATTATTTTGAAACCTTTAACTTTTTGTATAGGCATGTATATTAGAATATTGTAGGAATTGATATGGATATCGTGTTGATATATGGTTCAAGGTCATATGTTCAAAGGTCAAGGTCACAGCTGGAAAATAAGACTTAAATTGCTAAATATCTTGAAAAACTGCTTTTTTGTATAGGCATGTATATAAGAATATTGTAGGAATTGATATGGTGATCATTTTGATATATGGTTCAAGGTCATATGTTCAAAGGTGAAGGTCACAGCTGCAAAAGAAGACATAAATTGCTTATTATCTTGAAAACTTTAACTTTTTGTATAGGCATGTATATTAGAATATTTTAGGTATTGCAGCAATGATCATTTTGATATATGGTTCAAGGTCATATGTTCAAAGGTCAAGGTCACAGCTGCAAAAGAAGACATAAATTGCTAATTATCTTGAAAACTTTTAACTTTTTGTATAGGCATGTATTTTAGAATATTGTAGGTATTAATATGACGATCATTTTGATATATGGTTCAAGGTCATATGTTCAAAGGTCAAGGTCACAGCTGCAAAAGAAGACTTAAATTGCCAATTATCTTGAAAACATTTAACTTTTTGTATAGGCATGTATATTAGAATATTGTAGATATTGTGACAACGATCATTTTGATATATATTTTTCAAGGTCATATTTTCAAAGGCTAAGGTCACAGCTGCAAAAGAAGACATAAATTGCTTATTATTTTGAAACCTTTAACTTTTTGTATAGGCATGTATATTAGAATATTGTAGGAATTGATATGGATATCGTGTTGATATATGGTTCAAGGTCATATGTTCAAAGGTCAAGGTCACAGCTGGAAATAAGACTTAAATTGCTAAATATCTTGAAAACTGCTTTTTTGTATAGGCATGTATATAAGAATATTGTAGGAATTGATATGGTGATCATTTTGATATATGGTTCAAGGTCATATGTTCAAAGGTGAAGGTCACAGCTGCAAAAGAAGATATAAATTGCTTATTATCTTGAAAACTAACTTTTTGTATAGGCATGTATATTAGAATATTGTAGGTATTGCAGCAATGATCATTTTGATATATGGTTCAAGGTCATGTGTTCAAAGGTGAAAATAACAGCTGCAAAAGAAGACATAAATTGCTTATTATTTGAAAACTTTAACTTTTTGTATAGGCATGTATATTAGAATATTGTAGGAATTTATATGGTGATCATTTTGATATATGGTTCAAGGCCATATGTTCAAAGATCAAGGTCACAGCTGCAAAATAAGACTTTAATTGTTAATTATCTTGAAAACTGTTAACTTGTATAGGCATTTATATTAGAATATTGTAGGTATTGCAGCAATGATCATTTTGATATATGGTTCAAGGTCATGTGTTCAAAGGTGAAGGTCACAGCTGCAAAAGAAGACATAAATTGCTTATTTATCTTGAAAACTTTAACTTTTTGTATAGGCATGTATATTAGAATATTGTAGGTATTGACATGGTGATCATATATGGTTCAAGGTCATTTATGTTCAAAGGTCAAGGACATAGCTGTATAAGTATGCTAAAATTTGTTAATTATTTGGAAATTATTCATTGCATTACAAGTAACTTCATGCATATTATATATGCTACTTATAAATGAAATGTGACTGGATATATTTCTGATTAAGTTTTGTGGGAGTTCTTAACCTGAGAAAACTTGTAAAGTTTCTGTACCTTTTGCGCTTTGCAAACAATTTTGGACGTATTCTCAGGTGAGCGTTAAGGGCCATGGGCCTCTTGTTTAAGCTATTTTTATTATTAACTTGTATTGGTTTTCGTTTTTGGATTGGTTGTCTGTAACAGATCAAGTACATGTTCTCTTGTTTCAAATTTTTTCTATAATTTAAGTGATCTATTGCATTGTATAGAAAGAATAAACACATTAATGTAGCTTTATAATGCTAGAAATATGTGTAAAACCGAGAGTTTTTTTTTTTTTGGTTTTAGAAAAGTGAACATTAATTGATCTACTCTATACATTCTTAATATTTATGCAACAGGAAAGAAAAAAATGCAGGGTCTGATAGGGGATTAAACACGGGGCCTCCCAAACTATAGGGGAGTGCTCTACAAACTGAGCTACCCATAACACTACATTTATGAATTCTTCCTGACATTATAACATTTATAATTCAATTATTCATACTGTTAATGCTGTGATAATGTAAACAGCTTTTTGAAACAAATTATAACTTTAACAGTGCAATTTAATAAGGAAAAATGTGTAACAGGAAAGGGGAAATAGGCAACAGCAAAACCGGGACTCAAACCTGGATCCTTCCCAATATAGCAGGACGCTCTACCTACTGAGCTACCCGGCCACCTCTACTAGCGGGACACTCTACCTACTCAGCTACCATGCCACCTATACTAGCCAGACACTCTACCTACTGAACTACCATGCCACCTATACTAGCCGGACACTCTACCTACTGAGCTACCATGCCACCTATACTAGCCAGACACTCTACCTACTCAGCTACCATGCCACCTATACTAGCCAGACACTCTACCTACTGAACTACCATTCCACCTATACTAGCCAGACACTCTACCTACTGAACAACCATGCCACTTATACTAGCCAGACACTCTACCTACTGAACTACCATGCCACCTATACTAGCCAGACACTCTACCTACTGAACTACCATGCCACCTATACTAGCCGGACACTCTACCTACTGAACTACCCTGCCACCAATACTAGCCGGACACTCTACCTACTGAACTACCCTGCCACCTATACTAGCCGGACACTCTACCTACTGAACTACCCTGCCACCTATACTAGCCGGACACTCTACCTACTGACTACCTGCACATACTAGTCACACTCTACCTACTGAACTACCCGCCACCAATACTAGCCGGACACTCTACCTACTGAACTACCCTGCCACCAATACTAGCCGGACACTCTACCTACTGAACTACCCTGCCACCTATACTAGCCAGACACTCTACCTACCTGAACTACCCTTGCCACCAATACTAGCCGGACACTCTACCTACTGAAACTACCCTGCCACCTATACTAGCCAGACAACTCTACCTACTGAACTACCCTGCCACCTATACTAGCCAGACACTCTACCTACTGACTACCCTGCCACCAATACTAGCCGGACACTCTACCTACTGAACTACCCTGCCACCTATACTAGCCCAGACACTCTACCTACTGAACTACCCTGCCACCAATACTAGTCCGACACTCTACCTACTGAACTACCCTGCCACCTATACTAGCCGGACACTCTACCTACTGAACTACCCTGCCACCTATACTAGCCGGACACTCTACCTACTGAACTACCATGCCACCTATACTAGCCAGACACTCTACCTACTGAACTACCCTGCCACCTATACTAGTGGGACACTCTACCTACTGAACTACCATGCCACCTATACTAGTGGGACACTCTACCTACTGAGCTACCATGCCACCTATACTAGCCGGACACTCTACCTACTGAACTACCATGCCACCTATACTAGTGGGACACTCTACCTACTGAACTACCCTGCCACCTATACTAGTGGGACACTCTACCTACTGAACTACCATGCCACCTATACTAGTGGGACACTCTACCTACTGAACTACCCTGCCACCTATACTAGTGGGACACTCTACCTACTGAACTACCCTGCCACCTATACTAGTGGGACACTCTACCTACTGAACTACCATGCCACCTATACTAGTGGGACACTCTACCTACTGAACTACCATGCCACCTATACTAGTGGGACACTCTACCTACTGAATTACCATGGCCAACCTATACTAGTGGGACACTCTACCTACTGAACTACCATGCCACCTATACTAGTGGGACACTCTACCTACTGAGCTACCATGCCACCTATACTAGTGGGACACTCTACCTACTGAACTACCATGCCACCTATACTAGTGGGACACTCTACCTACTGAGCTACCCTGCCACCCATCAAGCCTGGTCTGCTACAATTGTGAACAGATGCCTTCAAAATACAAAATACATGTATACATGATGTACATTAAATCTTTAAATTCAATTTCAGCATAGCCAAGCTTTAGTGACGTGTGACATAATCAAACAAAGTCTATTCCAAGAAGTCAGAGAAGAGAACCACTGAACTTGTTAGATTTTACTACGATGCCTGTGTACAAGATATGTGTGCTGTACATGACTATAATGACAAAAATGCTATGTGTAGAATGGTACTTGCACTGGCTAGACAATGTGCTAAATATAACATAACCATTGATGTCACGACAGACCCAAATATCACAACACATTGTAGCAGTAAGTCATTACCTAAATATAACATAATTATTGATGTCACAACAGTCTCAAATAGATGTCACAACAGACCCAAATATCACAACACATTGTAATATCACATACAGTATATACTATATTTAACAAACAAATAACACTAAAACACAAGCTATCTTACTGCTGGACTTACAGAGAGAGGATGGAGCTTATTTAATCTATAGCTGTGGAATAATGCCTTATGATCTTAAATGCTCCAATTTGTACTGACAATTTCCTAGTGACTGACTAGATGAACATCTCCAATCAAACCAGTGATGGTTTACATTATTATCTATGGTTCTCATCTATTGATTGTGTTCATGCAAGATTCAAAACCGACAATGAAAATGAAGGTATTTGTTCTTACTTTAAATTATAATTTTGTATGTATTTGTTATTAATTTTTCTATTATGTTTATTTATTAGAGTATTTTGAATGTTCGTTTGGAGAGTACACTTCTTGCGCTGACAAATGTTCCGGTACATGCAGAGATTTACAGTTTCCACATCCGGGATGTACAGTAGAGTGTATACCAGGGTGTGCCTGTACAAACGGGAATGTCAAGGATGAAAACAACTACTGCGTGGACAGAACTCAGTGTACATGTGTTGATGAATATAGTGCAACAGAACAGTATTACGAAGCAGGCGGAACGATAATACGACAGTGTGGTGAATGGTATATACATATTTTGCTGTCATAAGGGACATTGTCATACAACACCAATTTTCCTTTTTTATCATTATATACCTGACTTGATTAGGCCTAACTTAAAAAATCTTTGTTGGCTGTAATATGACCCATGCATTTCAAGTGGGTTGGGTGGTCAACGGCAAACAAAGTTAATTTTATTTTAGACTTTATATACCTGACTTGAGATTCCATTATTCTGATTCTTTTTATCACCAGTCAACATGATTAATGTTAAGTCTGTTCAGACAGCTAAAATGAAATGAAATGTTTATTTAGTAATCTAATTCCTTGCTCTCATGTATCATCTCTAAAATCTTTTATTGAAAAATTTGATTTTCTTGAATGCTTCAGTTTTTGAAGTTTCTATATTGTGCCTATTTTAACAGTGTGTGTACAAATGCCAGCTGGGTCTGTGACGAAGATAACTGCGAAGAACAAATCATATGTCCAGAAAACCAAGAAAAGGTCATAGGTCAATCTACGGCCCCTCTTACGTGTAGTAATCCTAACCCTACAACTTCTCCGACAGTTTACGTAACATGTGGATGTTCTAACGGCTTATATATGACAGATATGGTAAGTCTGTTTCACCATCACTAATTTAGGTTGTACTGGATCCTGGTTACCACCAAGTGAGAAAGTTTTTTCCTTGTAATTGACCTTTAATGGTTGCGTCAGTACCAGTATAATGCACTGAGATGTTTATCTGCGAGATTGTGGACGAGTGAGCTAGTACTCTAAAAGTTGATTGTCTTAAGTATGCACTAGTGCATTGCAGATCAGACACACTTGCACTTTCATATACCACATTTACTTGTGTTAAGAATAATCCTTGAGTTTGAGAAAAATTGCTTGTGTCGTAAAACAACATCCAACCAACCAATGCATGACCAACATAAGTATTTAAGTTTAAGTTATGGGTGTTATTAGATAAATATATTCTGCATTAATATATTCTGCAATAAAAAGTCAGAGAAACATCAGTTTTATTGACTGTTCTGAGATTAAAACCTCAACAATTAAAACCGTAACTGCACTGATAAATAAATTTGGAAATATCTGTATAAAGGGAATTTGCTAACAGCTTTGAACAGCTTTGAATTTAGAAATAAAAGTTTTTTTTTCTTTCTTTTTTTTCATTCATTTGTTTGTTTTTGTTTTTTGGTTTTTTATGATTACATTTTTTCACTGAATTCTATTGTCAACAAAGACATCATAAGATGATTGAACTATTGTCTGATGAGAAGATTGACACTTGTTAAAATTCATTGATAGGTTGAGATGAGAAATCAACCAGACTGACATCCAAAATGAGTTATTTTACAATCTATAACAATTCATATAGGAGTCAATTAACATTCAATAATCATTGATGTATGGTTTAAATAAACTTCTCATATCTATAGGGAAAGAGTTATGTAAAAAGAGTTACATATTTAATCCAACTTTTTTTCTTTGTATGAGGTATACTCCTTCTAAAAACTGACATAAAAACCTTAGGCCTTACTTAAAAAATTCCTTGTTTGCTGTTTTCCGACCCATGCTATCCACGTGTGGGTAGGTAGGAAGGAAAAAAATTTTATTTTAATTTTTGAAAACTTAATCTTTTACACTTTTGAAAAACTTAAATTGATTTCATATGTCTCTTTTAAATCACATTTTACAATTTTTTGCTGACTAAATTCTTCTTTGTTCCTCCTTGTGTTTTCTCCATGGAGAAACGCAGTTGAATTTCCTTACTAACATATAAACCTGCTCACAGGTAGTCTCCCTTGCCAGGGATATTGGCATTTAATATTTCTTATGTTGTATGAGAAGTAAAAAAAAGATTGTACAGTAGTAGATAAAATAAAATTGTTTTGGGTAGGGGCATTTCAAGTGGGTCGGGCGGTCAACAGCAAACAAAGTTAATTTTATTTTAGGCCTTATGATTTAAATTTTAATGTGATAATTCTAAACTATGTATTTATATATGTCTAGATAACTGGTAGTTTTAAAGAAATTGTTTTTGAATATGCAACTTCTTTGCTTTGTATAAGTGATATTTCTGATGAAAACCAAACTCAAAATTGCTGGAAAATTAAAGACTACTAGTACATACGATTATGAAAAACATGGTGAATTTTCTTGGAATAACTAAATGTTCTATTTGGTACATTTTAGGGTACATGTGTGCCACTAGAAAATTGTCCATGCCAGATTGGATCAGAGTATAAAAATCAAGGTGAAATTATAACTCAAGGTTGTCTTAAATTGTAAGTATTTTAATTTCTTGATTAAAAATTTGATTTGTTTTCAATTTTTAAATGTTTCTACTTATGGAAATTGGTTATAAAATTAATGTAATGGTGTGGACCTATTTGATAGTATTTCAACCTTCCCGTTTGTCATTTACTCTACTGTAAATTTTCTGATCTATTGTTGTAATTAGAATGCCATGACCTGTTCATAGCTGTCAGAATATAATTGTCGATCTATGAGTTAAGTATTGGCCACTGAAAATGTTACCAAACTTATAATAATAGTTCTATGTTGTCAGTATTTTTGGGATAGTTTGATTAAGTGTGTGTTTGAGAAAGTTTAGTGTGTGAGGATGATTTACATCCAAAATGCATGTGACACAAAATCAATGTGTATGACTTGACAGGTACTTGTTTTCATTTAAGGAATATAACTTGTATTTTTAACAAGTTTATTGTCATAACATGAAAAAAGGTTTGCACACTTCATATTGCACGTAGCACGTTATGAAAAAGTGTGCACACTGTTTTTCATGTTATGACTCAATAAACTTGTTAAAAACACAAGTTATTCCTTATAATTTAATTTTAAACACTTAAACTGAAACATAAAACAAAATGCAATGTTTTGTTTTATTTTTCTTGATTTTTTTATAAAGTAAAAAAAATCCTCCCCGTTGGAACTATCAACAAACAATTTCAGCAATTGAAATGGAAAGAGTCATTACGTCACGCCATTGACATTTAGCGTTGCTATGGTTGCGTATTTTATTGGAGTATAACATGAAAAACCAGCACGTGCATTTACGTTGTGCTTGTGTTGCAGTATGAGATAACAGAATTTAGAAATTTAATTATTAACAAATAACTGTTTTAATACTGTATTAGTAATACTTTAGCTATGGTGTACAGTTAAGCAAGCAGTGCCTAGTATATTAGCGATTGAAATATTTTGTATTTTTCGATGTGATGCTAAGAAATCATTTATGTTACTTTAAGCAAACAAAAAGATACTTGTAGATAACACCTGGATTATATAATACTTCTAAAATGAATAAATTTGTCATACAATCTGTTTTTAGCAATACAGCACAAAGTTCAGATAAGAATAATGACCTTAGTATCCAATATTAAGTTTATTGAGCAACATTTAAAAATAATGCATAAATAATTACACGGCCTAGAATGACAAGTCGTTTATATTTCAAAATATTTGTAACGATGTAAAATAGCTATTTACTTCAATCATATTGTTTTAAAGGCAGTGCACATTTGATGGAACACCTAAATGGCAAGTTGTGGAAAAAATAAACTGCCCAGGTACGTATTTTTGATAGAAATTTTTCTTTCTTTTTTATTTTTCTTTTTATTTTTTTTTATTTATTTTTTTACTTTTTTATTATTGTTATTTTTAAATTTTTCTTATTTGTCCCCACATTTTTCAATCTTGACAAATGTATCTAAATTTTGCAGTGCAATAAGTTTATTTATTTGTTATATATCATTAACTAGTTTTAAATATGAAACTGTTTTAGCAATCTTTACCAAATGGTGATTTCACACTGGTTTTTTTTTAAACTTCTCAAAACTTTTACCAATTTTTATTCTTCCTAACCATTTTAATAATAGATTTTTTCCCATAATTATTATTTTATCCAGTGCACCTCCATAGCCAGTATTTTTTATTTTTTTGGAGTTTTTGTATATACAAATATGTAGTCACATTTTGTATTGTTAAATTTCCTTCTCAACAATGTAACTGATTTAAAGGTTAATGCCATTTATAGTTTTTTTTTTAAAGATTTGTTATTATTGTTATGCCTCGTGAAAGTCAACAGTTGGGAGTGAAACAATCTGTTGTCTTTAATATGCTTTTTTTGTAATGTTTAGTTGCTTCAGTTTTTTTTTTTTGGTTTTGTTCTTGATTTTAAGGGACATTTTTTGTAACTTTTTCTTTCATTAAGATACTAAAAATTCAATCTTTATTTCTCTTAACTTTGTGAAGTATGCCAGGATGAACTAAAATATGTTGTTTTTGTTTTCTAGCTATTTGCTTTACCAGTGGAGAAATCCATTACACAACATTTGACGGGAAATATTACAGCTTCGAAGGTTCTTGTAAATATACATTGGTTAAGAGCAAACTTTCAGCTGCTACAGATTTTGAAATCCATGTGCAAAATGCCAAGTGTGGTTCTACAGATGTGACGTGTGCAAAAAATATAGAGATTCTTATCAATGGAAACGTAGTCGCCAAGTTGTTCAGAGGCAGTGATTTACAAGCTGTTAATATAACACGTACCGACAACACCTACTCGTCCAAGGGTATGGTAATAAAACAACAGTCATTCTGGACCATAGTTTACCTTGACAACGGTATCTCAATAGTTTGGGATGGAGGTTTGTATCATTGATAAAACAAAATCATTATAATTTCATAAATTGTTTCTTCGCTGGTTATATTTGTACAAATTTTATTTGTGCATTTAATTAGTTCTATTTTAAAGAAGATTCTGCTTGTGTATGTTAAGTTGACAATGTAACCGATTACACTAAAATACTTTTTCCAGAAATTTCACTCCTTTACTGTGAAAAAAATGTGCATATAACTACAAATTGCAATTTGTACTAAAACTGTTCCTTTAATGCCCTATGAAACCAAATCTAATCGATGACCAAACCACATGCACTGTCTGGGCAATTAAAAAATTGTATGCAATAGGCAGCAGGTGAATCACAATTAAATTTAAAGACCAAACTAAGATTGAAAAAGCATATTCACTATTTCCTTATGTCGTAAAAAATATTTTCATGTTTTGTTTTATTTTTTAAAATCATCGACTTTTAGTTGTTGTGCTGGTACCAACTGGTGAACATTGTTTCTTTCACAATTATTTTTATGGAAGGTTTATGATAAACAATTCATGGTCTTGTGGTGATAGAAACATATAAATTTTAGTGGTAGTTCTCCTGTGGTAGTTCTCCTCAATATTTTAAGTTTCATAACAAACTACACCTGTAGTATCTTTATAACTTTCTGACTACAATGAATTCTCCCTTTTGTAGGTACCAGAGTGTATGTGTATGCTAGTGAAGATCACAAAAATAAAGTAGAAGGCTTGTGTGGTAACTATGACGACTCGGATCAGAATGATTTTGAATTAGACAATCAAGTATCTAATACAATTGATGCTTTAGCTAATGCTTATAAAGTAGATCAGCAGTGTGCAGATGTCAGTCCTACAGATGTCAGCCCAGAACCTTGTGATGTAAGTATGTCATAGACTTAACATTTACATGTGAGCTTTATAGGTCAGTCCCACAGATGTCAGTCCTACAGATGTCAGCCCAGAACCTTGTGATGTAAGTATGTCATAGACTTAACATTTATGTGTGAGCTCTATAGGTCAGTCCCACAGATGTCAGCCCAGAACCTTGTGATGTGAGTATATTACAGACTTAACATTTATGTGTGAGCTCTATAGGTCAGTCCCACAGATGTCAGCCCAGAACCTTGTGATGTGAGTATATTACAGACTTAACATTTATGTGTGAACTCTATAGGTCAGTCCCACAGATGTCAGCCCAGAACCTTGTGATGTGAGTATATTACAGACTTAACATTTATGTGTGAGCTCTATAGGTCAGTCCCACAGATGTCAGTCCTACAGATGTCAGCCCAGAACCTTGTGATGTGAGTATATTACAGACTTAACATTTATGTGTGAACTCTATAGGTCAGTCCCACAGATGTCAGTCCAGAACCTTGTGATGTGAGTATATTACAGACTTAACATTTATGTGTGAACTCTATAGGTCAGTCCCACAGATGTCAGTCCTACAGATGTCAGCCCAGAACCTTGTGATGTGAGTATATTACAGACTTAACATTTATGTGTGAACTCTATAGGTCAGTCCTACAGATGTCAGCCCAGAACCTTGTGATGTGAGTATATTACAGACTTAACATTTATGTGTGAGCTCTATAGGTCAGTCCCACAGATGTCAGCCCAGAACCTTGTGATGTGAGTATATTACAGACTTAACATTTATGTGTGAACTCTATAGGTCAGTCCCACAGATGTCAGTCCTACAGATGTCAGCCCAGAACCTTGTGATGTGAGTATATTACAGACTTAACATTTATGTGTGAACTCTATAGGTCAGTCCCACAGATGTCAGTCCTACAGATGTCAGCCCAGAACCTTGTGATGTGAGTATATTACAGACTTAACATTTATGTGTGAACTCTATAGGTCAGTCCCACAGATGTCAGCCCAGAACCTTGTGATGTGAGTATATTACAGACTTAACATTTATGTGTGAGCTCTATAGGTCAGTCCCACAGATGTCAGTCCAGAACCTTGTGATGTGAGTATATTACAGACTTAACATTTATGTGTGAACTCTATAGGTCAGTCCCACAGATGTCAGTCCAGAACCTTGTGATGTGAGTATATTACAGACTTAACATTTATGTGTGAACTCTATAGGTCAGTCCCACAGATGTCAGTCCTACAGATGTCAGCCCAGAACCTTGTGATGTGAGTATATTACAGACTTAACATTTATGTGTGAACTCTATAGGTCAGTCCCACAGATGTCAGTCCTACAGATGTCAGCCCAGAACCTTGTGATGTGAGTATATTACAGACTTAACATTTATGTGTGAACTCTATAGGTCAGTCCCACAGATGTCAGTCCAGAACCTTGTGATGTGAGTATATTACAGACTTAACATTTATGTGTGAACTCTATAGGTCAGTCCCACAGATGTCAGTCCAGAACCTTGTGATGTGAGTATATTACAGACTTAACATTTATGTGTGAACTCTATAGGTCAGTCCCACAGATGTCAGTCCTACAGATGTCAGCCCAGAACCTTGTGATGTGAGTATATTACAGACTTAACATTTATGTGTGAACTCTATAGGTCAGTCCTACAGATGTCAGCCCAGAACCTTGTGATGTGAGTATATTACAGACTTAACATTTATGTGTGAGCTCTATAGGTCAGTCCCACAGATGTCAGCCCAGAACCTTGTGATGTGAGTATATTACAGACTTAACATTTATGTGTGAACTCTATAGGTCAGTCCCACAGATGTCAGTCCAGAACCTTGTGATGTAAGTATATCACAGACTTAACATTTACATGTGAGCTTTATAGGTCAGTCCCACAGATGTCAGCTCAGAACCTTGTGATGTAAGTATACCAAATGTAACACTTAAACTCTAGGTCAGTCCTGCTGATGTCAGTCCAGCACGTCAGCCCAGGACCTTGTGATATAAGTATATTGCAGGCTAAACATTTACAGATAAACTTCGGGTGAGTCCTGCACATGTCTGTCCAGAACCTTGTGATGTACGTATATCAAAGATTTAACATTTTGTTATGTTTTTTTGATAATTCTTCATTATCTTTCATCTTAAGTTTTTATCTGTCTCATTTTGATATTATTATTATTATTATTATTATTGTCAGACTTCGGATCAGAGAAGAGCCTGGTCAGAGAATTCCTGTTCTTTTATAACAACTGGGGCTATTTATTATTATTATTATTATTATTATTATTTTCAGTCATCAGATCGGAGAAGAGCTTGGTCAGAGAATTCCTGTTCTTTTATAACAACTGGGGCTATTTATTATTATTATTATTATTATTATTATTTACAGTCATCAGATCGGAGAAGAGCTTGGTCTGAGGATTCCTGTTCTATTATAACATCTGGTGCTGTATTTCAAGAATGTAGAGATAAAATGAACAGCCAACAAGTTAAAGAATATTATGATGCCTGTTTATATGACGCCTGCAGGTTTGTAATTAAGAAACCCAAAGTTTGCATGTATTTTTAGTTTAAGATGTGTGTATTAATTGAATGATCAGACCAGGCATTGAACCCAGGACCTTCTATACTACAGGCGAGTGCTAAACCACCTGAGCTACCCAGACAGCCATACAATTATCACATTGTGTGACCTTTGATCATAACATTTATGACTTTGGACTGACCTTGGAGTAACTTTCCATAGTTGTGGTTGCATGATATCAAATACTGCTGCATGTTATGATCAATGGTCACACTATGTGATACATGTAATTGTGTAGCTGTCTGGATAGCCGAGTTGGTAGAGCACTTGCCAATAATGTGGGAGGCCTTGGGTCCAATTCCAGGTTAGACCCCGCATTTTTCTCCATCCTGCTACAATCATTCTTACTTCTCTTTATTTTTCTTGTTAAGCTGTTTCTATCATTGATTTGAATTGTGTCTTGGTTTTGGTTCCATCTATTTCAGTTACAAATATCTTTATTCTAAGCAATCGCATAATGTTTTTCTAATTCAATATGATTCCTAACATAGTAATTTAATATCGAGGTAATAACTGGCCAGTATAATATCTTGACGGTGAATTGTATAAAACCATTTTTTTGTCCATTGTTTATATATAAAATGGCTACAACTGTGACTGTATTATCATAACATTTTTTAGTTGCGACTCTGGTGGAGATTGTGAATGTTTATGTACAGCTATATCTAACTTCGCAGAAGCTTGTAATAGAATAGATGTATATGTGGAATGGAGACACCAAAGACTTTGTCGTATGTATACTGAAATATTTTATAATCCATCAAATGTTTTAACTTTTAAGCTATTTAAAGATGTTTTTCACTTAAATAGTATATTTCTGTTCAAATATTATTATATCGGAAAGTAATTGTTTTTCATTTAAGTCACATTTTTTTAACTGCATGTATAAGAAACTGACAGATCTATAATAACATGCATTCAATTTTGTACAACATATTTAGGTTCTTAAAACAAATGTCTGCAACATGTTGAACTAAGGAGTCATCCAACAAGGGTCTGCAACATGTTGAACCAAGGAGTCTTCCAACAAGGGTCTGCAACATGTTGGACCAAGGAGTCATCCAACAAGGGTCTGCAACATGTTGAAACAAGGACTCTGGATTATAAAAGGAAGGAAAGCTTTGGTCTATAATTGTACACTTTAGTAATATAGAAAAGCTCTGTTTGGAAATGGCATATCAACTGTTATGAAATAATCATTTAAACACAAACATACCAGTCTGTGTTCAAATTACAATCCCAAAATCAAAGTAAAACTTTCAGTTGTAAACTTCTTCTAGGGAAGTGAGACCAGGTGCTCTGGAAGGTCAAGCACCTTCTTTCTAGCTAGCTACACCCCCAGGTGGTAAAATCAAATCTAAAAATAAAAGGAACATGGAACTATCAGACATTTAATATATCTTGGGTAATTTTAGATAAGGTGACATCATTTTATCATCAATGACGGCCATAAATCTTGTGGAGGGCCTCGATAAGTCTAGGCTTGCAGCATCACTTAGCCAACAATTTATTTGTAAGCAGCTTATTGTGAAGGTGGCCATAAATCTTTTGGAGGGCTTTGATAAGCTTAGGCTTGCAATATCTTTGAGTCTATTTTTTAAGTACTATAGCTTGCTTTGTTGTATAAAGCTTCCATAGCAGGAAGAAATAAACTGTATAAATATGAAAATAATGGATGTTTTTCTTTGGTTATTCTAATACAATAATCATGTAATATTTTTATCTATTACAGCAATTATGTGTGAACACGGTGAAGAATACTCAGGATGTGCTCCAACATGTCCAGCAAGATGTGATTATGCTCAGGCTACCGATAGTTACTGTGACGATACCAGGTGTCATGAAGGGTGTGCTTGTACAGAGGGATATGTCCTGGAGAGTAAGTACAGTCTAACTTGTGTTAGCGACCACTTGTATAAAGCGGCCACTTGTCTATAACGGCCATATTCCCCCCGATGAATTTTGTTCTTTATTTCACCTCTATATAGCGGTCACTGTCTTATGCAGCCAGCGGCCACCATTTTTCCGACCCCAAGCTTCAACAGAACTGTCTATAGCGGCCATTTGCAATGTTTACGAAACTTCGTCAGTTTCCGGAACCAGTCGGCATAAAACAAAAAGTCCCATAGTGTAATTCTGTTTATATGTATCTAGGCGGCCATATTGAGTAAAGCTTACATTCCGATAAGACATTGACATTTTTTATTCTTTTTTACATGCAGTAATATTTGATGTTGTTTTTCATTTGGCCATAGTAAATGGAATGCATTGACTAACAGCGAGTAGAATTGTTAATTAAATCTGAAAAGGGGAAATTAAGTACTAGGAAACTAGCGGAAGTTATGGTGCTGGACGAACCCAAGGCAAAGCTGTGTTCTCAGACTATGAAGCAAATGTTGAGAAATAAACCGTGTTTGCCGTTCTACCGCTAATGGACATTAATTTCGTTAGTTTGAAAATCGTACCAAGATGCGATTTCAAGTCATTTCGGCACCAGTGTGAAAAGTCATTTCGGCAATGATATATTTTCGGCACTGATTTAAATTTAATTCCACACTGACTACGATTGAATTCGGCACCAGAAAAAAATTAATGGTTATTTTTATTAACGATATGTAAACAGTAAATTTGACAGTTACATATGACACAGATAATTCACTGCCCTGATCACTAAACCATGTAATTCATTATGTAACAACTTCCTTTGAAGTCTGAATGATTAGCAAGAGTGTGATGTGGGTCTGAAGTGACCTAATTATGTTGGTACAGGTGTAAGCGTTCTAAGAATAAAACTTTACTATGCAACAACCCTATACATAGCAAAAAAAAAAAAATAATAATAAATAAATAAATAAAAATAAAAGAGAGAGAGAGAGAGAGAGAGAATAGAACAATCAACCATTTAGACATATTTATGTTACGAGGCCGGCATGGTGTAAAGGATTTGTAAATTCCTGAAGACGTTGAATAACTTGATGTTAAAATAATGTATTTAATTTTTTTTAAGTTAATCTCAAGTTACAGAAGAAACAATTTCATGGTTAGCTCTATTCAGTTTAATTTGGGTACAAAATGAATAAGAAAGAACGATTCAGATAATAATTTTTGATGATCCTTGATAGAACTTGTCTATAAAGGCCACTTTGGCCGCATCCATTGGGTGGCCTTTATAGACAGGTTTCACTGTACAATAAGAATGTTAAGTAAAGAAAATTATCCTACCTCTGACAAGATTTCCTGAAAGCAATTGGCTAAAATTATTCAAATGATCAATCCAGTATTCTTCCATACAAAATCACACACCTAAAAATTCTTAGTGTTTGAGCCTGATGCCAAGTCATCAATAGGGTAAAAAAGTTACATGGTTCCTAAGTGTACATTATGGAATGATACTGGGTAAGTGGAAAACATACAGGTGAAGCATCAATCAGAACCAGTATATACTGATGCTGTATCATTCCACATTCATTCCGTAACTGATACGAACCATATAACTTATACTGCTGTCTACCTTCTATTGACATTTTTAACTATCTAATTATAAATATTTTTAATAGTAGTAGAGGTATTTGCAATATATTGAACTAGTTAAACTAATAGTTGTATGTATTTAAATGAAATGATCTTTGTTTTATTTTCAGACAATAGATGTATCCCAGTATCATATTGTCCATGTATCATCGATGATACCTTGTATACACCTGGATCAGTCGTGCTTAGAAATTGTCAGAATTGGTAAGTAAATAAGATGAAAAAATTTTTCATGATAAATTATAGACTTTTTTGAGGTTATTTCTCTAAAGCACTTAAAGTACCGGTAATTATAGGAGTCATAGATGCATTCCCTTGTCTGTATATATGGGTTTGACTTTTATTGTCTATTCTTGTTTGACTTAACTCTCTTGTCTGTTACCAAACACATTTTTGTCGAGCCTGGCATTGCCATTAGGCAAGACTTAGGTGTTACTTTGCCTGTGTTGGTGGCGGCATGTCAAAATGTGAAAGTTTATGTTAAAGTAATGTATTTTCTACTCGATCAAAAACTAATCAGGCGAGACATTTAAATATGTGGAATTCTTGTTTAAGTCTCAAATATCTTTTTTCTTTAAGAAATATTAAACATAATGCAATAAATTTTTTTTTCAATTTAAGCACTTGTGTAAATGGTGTATTTAATTGTACTGGTGAAGAATGTGCGGAAACGTGTGAAGACGAAGATGAATTCTTGTGTGCTGACTTTACTTGTATTAACAAGACGATGATTTGTGATGGAACCTTCGATTGTATAAATGACGAACTAAACTGTGAAGGTGTTGTATATATAACTTTGGTTTTCACTAGGGCTGTCACGGTTATGAAATTTTGAAACCGGTTAACTGAAATGTATTAACCAAACCATTACCGGTTACCTGACTGCAGATTCCGTGCAAAGGTAAAATGCAAACGTCAGGTGTTTTAATAGTTCCATTACCTTCCTGTAAGTTTTTGCACATGCTTGCCAGAAATACTACTTCCTGTTATACCGTAATAATTAGAAAAAATTGATTGAGCAGTGCTAACTGATCTGCCAAATGTGGTAAATAGGTCAGTTTACTTTATTATTCAACGAAATAAACATGTAACAGAGAAAGAAAAGTGAAGATATACAGAGAGTATGTATTTAGATATATGCATGCGGTTATCAGTTAGTATATTTCGTAACAGGTTTTTCCCTGTAACCTAACCGTGACAGGTTATCCGGTTACCCATGACAGCCCTAGTTTTCACATGTGTTTATATTGTAATGTTTCTGATTTCAGAAGTTCAAATCAAAAAAGAAAGAAAACAAAAAGAAAAAAAATATCAGTGAAAATCAACATATCATCTATCCATATCAAATCAATATTTGGTAGTTTGATATCAATATCTTTTAGTTTGATGGACTTTTTATTCTCTTTTTGAAATTCACAACAAATTTAAAATTATACAAAATAAAAAACTTGATTAATCTGATCAATTGTCAGTTAATTGACCCTTGAACTCTTTAATATTCCTTCAAAGATTTCCAATTCTTTTTATAGCATTCAGTTACTTTGCTTTTCCAAACAATTCCAAAACTCTTTATAGCTGCATTAAGTTTTCCTAGGAAAAATTTAAAATGGTGCTAATCTAATTAATGATGTTCCTTATGAACAATATTACATTTGGTTCAACGATAAAAGCTCGAATAAATACAGAAATAACAGCGAGATGTAGCATGTGGGATCTAATTTTAGAACATGGTTACCTCATAAAAAACCGGGTCATTTAAACACAACTTACAAAACGGTGAAATACGATAAATTAAACACAGAACTTCATTGAATTTGTCATTTGTGACTTAGTAAGGGATAAATAACATCATTATGAATACATCTGGATATTAAATACAATTTGTCAGGTTTCACCTTCGATTCTTTTGAATTTCCTTACATATGTGCACATGCTCAAAGCTCACAATAATTATTGTTAAACATTGACCAACAGGTTAGAGGATTCCATTTATTTACAGCAAAAAAGAATGTAATTTTTAAAAATGAATCTCATGGATCGTGATTAGAAGTTATCTATTTTTTAGCTCACCTGAGCACAAAGTGCTCAAGTGAGCTATTGTGGTGGGTCATTGTCCGGCATGCGTCGTGCGTCAACTTTTGATTGTTAACACTCCTGAGGCCACAATTTGAGTGCAATCTTAATCAAACTTTCTCAGAATGATCCTCTTGACAAAAGCTAGCTCAAGCTCGTATATCGGCCATGTTGGGTCAATAAGTAGGTCACTAGGTCAAATTGTAGAAAAACCTTGTTAACACTCCTGAGGACCCAATTTCAGTCCAATCTTCATCAAACTTAGTCAGAATAATCATCTTGACAAAGGCTAGTTTAAGTTCGTATATGGGCCATGTTGGGTCAATAAGTAGGTCACTAGGTCAAATTGTAGAAAAACCTTGTTAACACTCCTGAGGACCCAATTTTAGTCCAATCTTCATCAAACTTAGTCAGAATAATGTTCTTGACAAAGGCTAGCTCAAGTTCGTATATGGGCCATGTTGGGTCAATAAGTAGGTCACTAGGTCAAGTTGTAGAAAAACCTTGTTAACACTCCTGAGGACCCAATTTTAGTCCAATCTTCATCAAATTTAGTCAGAATGATGCTCTTGACAAAAGCTAGTTCAAGTTCGTATATGGGCCATGTTGGGTCAATAAGTAGGTCACTAGGTCAAATTGTAGAAAATTCTTGTTAACACTCCTGAGGACCCAATTTTAGTCCAATCTTTATCAAACTTAGTCAGAATGATCTTCTTGACAAAAGCTAGCTGAAGTTTGTATATGGGCTATGTTAGGTCAATTAGTAGGTCACTAGGTTGAATTATATAAAAACCTTGTTAACACATATGAGGGGATCCATTTTAGACCAATCTTATCAAACTGTCTCAGAATGATGCTCTTGACAAAAGCTAGCTCAAGTTTATATATGGGTCATTTTGTGTCAATAAGTAGGTCACTACCACGAAATATAGGAAAAAATCTCTTTTAGGAATAGAAGCTCCAGTTTGCCAAAATCAAGCTGAGTGTACATCATTTTCAGGTGAGCGTCCAGGGCCTTCATGGCCCTCTTGTTTAAAAATATATTTTTAGAAAATAAAAAAAAATTCAGAAAATTGAAAAACTTAATGCAGCATTCAGTTATTTTGCTTTTCCAAACTTTATTAAAGAATTAGGTGAGTTGATGGAGTTCTGTTTTAAATTCACATAAAAAGTCATTCTGATTAAACATCAAGAATGCTTTTATACCTGGTTTGTCTTGTAACTATGGTGATACTATTCTTACTCTTTATTCTCAATAACTGTACATGTTATGAATGATAAATTTCATTGGGATCAAATACTTTTATTTTGCTATTAATTATTATGTGTACTTAATTTCAGGAAACTACACATGTCCACCAAACACATTCGAATGTGAACCAGGTCATTGTATAGATATAGATCAGCTATGTGATGGAAGTCGTGATTGTATTGGCGGTATTGATGAAGAAAATTGTGGTAAGTTATTTTAATTATTTTGACTGTGATTAACATTAAAAAACTTCCTAACTCACCTGTAGTTTTAAATCAGGTTTTACGAGTTACGACAATATAGATGGTCATGGTGTAATTTTATCTATTACATTTCCATAAACAACAGAGCTTCATTTCAGGTGTGTCTGTTTTCCCTGTTTAACAATCTACCACCTTTGTGGCTCATTGGTAAAGTATCCACCTTGAGATTGGTAGTTTGCAGGGATGGGGGTTGGGGGAAGGGGTCATACATGAGACATACAAATTTGAGATACTACTTTCCCACCTTGCAATCTGCATAAGGAGATTAGATTTTTACTTGTTCATCTGGATAGAGTGAGTCGAGTAATGGTGTTTAACATCCTAGTCAATAATATTTCACCTATATTGAGAATTTGCCAGCTATAGGCGAAAATGAAGAAATTTTGCCTGTGTTTTGCGCTACTGGCATAATACAGCAGGGTTCTTTATGAAACAAAATTAGTTAATACAAATTATCTGAATTTTAGTTAAGGAGTGAGTGAGTAATGGTGTTTAATGTTCCAGTCAAGAATATTTCACTTATATCGAGATGTCGCCAGCTATAGGTGAAAGTGCAGAAATTTTGCCTGTGTTGCGTTGATGGCATTATACAGCAGGGTTCTTTATCATGCCATGTCTACCATGACAAGGGACCTTGTTTATTTTATGTTCTCATCTGAAAGAACTGACTTTCATTTTGTAATGCCAAGTGCTTGGCGAAAGAACAGTCACTAACCACTTTCAAGTCTTATGTCAGACCCGGTCAGGGTTGGAACCTACGACCTCCCACATTTGGATAGAGGATAATATGACTTGGGGAGTATTATGCTTGTCTATAGTATTCTGATGCTTTAAGTTAGCAGCTCAACAAAAAGTCACTGAGTGTGCACTAGTACAAAACAGACAACAAGACGCATACACAAACATGTTCTTAATCTTCAGAGATTAATACCCTTGCTCTAATCGCAACTAGCTGAAAAATTGCTGCTGGAATTTTAAACATCATTACAAACAAAAGCTAAATTTTTATCACTTTTTGTTTTTTGATTGGTATTTTTGAGATATTATAAAAAAACGTGTTTATTTTTCAGCATTATTTTTTCTTTAAGTTTTCATGTTTACATTGTTTAATATATTATTTCTATTTCAGAAGGAAATTGTACACAGTTTTATGTGACAATGGTAAATGTATACTTGGACAATTCCGATGTGATGGTCATTATGACTGCGGCAATGATACTTCTGATGAGAGAAACTGCACTAGTAAGTATCTAATATTGTCAAGCCTGGCATTGCCATAAGGTGAGACTTAGGTGTTACTTTTCCGATGTCATAGGCGGCGGCTTGTCAAAATGTGAAAGTTCATGTTAAAGTAATGTTTTTTCTACTCGATCAAAAACTAACCAGACGAGACATCTAAGTCTGTGAATTCTTGTTTTAGATGTTTTCTTTATGATTATTGAGAGTCTTTTTGTAATACTATAACTACACTACTTGACATTTACTCTAGTGACCCTTCAGAGTCTGGGGAGGGCCTGGTGGTTTAGTGGTTCAAACCATGCTTATGTATCACAGTGCATATCAATGGCTTAGTTTGAATCCCAAACAGGCAAATTCTAGTGTGCGAAAGTTAATTAGTTTCCTTACCAAAGATCTCTTGTTTTCTCAGACACTCTGGTTTCCTACACCGTGTGGAAACGGACAGAGTGGTCTTAGAAATGTGCTTAGGGATCATTGTTCCTCTCACTACCTAGGTTAAAACCCACTCAGACAAAGGGGATCTTGACTGGGGCATAAAACACCATTTCTCATCTCTCAACTCCAAAACTGACCGTCCATATACAAGTTCAAGAGTGGAAAACTGTTCAAAGTTTTTTATTAGGAAATCCCTTTGTGTTCTTCTTTTTCTGTCTTTTCTTGTTTGGCTGTAATTTCAAATATGGTTAATGTCATCTAGCAAATAGTAGTTTTTCTAATAGATTTGAGAATTGTAATTAATGAAAATTTGTCTAAATTGATAAAGAGATTATAAGCAGGTATTTTGGGTTAAAAAGCAAAGGACACTAAGAATCAATTTCAATTATACATTGTATTTTTTCTTCTAGTAACTGGGCCGTGTACGGGAATTCGAGACTACAGATGTGATACTGGACCATTTACTGGAGAGTGTATACCAATCACCCATGTTTGTGATGGACATGACGATTGTGGTGATGGTAGCGACGAACTTGGCTGCAACAGTAAGTTTGAACATAATGAGTTTGAATATATTTACCTTGATACGTATACCTTGTTTCTGTTTTATTTAACAATGGTTTGGTCATAATTAAATGGTTGAAGCTTCCAGCAGTATTATTACGACACCACTAGACATTTACTCTTTTGTCTGTTTTACACAGTTTAGGGTTTTTGAAGTTTTCTGGATTCCACAGGAACCACTCCGAGCCATTTTTTTAAAGATAGTTTTTAATGTATAGTGGTGAGGATCATTTGATTTTGTTTCTATCTCAATACAATGGCCTTCTTACTAGTGAAATTTATTTTCTGCGAGTTTTGATTAAACTGACGTTTTACTTTCTGTATATTTTCAGACTGTACTTGTGAGAACAGTTTTACCTGTGTTGATAATTGTACTTGTATCTCTGAATATCAAAGATGTGATGGAATACCAAATTGTGGTGATGGATCTGATGAAGTCGGCTGCAGTAAGTACACTATATAATGATACATATGTTAGCCCATCGATAAAAATCTATACTAAATTGTGTGAATGTGAGAACAACCCTGTAATGTGAAATATTTTGTTAACTTTCTTAAAAGAATTTTATGAATTTTTAAAGTTTTATCAACTAGACATACAGCAGTTCTTAGTTCTCTAAATATGCTTGCTAACTTAACTCAACACCTCCACCTCTAGGTTCATTTCCACTTAAACAGATACTATTGTAGAAGAGATTTTCAGTTCTCTTGTCAAAGGTCAGTGGTTGTTTTTATACGCCCGTCAAAGACGGGGCGTATTATGGGATCACCCTTGGCGGGCGTCCGGGCGGGCGGGCGGGCGGGCGGGCGTACTGGCGGCAGGTTTGTCCGGCCCATAACTCTGACATCTATGGTCAGAATGACTTGAAACTTGGTATGCTTACTTACCACGATGATGCAAAGTGCAGTGCTCAGGAACCGTAACTCTAGCTTCCTTAATTATTGAGTTATTCCCCTTTGAATGCTGTTAGCATGTTTGTCCGGATCATAACTTTAACATCTATGGTCAAAATGACTTGAAACTTGGTATGCTTACTTACCACGATGATGCCAAGTGCAGTGCACAGGAACCGTAACTCTAGCTTCCTTAATTTTTGAGTTATTCCCCTTTGTGTGCTGCCAGAGTACGCGGCGGGTTTGTCTGGCCCATAACTCTGACATCTATGGTCAGAATGACTTGAAACTTGGTATGCTTACTTACCACGATGATCCGAAGTGCAGTGCTCAGGAACCGTAACTCTAGCTTCCTTAATTTATTCTACCAGGGAGCAGATAAACATAGAGTTGTAGGCTGAAGAACTTGCTGTCTTTGGACCAACCCAGTATACTAGAGATTACCTCAATTTTGTGATGAAGGTTACAAGAACATGATGGTAAAATTATATAAATGGTGTGGCTGGTGGTAAGTCTATTTTGTTACTGAAAATAATACCAAAATCTCAATAATTACTATTGTTTTTTATTGTACTTGTTGACTTGTGCACTGCATTTTGTATCATTGTGATGAATAATTGAATTGACTTATTGATTATGAACAGCTCATATGAACTGTATAAGTCCCTTTACAGTTCATAATAAACAAAATATCCACATAAATGACTTGCAGATTTGACGGGCATATCATGCTCTGCCATGCGGAACTCTTGTTTTACTCCTGTTTTCTATTCCATTCCAGAATTGACCACCTTTATCCAAGCAAAATAATTTTGACTTTGGCATATAACACCACTACTCTGTTCTACCTATCTAGTCATACAGGTCTAAAGTGCCCGCTTACGGATCACTGCACCTCTCACCGCCAATGGGTTCAAATCCCACTCAGGAAAGATCCTAGTGTGAGAAAGTTTATCAGTTCACTTGTCGAAGGTTGGTGGTTTTCTCCTGGCACTCCAGTTTCCTCCACCATCCCAGAACTGACCTCCTCAAAATAAGTGAAAGATTCTTGACTGGGGCGTAAAACACCATTACTCTACTCTACTTAGCTTAAAAACATTCTGTAAGAGAAATGATATTCAAAACCAGATACTTACATGTACATGTATTTGCAAAAAGTAGATTAAAAATGACATAGTTTTAATTGTATAACCTAGTTTTTGGTCCACTTGATTTAAATTCATACATAACTTCAATTAATATTTAATCCCTACCTATTTTTTTAAAACTTTCAGTGTGTGACAACTTTACATGCAGCGATGGTAACCAGTGTGTAAATGGTACCAATGTATGTGATGGTGTTTATGATTGTAATGATATGTCAGACGAGGCAGATTGTGCCACAACTACAAGTAAGTATTCTAAGTCAAACTAATGCAGACATTTTAAATTGAAATACTTATTAATTTTTTAAAACATTGAAAAGTTAACTATGAATTAGAAAAAAACTACAACTTTAAAGTAAAAACGAATTGACTAAATTCTCCTCTGAAATCTTAGTTTCTTTTATTTTTAATTCTTATTTTTTTCTTATTTTTTTTTTTTTTTCAAATTGTGTTTAATTTATTTTCAATTTTACATTAAAATAGATTTTAACCACATAATTTTACCACAGATTATATGATAATGGTTTTATCCAAAAGAGCATTTTCACATGATTTTGAAATTTAACTTTTAAGGTTACATTTAAACTCTTCAATTGAAAATCTCATGATATAAGACAGACAGACAGACAGACAGATGGACAGACAGACAGACAGACACTAGAACTAATGACAGCATGGTATCCAAAAAGATCCATTCTGCTACACTCAATACAATGAAAAATGGATACACTACCCTGACATTGTCTATAATTAATAATGTCCAATTCCAATTTTGAGAAGAATGTTTAACAAAATTAGCACCAATAAGATGCAAAAGGTGATGTATTTTTTTCTGTGTAGTTATTTGAAAGCTTAAAAGTCTAATGACGTGTGTTGGTATGTGTTTATAATTTTTTTTATGGGATTGTTAAACATGCTGATGTCTGCTTTGCATTGATTAGAAATTCTCCATTTCTTTCCACAGGACATTCCACAACTGTACCCACCACAACAGAACTTACCACAACTGGGCCTACCACAACAGGGCCTACAACAACTGGGCCGACTACTACAGGGCCTACCCCAATGGGGCCAACCACAACAGGACCCACAACTACAGGGCCAAGCACAACTGGGCTCACAACTACAGGGCCTTCAACAACTGGGCCAACAACTACAGGGCCTATCACAACTGGACCAACAACTAGACCCACAACTACAGGACCTACCACAACTGGACCCACAACTACAGGACCTACCACAACTGGGATCACAACTACAGGGCCTACTACAAAAGGACCTACCACTACTGGGCCAACAACTACAGGGCCTACCACTACTGGGCCAATAACTACAGGACCAACCACTACTGGACTCACAACTACAGGACCTACCACAACTGGACCCACAACTACAGGACCTACCACAACTGGGATCACAACTACAGGGCCTACTACAACAGGAACTACCACTACCGGGCAAACAACTACAGGACCTACCACAACTGGGATCACAACTACAGGGCCTACTACAACAGGAACTACCACTACCGGGCAAACAACTACAGGGCCTACTACAACAGGACCTACCATTACTGGGCCAACAACTACAGGGCAGACCCCAATGGGGCCAACCCCAACAGGACCCACAACTACAGGGCCAACCACAACCGGGATTACTACCACAGGGCCTACCACAACTGGGCCAACAACGACAGGGCCTACAACAACAGGACCAACAACAACAGCAGGGCCAACAACAACAGTATATCGTAAGTAATATCAAGTTTTCATCTAACTTTTTCCTCACTTAGACATTTTATCTGAACAGAGTAAGAATTTTTTCGAGCCTGTCATCGCCATAAGGCGAGACTTAGGTGTTTCTTTTCCTGTGTTGGCGGTGTTGATGGTGGCGGTGGCAGCTTGTCAAAATGTGAAAGTTTATGTTAAAGTAATGTATTTTCTAGGCGATCAAAAACAAACCAGGCGAGACATTTAAATCTGTGGAATTCTTGTTTATTGTCTTACCTGAAAAAGGTTGCGACATAAAGCAGTCATTAGATCATTAATGTGGTGCAGTTGTCTACACAGTTTAGAGATTTTAGTCCCTTTTTTCTAACAAGAAAAGAAATGTTTCAGGAAAGAGAGTTTTGCAGATGTGACAAAATATTTGTATCAAGACATTTATCATCTTGAATTTGTTTGGAGACTTTCATAAGGGAGTCTTTGATATGTCAAAAATGCCCTTAACCACAATGTTGGCAACTCTAAGCACTGCAGTTTAAACAGTATAATTGAAAAAGATAAAATAAGGTCTCAAACATTTTCTGATCACCGCCATTACATAAAAAAGAAAGAATCAGATTGTGTATGTCATACAGATAGTTGTCTATGTCATATAGAAAATTGTGTATGTCATACAGGTGGTTGTATATATCATAGATGGCTGTGTATGTTATATAGATAGTTGTGTGTGTCATACAGATAGTTGTGTATGTAATATAGATAGTTGCATATGTCATAGAGATAGTTGTGTATGTCATACAGGTGGTTGTATATGTCATACAAATAGTTTGTGTATGTCATACAGATAGTTTGTGTATGTCAAACAGATAGTTGTTGATGTCATACAGATATGTCATTCAGATAGTTGTGTATGGCATACAGATAGTTATGTCATACAGATAGTTGTGTGTGTCATATAGATAGTTGTCTATGTCAAACAGATAGTTGTGTATGTCATACAAATAGTTGTGTATGTCATACAAATAGTTGTGTATGTCATACAAATAGTTTTGGCTGGCAAATAACTTGTGAGGGTGGGAATAAAACTTGTGAAACCCATCCAATTGCTAAAGAAAATGGAGGATGGCTGATATTCTGTTTGCACACACAGAAGGGTCTCTTATTAAGTGTAATGATGTATCTTTGTTACTGTTACTTTTTTTAATTAATCCTCAAGATTCGTTTTTGTATTTTTTTTTTGACAGAATGTCCTGATGAAATGACTGAGGTAACCATGGGTATTGGATCTAATGGAGTAAGTGCTGGAGATGCTTCCATGCCATCAGGATATACATGGAACACGACAAGTATCATCAATCCACCATCATTGGATGTTGATGTGAATAATTATAATCTTGATTCTTATTTTACACAAATTGAGTTTGTGATAACGGGAGCAGACACTGTCGATGTTGAAATCAACAACGAAACAAAGGTCAGTTTTTAGCTCACCTGAGCACAAAGTGCTTATGTGGACTATTGGTATCAATAGAGGCAGACCCTCCCTCGTCCAGCCGTCTGTCCGTCCGTCAACAATTGCTTCAAACGACTTCTTCTCAGAAACCGCTGGTCACATTTCATTCATATTAGTCAATAGCACTTTTAGACCATTGCCATTCTCATTTGTGTTTCTGGTCGCTTTGGCTACCAAAAGTAGGTCACAGTGACCTTTATAGCTAAAAACCAAAACAATAAAAATAATGATCCCAGAAACCACTTCTATTCAGGCAAAATGTTATGACTTAACCAGGTATTATCAAGACATACCAGTTACATTTAAACTCAGGTGAGCAAATAAGGGCCATCTTGGGCCTCTTGTTATATTAAAGTAATCAGATTACAATTTTATTTGTAGTGTTTTAGTGGTCTATTTGTCAAGGAATGGAAGGTATAAAAAATAACTTGTCATCAACACTCAATGCTTTAGCTCTTTAATCTTAAATCTTTATCCATATCTTGATAACGCCTTGCATGGCAAAGCGAAACGTGTCCATGTTACAATAATAAATTACTTGCAGCTTTTGTGGTGTTGTGTTACCATCTTTGAAATATAATGCTTATTATTTAATGAAACACTATATAAACAGTGTCTTCCCAAGTAAACATTATCTCCTGAGCCAACAGGCTTAGGAGTTAAAGTTCCCAAGGGAGACAATCCTCCATATTTCCCTTAACCAAGGGCACTATTTATTTTATTATACTGAACAAAAAGCAATTTCTTTGACCTTTTATTCTGACAAATCCTGTTTAAAATGCGTATAAAAAACTGTAGAAGTTACTGGTCTATAGCTTACATAATCTTAAGTAGGATAACTCAGTAGTTTCCTTGACAGACATTTGTATGCTTCTTTCTTAGCAGTGAACATTTCAATATCCCATTGCAGTGTTGACAGCTGCTTAAAACATTGTGAATTTTTTCATACCACGAGATAAGAAATTGACAGTTTAAGAATTTTCCATGAGGTATAATAATAATGAATACCTATGGTATTCAACCAAAAGATTTGACAGTATTTGTACCTCATGGGTGTTGGTTCTCCCTAATCATCACCTATAAGGAATGAAAGTTAAAAGTTTACAAACAAGAAAAGATGAACACATACTATTTAGGAAAATACAAAATGTCTCCAAGGCAACAGCTGTTCTCAAATAGTATTTCCAAAAGTAGTTATACACCATCATCTTTGTCCTTTGAATAAAAGTCTACCACATAATACATGTTCTATAGTTGAAAGTTGTACGTGTATGTTCGGTACATCTCTATTATATAATGAGACAAATATCTCTCAGGTAATAGCTGTATTTCCTAAAATAGCTATACACTATTCATTTTTGTCCTTTAAATAAAAATCTATTGGGTAATACTGTAATGGAAAACTTGTACATGTACTTTAAATACAGGCCCCAGTTTCAGAATCATTCACTCAACTTGGAATACACTCAACTCAAATATTCCAATTTTTCTCTCATTATTTAAAAAAATGAAGTTTTATGAGACAATGTTTTGTTTTGTTCAGCAAATCTACACTAAATAATATAAATATAACAGTAGATATTTAATTTTAACTCTGTAATGACTTAAAATTAGTATCGAAATAATTTCCCTAATTTGAGTTGAGTGTACCCTAAATTGAGCGAATGATTGTGAAACTTAAGCCAGGTCATGTGACTATTGATTAAAAAACAATTTTTAAAAAA